>JAQJZS010000013.1:0-426742 GCA_028828935.1 Penicillium sp. IBT 18751x | reverse complement strand
GTTCAATTTTATTTGAGAAGCGCACGAGCTATGGGATGCTCAAAAATATTATACATTAACATTCAATATACTGGTCTCTTTGCATACAACAGGATCGAAATCATTGATCCTATTCAACTCTAATAAGAGCACCTTTCAATGGCAAGCTAGACCAGTTATACATTTGAGCTGAGCTAACCGCTAGTTCCTACTATTGGGTCTATCCTGATTCGACACTTTTTCCCCTGCTATGCCAAACGAAGGGTTGGGTGGGCCGATTCAAGGCTTCTAAAGAATCTAAGTGAACATCAAAGTGAACAAAGCGTGAAACCTCCGGGCAGCGACGGAGGCTCAGGCGAATGGACTCGCGCTCCACATGCAGTGGCTACCGGGACACTGTGGTACAGTAATGCAGGAAATGACGCAGCAATTTGGTTGAGTAGGGACGCTGCCTATTCAGGCAGAACACACCTCATTCTGCCTCGTACTCAGCAGGAAAGCAAGCATTGATCTGAAGCAAGATTGTTGTTACCCAGTGGAGGCAAGCATAAAATTCCACCTCCAAAGGTAGTCACCCGCTAAGAGTTGACAACACACTGCCGGCCAACTACATGGAAAGGTTATACATCATCGTATAAAAGGATCGTGCACACAAATGCCAAGAGAAAGTCGCTGCGGACGTCAGGTCCGAAGCAGGGGAGAACCACTTAGGCCGCGGCTTGTCTCCGTTCTCTCGAGCTCAAGTCACGTTTCATTTCCCCATTGGTAGCATAGCCGCCGTGCCAAAGAGCCTGTTTGATAGTGAGGTAGCTGGGGAGATTCTTGAGATCAGGCCTGAGGCGTTTCATTCTTGCGGCACGCCACCGACGCGCTTGTCGTCCTACTTGGCCTTTGCGGGGTTTGACTAGCTTCGTTTCGCTAGAATATTCATCGGAAATATCTTCTGGCTCAACTCTCATGCCCTTGGATCTTGATCTTGCATTATTGATGGGTCTTTGCACCGGGGGTACGGGAGGGCGTATAGGCGGCGGCCCGGCGGGCAGCGGCGGGGGAGCGGAATGCACTCCGCTTTCATGATAAAGTTCTGACGGCAGCGGTGGAGGCACTCTGTGCCCAGCGAACCTGTTTTCTGTCATGAAGACCCGGCGAAGTTGATTGCGCTGTTCAGTGTGTTTTTCGAAGTTCGCTGCAATGATCGGCCCCAGAATGCTCTTGTTCGGGCCTCGGACGAGTGCGAGGTGTTCCATATGATTCTTCAGGGTGGTATGAGCACTAGCGAAGGTGCGAAGGATCAGATCGATCGCCTTTGTGCCGCCAGAGATATCGTTGTCCGTATTGTTTGGATCTTCAATAGTGAGACGATCGGGGTTTCCAAATGATTTCTGTTGTGTTTCATGAATCAGATAATGCACAAATGGACCGTTTCAACCTATCCCACCTTGCTGAAATATCCCGGAGGATCCAAACAGATTGCCACTTGATTGTATCGAAACTTGTTTCCGTAGAAATTGAAAAATTCCATGAGTATGCTGCCCGGGTTGAGCTGCATATGTCCTTTAGGCAGATGTTGGAGTAGACTTGTGACCAAGCAAGTGACGGACAAACCTCCCAGTCCGCCAGTCCGGACTTCGTTGAGGCCACGGATCAGCAAAAACTGCTTGACCACTGACAAAATAACGGGCATTATGGGGAACTGCTCCTTCCAGGTTTGAAATGTCTCGTTGGCGATCCACCCACTGTTGTTGTCAAAGGACATATCAACACGCAGCCCAGTCAGCCGGTCCACGAACTTCAGGATCGGGACCCGAGCATGGGTAACGCACTCGATCGAACCAGGAACAGCAATATTGATACTTTCCAGGAAGTCCGAAATTGCGTGTATTCTTCCTTTCCTCTCACCGAATGACCGCACTCCTGTGCGTCTGAAATTGTCGGACAGTAGCACCAAATCAATATCCGCGGTAGGCAGATAGATTCCGGAGGCAAAAGAGCCAAAGGCATGGATTTCAATGCCAGCGTATCGACTTTGGAATGCACTACTCAATCGTTCGACGAGATCTCTGCGGACAATATTCTCAGATTCCTGTGGCTTGGCCCAGTCATAAAAACTGAAAATCTCGTGGTCTAACCTAGTGCGGGTTTAGAAAAGGAAAGAATCAATAGCGACCGGAAGGACAGGGGAAGTACTGACTGAAATTCTATGTGCAAGGAAGACGGAGTGGACTCAAACCAAGGCGTACCCGTCTCCTGAGACGGTGGTCTCCATTCCTTGATAACTGAACCGTCGTAGTTGTACATACTTGCAGGCTTGCCGGTCTTCCTAATGTGGCGTTTGATCGCACCCCTCCGGATTCGCTTTCGACTTGGGTCGGCAGAATACACATTTTCCTGGCCTATTGGCCCTTTAAGGGCGATCTTGGAGGCGTTCTCGGGAGCGTTGCTCTGATGCTCCGATTCTGATATCATGTTGAGGGAAATGAAATCCACGTTCTCCCTGAGTTCATCTGTCTCCTGTGCCTTCGTTGTATCGTCAAGTCTTGCTTTGTGAATCAGCTTGACAACATCGAGTCTTTGATTCGTTTGTTTGCTTGGTAAGGGCATCGCAGTGTAAGGATCCGGGTTGGACCATCTCGGAGCAGAGGGGCAAGAGGTTGAAATTGGCGTAGGGTCTTGGGATTCATCAACACCCATTGCACGCTTCTTGTGTGGTCGCTCAGTGTCGAGATCATTACCGGACGTGTCCCTTTTGGCCCCTTCGCTATTGCTCGAAGCAGGCAACGAGGCGAACTTGCGTGGAGGTTTGGTCTTAGTTTCACCTTGGAATTTTTCCGGTGTGCTTTTCCTCTCTCTAGACAGCAGCGGTCGGTCTGCAGTGGGAGGAGATGGATTCGGACGCGATCCACGGTGGTTTGAATTCCCTCTGAACTGTAAGGCTGACATTCTGGAGGGTCGCAATCAAGCGCAATCAAGCAGCAAAAATAACGCGTACAGAAAGAACCCCAAAAGGAGAGTTGATTAGTGAACGCAAATAAGACGCGTACAGTGTTGCTTATGAAGCCCCAGGGCTGGGGGGGGCCTAGATCAGATTGAATGGGCGCGTCGGAAGCAAAGTAATCTCCAGTGTCGAGGCTGAGGCTTGCGATTGATTTTCGGTGGGGAAATTAGCCTCAGAAATACCGGGGAACCATGATTCACAAGGACCGTCGATCAGGATTTAACCTCCAAGCCTTTTCGACAAAATGAGTTTCGATGAGCCATGGAACCGCCTGCTCGGTGAAAGAATGCGGTTATCGTGAAGGGCTTGGGTTCGAATATAATCGAAAGTTTATCTACAGGCTTCTGCCCCACATGCTTTCTAGGCTGCTCGTGATTAAGACTCTACAGTAGCCTACAAGAGACCTTGAGAGAATTGGGGCAGATCACCGCAATATCGGCCCCTGATAAATAGGATACGGTAAAAGAACGGAAATCTAGTAATATTTTCTATATTCAGTATCATGATCAAGATGCGCAGAGTGCTTGAAATAGACTTTAGGGGCCGCAGATGGACCGACCCACAACGCCGACTCGTCCGGGAGCCAATCGGGTTCTAGGCTTCTAATGCAAACCCTGAAAAATTATTTACGTACGTCCATATGGTCTATCGAGAATTGCCATAATTTTTGCAGGTCGTCTGCTAGACTTATCTGACTGGCGATCGAATTGGAGAACGTTCTTGCCACTTGACAGGGAGAACGTACTCTCTCCTATGAGAGCAACTTGGCAAATACAACCGCGGAACAGGTTTAAGCCTACAATATGTAGCCAAAATCTGCATGATATTCCAAATACTTCACCCGCTAATGCGTACCACGTTTTATTTGTAGGCTGAGGGCGGACAAGTCTGGGCTTGTAGATCGTGCCCGAACGTTTGCAAATTCTTCCAAATTCTTCTCCAATCCACAAATAGAACCTCCTTGGTCTACTGTACCGTGGGCTATCGCTGGTATTTTCACCGCAGAACCGTACCAGCATCCGTCCACTTTCACGCGCGGTAATTGATCGGTCAGACTGGTTCTTCTTTTGTCCAGAGTCTCATCAGAATGTGATAGTAGCGTTGCAATCTCACAAGGGGGTGGCGATCGATAATGAACCAGATCATGAGCCTTGGTAGCTGCGACTGTTCACGTGGTTATCCGGGAAGCTACGCTCAGTTTCCTATTATGGGCTTGCCAATAGCGTCTAGACTTTTCTTTTTGAATATATCGATTATTTTTTGAAAATTGACTTTTCATTCGTCTCCACCAAAGCAATAAACTATCATCCTGGATCTAGGAGTATTCTCTGCTTCTGTGCCACCAAATGATTCTAGTGAAGGCACCATGAGTTGGCTGCGAGCAAATACAGGGAGGAAGTACCGTTCGAGCAGCGCGGTGCTAAGGGGTCGACATATGTAATTCTAGTGAAACCAAAGGGTTTACGTCGCCCTGTTCACACCGCAACCCAGCTGGTCTCCACATATATCGTCCAGATCGATCATCCACAAAGACAACTCTCCAGCTTGGTGGGCAGCCAAAATACGACTTCATCATCTTGCTTTCATTCTGGCGGTCTATGCCCACGTCCATAGGGGATGCCAGTGCCTGTCTTTTGCGGGCTCGATCGACGTATCTGCCTTTGTCATTGCCATTTGCTATTCCTTGCTCATAGTATCTGTGATTGATGGACGGTGCTACTGGACCCGGCGAAGAGAGTTCTGATTCTTCCATATCTGTTGCGAGTCATGCAGTCGATGGAAAATTTCTGCTTGGCCTGAGTATAGCGGTTCTTGAGGATAGCGGGCTCACTGTTCAGCGACCGGGTAAGCATCTTGCAACTTGTGATCATATCCAGATATGTTCAGAGTTTCGAGCCGCTGTAACCCATCTGCGTAGTTCTCTAGAGGGACACGTGTAGATGTATCAACCGGTTGAGCTGAGTTGACGGGAAAGGACTTTCGCTGACCTCCATCTGAAGGCTCAGCTGCTCTATTGGAGCAGAAGGTCTTTCCTTCGAAAACACCTACATTCGCTTTGGTTGGCTCATCCAAGGAAACAGACGCCACCACCTGAAGAGCCCTGTGAAACACTTCCGAGACATCGAACTCAGGTATTATGTCCTGGGGAGCAGGCTTCTGCTTGTTTTCCTGCTCCTTCTGTTCCACTTTGTCACGCAGCATTCTTTCTAGCCTCCACCTTTGTAGCTGAATTCAACCCTGATTAGATCATCAGATTTGCTCAAGGAACCGTTTTTTGGAACAGACTTAGAAGCCAAGTGGTCCGAAGGTGGCGTCGGGTGTGCGGAAACAGTAGAGGGCACATTCCCAGGCGCAAGATCCCGGATGCTCCGTGAAAGCGTTCCTACGGAAGAAATTGAGTTTCTTGACCCCAGAGGCTTGTTTTTGGCAGCCCGCTGGGCAGACACACTAGGCTAGTCATTTCGTGTCCCTTGTTTGCGCACAAACAGTTGGAGAGCCTTGTGACACGGATGGGAGCCCGCGAAGATCTCACCGCTGGTCCTGAGAATCCGGTCAAATTCCTGCTCCATATGAGCTGTTATTGGCGCTGACGCAGTGGTTGGACGTGCTTGATAGCGAGTCAGGACCCCATGCGCTGTAGCCATGATCCAAGAGCTCGAAGGAGTTTCAATATCACGGGAAAGCTGGAGACTGGAAGAAGCAAATTACCGGGGTAAGACTAGTCCCATAGCAACGCGAACAATGGCCAGGGCTCGTTATACACAATCAAAAGGGTCAGCATCAAATTAATAAGGCGAGTTACGAAGGGAGAAAAGTGACGGCAGCTGCTTGTTAGAGTTCGCTTTTCTGCCGCCCGCGCCAGTTGCGATTAGTAACCGCGTGTTGTTGCGATGCAGCGATGTTCCAATATGTCGGAACGGTGGCCGTTGCAGTACGGAATATTACGCGCATAGCCAATGGAGTGTAATCCAGGAACTATAGAAGGTGCAGAATACAGTAAAAAAAAGTGTTTGGGCCTTAGTAAGGTCGTTGAGAGCCTTATGATCATGGTTGAAATCAGACATGTGGGGGATGATGACCACACTAGTAAAGTTGTGACCCTCTTTTATCGACATCATTCTACAGGGACCATGTCTATACGATCGAGTAGCTTACGGCACATGACCGCGATCCAAGGTCTAGGCCATTGCCAGTCACATCCAATGACAGCCGAACACTAAGAAGCTTCCGCTAGGCAACATCCGTCACGTGAATGCCGACCAAGCGCGTCACCCTTACGCGACCCGAGCGTCTCAGTCCAGGACGAACGAGCATTTGCCCCAGCGTCTTCGCGCGATATTGAAAGCCATCTCAGAGCGGCCTACCTTACATTATCCTTATCGGCCCGAGAAAATTGGGTTGTTAGCTTTAACTTGCGCTATGTCTGACCATGAAGGAATTTCCCGAAAAGGGTTAAAGTTTGCGAGTCTTGTCTCTGTGGCAACCGCCTGAGGCATTTTTTGTTTAGAAGGATCGTGAACTGAAAGCCTTATACATGGTCCTCCATCTCATGTGATTGCAACGCTATAATCGCATTCAGGGGGCACATGAGACTCAAAAGGCACCATGGACCAATAAGAGCCCGCAACGCTGCTCTCTTCGAAATAAGAGTTTCATGGGACGGATACGAACAAGAAGCATCTAAAGACCCACAGAACAGATATGATCAGAGTCGGTAAAGAGACAAAGGTTATCGCAGAGCTAAGTGTCTCTTCCTCTAATTAACCTTGTGTAATTACTCTCCTTAGTCAATTCTTTTTTCGATAGCTTGGCTCTTCTTCCACACGCTCGCCTTCATTCGTCGGCTGAATTGTGTCAAACCTCTATTCGATGTGCTCAATGTCCTCAGAGTGTTCAGCTCTAATTATTAATACACTACAAGCCGAGAAACCAACTGAAATTTGAAATTTCCTGGGGCTGGCGTTGTGAGTCCATCATATATCTAATATACTATTTTTCAACTACTCCCGTCGTAGGTCTGCCGACGCTCGCTGGTTGTGTCGGCCAGAGGAATCTATAAGCATTTTTTAAATAGTAGTTTCTATCATCGCAATTTGTCGCAATTTATAGAATGCACTCGCACTCTGCATTTTACTGATATCCTATCTTGGCCTGCCGGCCGCTCCAACTAGTATTTCGCACGATAGCGAAGGTTTGCCGATAAGCATTGTGGCTAAGCCCGAACTTATTTCTCTAATTCCATGTCGGACCACATTTTATCACCGGAGAAGCGTTTTCCTGGTATACTGATTGTCTGTGGTTTAATTCGGTATGATCTTCGTGGCGTTCAGCCACTGGTACGGTCCCACTTTAGATCTCGCGGTACTACGAAACCTTATTTTTGCTATGTTTCGAGTGTATTGATCATTGCTTCCAAATGTTCTCGAACCTAGCATCTCTTGAATAGAACCATGGAACGCTTACCTTAAAATCAACTAACTGCATGGCAATGTCTCTAATGTGGAACGTTTTGGTATTGTTCCACATAAATTTAACCAACTCAATCGAGTATACTGTTGCGAGCCACTGCTTGCCAGGCAAACCTAGAGCTCTTCCAACAGGCTACAGGTTACGTTGCCACGATATCATCATAGATACACTTACACAAAAGCTTCAAGCTCCTCTTATAAATTTGAGCATCGAGCCCGTTAAGCCTAAACATCAACCGAGTTTCCATCGCGTCTGCTCATACAGAATCATGGATACAATCATTACCAGCTTGCCCTCGCAGGTGGGAGCTATTCTCATGGAGAACATTTCAATCATCCAGATTGTGTCCATGTTCTCGATAGGTGCATATAATGCCCTCGAAACCGGCATTGTCACGTTCGACACATTCAAGAATTATCGTGGTTTATATTTCTGGAGCATGTTGGTCACATCTTGGGGCATTCTCTTGCATGCCATTCCTGCCATGATTCGCTTCATATCTCAAGCCTCCAATCTTTCTACAGCGATTCCCTTCATCATGGGATGGTACGCTATGGTCACCGGCCAAGCCTTCGTGCTCTACTCGCGTCTTCACCTCCTCATATTTGATATCAGCAAGATCAGATGGGTTCTATGGATGATCATTGCAAATGTGTGCATCCTACACATTCCAATGACTGTCCTTTTCTTCGGCGTCAACAGCGGCGACGCGCGATTTGGTCGCCCGGCCGCCATTTACGACCGAATCCAATTGACGGGATTCTGTATGCAGGATCTCGTCCTTTGTGGGATTTATCTCTACAAAGCGCTACGCACCTTCAAATCTATCACCAGAATTCGCGGCCGTGAAGGCCGCAAAGTCATCATCCATCTGATTCTCGTCAACATCCTGGGCGTCTTCCTAAACATTCTCCTTCTTCTCACAGAGTACAAGCTACACTACATCCAAGTCAGCTTCAAAACAGTGGTTTACAGTATCAAGCTGAAGCTAGAGTTTGCTGTGCTCAATCGTCTCCGCTCGCTGATGCACTCTTCTAGCGCCGTCTGCCAACAAGAACCCACGCAGCAGCACAAGCTAGGAAGTGTTACGAAATTCTTTAGAGAAATATCGGGAAGCTCACACAGCACGCCACAAATAAGAGCGCAGCAATATCTGATTCCAACCGGAGAGCCGCGTCGCTTCACGCGATCGAGCAGTATTCATGGTTATCATGACACGCTACGTGACATGTCGGACACTGTATTGAATGGGATTAACTCCTCGCCAACTCCATCAGAGAACTGCTCCGATCTTTCCCCAGCTGGCTCATCGGAAACTTTGCCTACTTTGCATTTGAGCCTATCGGGTTTCCCACCAAGACTTGAAGCATAGGAGAAACCCCAAGCCGGCATGCTCGCTCTTTCGCCTCTGCATATGCGAAGCTGCAGCTTCGCGATGTCACGGTGTCGTTACCGGGCTATCGCCAGATCGGCTGCTCACATAGTTGCCCACAGCCACGGAATTGAATCTCCATCGCAAAGTTGCCTGTGGATGATGTTTGAAGCTACTTTACACAATAGCGCATCTGTCGGGATTGAACCAAATATGTCTTTGTCTTCGTACCGTGGTGAAAGATCCCGATCCCTGATAATACTGCGAAAATTCTTATCTTTACCAGCTCGGTATTACAAATTTTACGCTGCCTCTTGTTAGAATTCAATTTCGTGGAGACATTTCACCAGAAAAGATATGAAATTAGGAAATCAGCTAAGAAACGCTTCTGATTTTCCGCAAATAGGCGCTCTGAATAACAACCTGCATCCTTGAGTTGCTTCCGGCAAGTTTCTCTCTTTAATCTTAAGAATGGAATGTAAAAGTGAATTAGAGCAGCTAGTCCGTCTTGTTTCAGCCCTCTAAAAAGCCGCGCGAAACTTAGCTAAATTGATGAGATGGACTGCCGTACAGCGCGGGCGAGCCACTCTGTGACCCAAATAGCGAAGGCGACACAGTGCATACTAGGATTAACTGCTGACATAACTTTTTCCCTGCTTTTTGTCAGAAGTGGTAATGTGATGCAACGGGTAAGGGATAGGTATGTTTCAAGCACAGGAGAAACATGACTAATGAGCAAAGTATCAAGGGTCAACCTTGATTCTCGAAGCAGCTCTCTTTGTTTTGGTCTCAATTTCGATTTATTTTCCTTGTTGCCTCTTTTTGTCATTCAGCAACCAGGAGCTTCACACCACGAGTTTATCAGAGTCATCAGCGTCAATTACTTAATTCACGATTCCAATTCATCTTTGAACTTCTGAGACTGAGGCATTTCATTTGTGAGCAAGGCTGACCGTCGGCCCCGGTGAAGGACGACATCTGGCGCCTAGCTACTTCCAATTCCAACGCGCAGCTCTGCCTCACATATTTGGAGGCCCTTTTTCGCTTTCGTTTCATATTCCATATCTAGAGAACGCAAGAATGACTCGAACGGGCCCCTTTATCTATCCGGACGCTATTATCATCGGTGGTGGCTTTGGCGGGTGCAATTCTTTATACAAGCTCCGCAACTTAGGCCTTTCCGTCAAGCTTCTCGAGGCAGGCGGCGCATTTGGTGGTGTTTGGTACTGGAATCGATACCCTGGAGCCCGCGTTGATACTGAGATGCACTGTTATCAGTTCAACATTCCCGCTGTTTATAACGGATGGAACTGGTCTGAGCGATTCCCCGGAGACGAAGAGCTGCGCCGGTATTTTAAACATGTCGATCATGTGCTTGAACTCCGCAAAGATACATTCTTCAACACAATTGTCACACAGGTTCAGTGGAAGGCAGCTTCTCAGCGATGGATCGTGCGCACGAGAACTGGGCTCACTGCTAGCTGCCAATACCTTGTTATTGCCACAGGGAGCTCTTATAAAAAGCATTATCCCCATTTCAATGGACTTGAAAAGTATTCAGGTCAGCTTGTGCACTCGGCAGGCTATCCTGAATCACTAGATATGAAGGGCAAACGTGTCGGTATCATCGGGAACGGCGCTTCTGGCCTTCAAATTGTGCAGAGTATTGCCAAAGAAGACTGCGACCTGAAAGTTTTCATTCGTACACCTTGCTTTGCCATACCCATGAAGCAGCGAGTCATCCCACCCGAGGAAGCCGAGATGATGAAAGGCTACTATGACGGCATCTTCGATCGTTGTTACAACTCTGCTGCCGGCTTTCCGCACAATACTCGTTTCCAGTCAGCGCTCCAAACAAGACCTGAAGATCGAAAGGAAGTGTTTGATCAGCTTTGGACTCGCGGTGGTTACAGTTTCCTTGTCTCCAACTATCACGACTTTCTGCTGAACGAGGAGGTAAATGCCATGTTCTATGACTATTGGGTCCAGAAAGTACGCGCTCGTATGACAGATCAGGTGAAAATGGATATAGTTGCTCCGTTGAAGCAGAATATGCTTGTTGGAACGAAGCGTCCCAGTCTGGAACAGGATTACTACGATATGATCGACCGTTCTAACGTATCTCTGCATGACTTGAAGAAGTCTCCTATCATTGAGTTTGATTCTACTGGAATCGTGACTGGTAATGATGAGACCACGGAGCACCATGAGTTGGATATCATGATATTCGCTACCGGCTTTGATGCAGTCACTGGGAGTATCATGAACCTAGGCATCAGCGACAAGAACCAAGTGACTCTGGCTGAGAAGTGGAAGAATGGAATTTTGACCCACCTAGGAATTATGATACCGGATGCTCCCAATCTTTTCATGGTCTACGGACCCCAAGCTCCGACCTCTCTGGCCAACGGGCCTCCTTTCATCGAGATGGAAGTTGAGTGGATTTGTAAAGCTATCCAGAAGATGCACACCGAGGGACTTCAGTCTATTGAACCCACAAACAAGGCTGCTCAAGAATGGAAAGACCATGTTTTTGCTGTTAGCCAGTACACATTGTACCCGAAGACTGATTCATGGTATATGGGCTCTAACATTCCGGGAAAGAGACGTGAGCCGCTCATTTATCTAGGAGGTATGCATAATTGGTGGCGGAAGTGTATCAGTGCCCTAGAAGGGTGGGAGGGATTTCAGACTTCGCCCCTAAAGGAATCTGTTTGAACATAGCAGCGAACAGTGTCAACACCTTTTTTTGGTTCTTTCGAGACCACATTATATGCCTAGAATCTACAGTTTGATATTCCAATAAGTCGGAGATCTCTTCAAAGATAATACGTTGTCATTAGGTAACCACGCTCTTACCAAAAGGCATAAACCGTCAGCGATAGCTACATTACAAACTCATCCACGACCATCGGGTATATTTGGGCCCCCTCTCAACGGTACTAGAAAACGCTACGCTACGTTCAGCGATGCAACCACGTACACGCTAACCGAGGAACGTTTCTAATTTGATAGGCAGATTTTCATATGTTTCATGAAGCTCAAGTAAGTGAAGCTTTCAGAGCCCTTAGTAAGCTTCTGCAAGTCCTTGACAGTGAAGCTGGCTCCGTTGTAGCATTTTGCTGTACAGTAGAGTAGGTATGCGTGAAGTAACCTTTGAAAAGAAAGCAGACTCTTGAGGCCACACATGGGTCATATATAAAAAATCAATCTAATAGAAGGCTTGATCCTTGACTGAAATTCATTAACCAATAACCATGATGCCGGATGAAAGAACTGACTTTTAAACATCTCGTAGGACAGGTCTTTCTGTGAGTCTTCCAATTTCATCCCATTATAACTCTACCTTTGCGAGTAGATTTCGAAATTTGATACAAATTTCCATACTCTGATAGGCCACGTACGTGATGAGAAGCAAGCTACTGTCAGATGATGGTACACACTTATGGACGATGCACAAAGTAAGGGGGAAACGGATCGGGAGTTTCAAATGCCGAGGCTGAGAGATAAAATCCTCAGTTGAGATTACAGGTGAAAAGATATTTTCATTCATGCTTAGTGTCTCATTCTATTTGGAACATGTCTCTCAATTACGACCCTGAGTTCCTCGAGGAGGCGGCGCCCGCGCTCCAGCAATTTGCCCAGGCTGAACAGCCGGCCCTTCATGATGTTATGACTCGACGCTCTGTGATGGCCGCCCTTACGACACCCCTAGTTTCTTTGCCAGACGATCTTGAGATTATCATTCATCGAGTTCCTACCAAGGACCGCCATGAAGTGACGGTGTATCACTTCCGTCGGAAGCAAGCACACTGCGAAAGTGGCACACCCGCCGTCATTCATATCCACGGCGGAGGATACATTTCACTAAGTGCTCAAGCATGTGCGATGCCGCATGTTGGGTTGGTACAAAGGACTGGTGTACAGATCCTGAGCATTGATTATCGGCTGGCCCCAGAGCATCCATATCCTACGCCTCTGGACGATTGCTGGGCCGCGCTTGAATGGATTTATATGCACGCCCAGCGCTTGCGTATCGATCTTTCTCGTATTGCTGTCAAGGGTGAAAGTGCAGGCGGTGGCTTAGCAGCTGCGCTCACGATTAGAGCTCGAGATTCAGCGCTTTCGCCGCCGATCTCAAAGCAGATTCTAATCTACCCGATGTTGGACGATCGAACCACAACCAATCATGCGGGAGAACTGGCAGTTTGGAACGAAATCGACAACATTACCGGGTGGACAGCCTACTTGGGATCAGATGCAGGCACTGGCCACTTTGAGGCAGGTGCGGCACCTGCTCGGGTTGAATCTGTGAAAGGGTTACCATCACTTTATATAGGTACTTATGACCCAGCAGAAAATCAACATTCGTTTTTCCACAGCTAATAACAACATACAGATTGTGGACAGCTTGACATGTTTGTTAATGAATGCATCGAATATGCCAGTCGTTTCGTAGCGGCGAAAATCAACACGGAATGTCATATTTATCCCGGCTTGCCACATGGATTTGAGGCATTCGCGCCACAGTCGAAGGTGACACAGCAGGCTATGGCTAACCGGGACAAGGCTGTACTGAGCTTTTGAATGAGGCTGGCCATAGACACAGCTATCTTATTGAGGAAATATGTCTAATCGTGAGCGTGGAATTGAAGGGACAAGCGAATCGGCGATTGAATTCTGATGAAATCAGTGGTGGGGCATGTTTGAGGGGAATACAAGCGGCTGTTTATAGCGAGAAGATCCCGCTGATGTTTTCCTACAATAACGTTAGTGTGGCTTGGCTCCTTAACTTGCACCAGAGTCTAGTCAAGCACATAATATCGTCCTACAAAGAATAATAGCGTCAGCCTCTATGCTGATGTAGCAGCTGATACCGTTGTGAAACAGTGGGAGGGGGTTGATTGGCACATGCTGACCGCTCACGTGCACCACCAGTTCGCCGCCGACGGACCCGAAAGAGCGTTGCCACTCATTTGACGAACGGTATCATGCCACGGCTAATCCTATGTCCTTCGTCGGTCAGAAAGCGTCGAATGCTTAGCTATCACGGCAAATTACCGGATACTAATTCTCCGTCCTTCAACAAGTTGTCCTCATCGAAGTGCGCGCTTCGAGGTTTGTTTGCAGATGTCGAGGATGAAAGGTGACAAGGAAGCTGACCATAATATGATTCCATTAGAACCCTCGATCAATTCACCTCCAGCATCTTGTGTCAAAGAACATCGAACAGAATGCATTCCATCCCACGGAGGAAACAAGCTCGATCAGTTTTCACTCGACGGGATCGAGACTATCGATCTTACCGGAGAAGCTGCTTTTCCCTCCCCGTCAACCACTGATTGGGAGCCGCCTCAACCACGGGCCGAAGGAGCTATATCACCCCGACTTTGTGGCGAACAACGATGCAAAAAAAGGAAGAAGGATGAATGTACGCCGGGCTTGCTTGCGCCGTCTGGAACCCCATCAAAGGACCAAACCATCTCCAATGTAGACACATTAAAACCCATGGAGAATAATCCTGCAGAACTGCCCGCAACACCGAGTCGTCGTATTCCACCTAGCGATTTTAAACGGTCCCAACGAGTTATCGCGGACCAGGACATCGACGACGACTCATCTGATACCTGGTTCGATATTGACACTTTATTTCCGGATGCCGGATTAGAGCCACCTCGAAGCACTTCCCGAGGAGATAGGGAATTGGAAACCGCGCGACAGTTCAGCTCACAATTTTCTTCGAACGATGCTACACCACCGCCATCTTGTATCGCACGGCATAGCAATCCGTTGCAATCACAGAGCCCCGAGTCATTGCCCACCACAAATGTCTCTATAATTCAACAGGCAGACAATTCTTTCATGGGATTTCTGGCTATTCACTCGGAGACACTGGCGCATTTGATGTCAATTTCGAAACAAAGGCTCCACGAAAACGCAGAAGTGATCTACCGGCAGGCAATTGAAGGCCGACTAGCACCTGATCTTATCACCGCAAATCAGGATTTGGTCTCTCAAATTCAAACCATGGAATCCTTGCAAACGAGCACGAGTGCTTATCAGAATTGTGCGACGCGCAAGGAAGATCTCAAGCAGAGCCTGCTGCGTGTGATTTCCGAGGGCTCGGACCCAACAGTCATGCCGGAACTGGCGCAGAGTCGAGTCATTGAAGCTGAAATGAGGAAAATTGAGGCCCAGGCCCGCGAACTCCTCCCCCAGGCCAGGATCTTTGACGTGGCTTGCAATTTTGGTATAGATCATCTCTCGACTTGGCTGAGTCAACCTCACGTTCTTGAATAGTGGTCACAAATCTCATAATTACGCAAGTAATGACAACCACGGTTTGGTCATGCACTGGAAGAGATTTTCTCAAGGTAAATCTCACGAGTCACCCGCCAACCCTTTGATGGACTAGTCTCTACCGGAAATTTGGTTGCGGGAGGCTCATGTCTCCCAGAAACATCGACATCTCGCCACGGGTCGTCGCCGCATTAGACAGTCCAACCGATTATAGACCCATTCGCCGCAAGAACGACAAAGCACGTCAAAGCACTATAACAAGAATTGTGTTCGAATGGGAAGAAAAGCCTTGTCCTATTCATTCATAGCAGTATGATAATGAGCTAATACAGCATGTCGCTGATAGGAACGGAAGCTGCAGCTTCAGGGATAGACTGCAAGCAACATAGGTAGATGAACTTCAAGTATTTCTAATCAACTGATCAAAGTCCGTACTTTATCCAGTTATATCACCTACCCAGGGCTGAATACCAAGATGTTGACATACTGCTAGAGAACCGGATGTTCTAACTCCGCCAGTGCGTGAGCTGCGCATCTCCCTTTTTTATTCCAGCAAAACCTTGCATCCTTCTGCACTCATCACCACAATTGTCAGAGCTTGTTTCTCCTCGCCAGGTGGAACACTAGCTGTTCCAGGTGGTAATCTGAGTTCTGGAAAGGACTGAATGATCCGTATTATTGCATACGAAGCTTCCATCAGTGCAAAACCTTCTGCGAATTTAGTCAGCCTAAGTGTCCCGCCAGAAAGTGAAATACTTACTGCCTAGGCATATTCTTGGCCCACCATGGAAAGGCATGAATCCCCAGCCAATCCCTTCTAGCTCTTGACCCAGCCATCTCTCGGGACGAAAGTCGTTTGCGTCTTCACCATACAAGCTCCGAAGTCGGTGCATATGGTAGACGGAATAGCCAACTCCGGTGCCTTTGCGTATAAGTACCGGCGATCTGCCATCCGGGCCTCCTCCGCTTGGAATGATTGTCGTTTTAGCGGCCACCCGGACGTTTATTGGCAGTTGTGGATATAGGCGATGAGCTGGATGAAAAACAAGAATGAGCAGATGTCCAGATTTTCACGATAGACTTGCATATAATCTTACTTTCGTTAATCACACATCGGAGATACTTCATTTTGCTCAATTTTGCCCGAGTCAATGCAGGTGAACCTCCGGTGACCATCTTGATCTCTGAACGAAGTTTAGCGAGAGTTTCGGGGTGTCGCACGAGAAGGAAGAACGTCCATGACATAAGGCATGCTGTCGTATCCCTTCCTGCAATCAGAACATTAACCAATTGATCCCTCACGCCCACAGGGTCCTGCAGCTCCTTGTAAAGGTCGATAATAAACGGATGCCTCTCCGATGCTGCTTCCTCGCCATTCTTTTCCATGTCCTTCAGGGCACGCTGCACGAAGTGAGTCGCATATCGTTTGACAACTGCACAAGCTGCTTGGAACTTAGCAGGCTTCCATATCCATTCAAAATCAGCAAGGCGAAGCCTGAGCGCACTAACATAGCTGGCATAGTCAAAGGCCTTTTCAAACGTATCCATTTCTTCTCCAGGCAAACCAAAGACTGGCTCTCCGAAGAGGAGCGCTATTGTTGTGGCCAGGGTAAAGCGGAAGAAATAAGGCTGCAGATCCACCAAGCCAGCTGCAGAGCGGAGTTTGGAAATCAGGTCTTCCACATGTTCATCGAGCACTTTGGAACCTTGGCGGTGGATTTGTACAAATTGGCGACGGAGCAATTCTCTTGATTGCTTCCATGGACAACCATCTTGTGTAAAAATGCCTTCGCCTAGCATCGGCATTAGACCAGGGCGCCGAGCGCCAAGACACCAATCTACTCAAGATCAGGAAGCGGACCTTGCAAAGATGAGGATGGGGTGGTAACTACCTTCAAAATTTGTTGAGAGTATAGCTTGCACATTCTTGGGGTCGGCAGTGAGATAGCCTTGATTCCCAAATAGTTTGAAAGTCATGTTAGGCCCAAGTTTGTCGAAGTAATGGGATTGAAACCTCAGTATACGCTGGTCCGGTAGAGCATCATACTGCCGTTTTAGTATGTCAAGCGCCAACGGCCATTTGTATGGAATCCAAGTCTCCATTGGCAAGCAACCGTGCTTATCACCAAATGCTTTGTCGCGCTAGGATTGTCAGTCACTTGAACAGAGCCATACTTGAGAACGCCACTCACAGCATATCGACGCCAGCTCTTTAGAACGCGATATAGCAGGTAGCTGAGAGCCACCACCGCACACAGGCCTTTTATATCCGACCCGTCTGCTTTACTTCCCGCGGAGCTCTGCATGTATTGCTTTATATTCATGTCGAAGGCGTTGCCGACTTCGTCGTCGAGGTGATGGAATGCGTGTAAGCAGGACGGTCGAAAAGAAATGATATTGATTGTGCAACCTATTGTAGATTGCTGCAGCTGTAGATAGAATTTGAGGCAGAAGTTTTACACAGAAAGCAGTGTTTTTGGCGATTTAACGAGAACAAGATTTTTAAGAATTGGGACTACATCTTGGTACTATAGTAAAAGTCCAATGCTATCGCATCATCAATGGGTGATTGACCATCAAAAGCATTGATATTCAACAGTTGTTCTACGTTTATGTGATGATGCTAGTTTGGCTATCTCAAACCACCTTGATCTTGAGTCAACAGCTGAGACCTATCGGAGGATTCTTGTTATCAACAATCCCTTCACTATCATTCGCTATCTTCGGTTGTATGTTTATTTTAATCTTCTGTTTTTCTTCTTGTTGCATTCGCTCTACATATTGGTGAGCAGCGATGTTGACCTGTGTTGATGTGTTGAGTGGCCGGACGATGAAGCTTCAACTTTCAGTTATGTTGAAAGTAAACGCTAGAAATCTAACCCCATTTTGATGATGTTCCATATTTTAAGTCAATGACTCGGGTTGTTGCAGTTCTGGCTTTATCATTTGAAGTTGATTGGTTTTCTCACCATGACAAGCACTGGCGTTATGGGAACGTGAACATGGGCTTCAGTACCTTCATGAAAGAGTCGTTTCTGTCTTTAAAGCGAGCAATAGGCGAGCCTACCGGATTGATAAGCATTAGGAAAACCCATGGGCAGCTCAAGGCGAAGTAGATGGTGACATCTGGGGCATTTTCGCTGCCATCATATTCTCTGATTGCCAGAACATTGATGTCAGAGTCATTGTGGATAGCTGGTGAGGCGTGTCTGTGACTGGCTGGAATTCGTTGACCCTGGAAATGAAGCACCATCTCTTCACCAGTGTTTATAGATACCCCGTGCCAATTTCTCTGCCAATTTCTCTGCCAATTTCTCTGCTAATTTCTCTGCCAATTCCCGAAGACATTTAGGACCGCTGAGTTTCTACAGATTATTTCATACCTCCAGCCATCTTTGCGTCCCGTCTGTTGATTTTTCTTCTCCGTCATACAACTTTCTCAACAGCGGGGAGTTGAAAAGTATGAATGGGCCCATCCAGAATGGTTCGTACTCCGAGACCTTCCCATCCAACTGAGCTCACAATTGCGCAGACTACGATCTTGATCTCGATCTTCACGCCATCTGGCGAGAGTCGTCCGGTATACCGACGCCCCCTCCTTGCCCTGCCACAGACCACAACGGTGAGGTAGCTTCCCTGGATTTAGCTGATCCTGCTGGGTACGAAGCTCAGGGGTCCTCCTTGGTGAAATCTGTGTTTCACCCCAACCGAGAGGATCCGTCGGGCTTCGAGTGGACAGGCCCTGATCCTTTATCAGCCTTGACTCAGTCTGAAGATATATTCCTCTTCATGTCAGCATTTTTCCTTGCGGAGGAAATATACTGGGTCGAGTTTCGACTGGCACGGCTTGATCAGATCACTGGGGACATGATCGGAGAGCATCTGTTCTTCTTGCCTCGCGTGGAGACGGTCATGGGGAACCTACGCCGCATAAGGGGAGAGATGTTGGACATTATCTCCCAGACAGTCCCTGAATCGATGGCATTCACTTTCCGACTATCTCTGTGGCCGCGCATGGAACCTCTGCCATACTCCAACCATTCGATCATTTCCCCGCTGACGGCACTACCCACGATGCCACCGCTAAATCCGTCTTTCTTTGTACATAATCTCCTGGCAAACTACAGCTGATAGTAGCACCGCATGTGTGGACGTGTCCATGAGAATGCCGTGTGCGACGCCTCTAGGGATTGCCTAGTCGCCCGTGACCGCATTTCTCTTTGCACGACATTCTCAAGCGATACTCACTCTTCGGAAGCAAACTCTTCATACGACAATAACTCTGTCTTTCCTTAATACAGACCCCAGTCTACTTTTTTATTTACTCTAACGGACATAACTCTGTTGTAATTCAAAGGAAAATTGATTGTCCTTGTACTAGAGGATTGACTGACATCCGCTAATCCGGCAGCATCACCTTTTGAGAACCGGTTCCAGTCAATGATCATGCCAGTCAGCCGCTCCCGAGAAAAACGCAGTCGAGGTCACAACGTGTCGTGCCGAAGGCCGTACCTCTCGTTATCGCGGTGGCAAATAATAATATCAGGACATTTAGCGTTTATATTCGTAGGAACGATGGAGTTGGTAAGTTCAACGCGCTTGAGTTTATGACGATGCCTCATAGGTACGAGAAATACATGAATAGGAGGCAATGATTATATACTTGCAGAACGCAATAGAAGAGCTCAACACGGTCCTCGTGTTTGCTGAGCCAACCATCAAATCATGCGTGTATGCGAGACGCCATTGAGCGACCCGCTCCACCCTCATAAACCCGAGCAGAACAACGACTAAGACGCGTCAGTCGAATATGGTAGACGACGGCTGCAACGTTTCCTCTCCCAATCTGACCGGTTCACTGGTCCTCCGGCTTCAAAGGGGTTCCAACGTCCGGTTCCAACGTCCGGTTCCAACGTCCAGTTCGTTGACCGACTGTGCAAGCTCGGGAACACCATCTTGCTCTGATAGGAAAGAAGCACCATTTCTATCCCGCGTTGTTCTGATCATTCCCTCGAACAAGTGCTCAGGTTTGGAAATTTGTTGCTCGCATGCCTTCAAGCGACTTTCCAAATTCTGTATCTGTACTGCATTTTCCTTCGACTGGTGGGCCATCTGTTCAAGCTCTTGGATACGTCGTTGAGCTGCTTGAAGATCTTTACAGAAGGGCCCGACATCGGTTTCCATGCTGCGAACATAGAGATGTTCTTTCAAACCCTAATCACATGATACCGATAAATAACATGTTCTGTTCATACCAGTAATAATACCAGCTCCTTTTTATAGATTGTAACACAGATACAAAAGCCTAAAATTAGAAGCCGGAGTTTCTAGAGGATTCTAAACAAACGTAACAAACACCGCAAACAAAGCAACATCTGAACTGGCAAGGTGTCAACTTCTCCCTTCTGCGTCTTGTGTTGCTTTGCTGCAGCGCTTCATGCTTCCTGGGGATCCGTCTGGGGTCGAGGTGATAGGCAAGTCTCGACAGTAAGGTCTAGTTTCCGGATCTCCTCCATTGCTTATCATCACGCTGCAGCTTCAAACCTTATTGGATACCAGGGATTACAACAGTAGCTAACGCCTTACAGTACTCCTCAGGTCATACCACTCGGCAGATATCCACGATGCCCAATAGCATTTTTGATGACGATGCCTATCAAACCCAGATGGTCGACCGCTGGGACGGAAATTCGGATTATGCCCCCACACCTGGTAATTTCGCTCGCACACCCGCCACCATGTACTCTCCTAGTCCTGGCCCAGAGTGCGCCACGGACCAACTGCAGCCCGATTATCTCGGCTTTCTCCCGTTGGTTGAATGGGAAGAAGGTGGCGAATATGACGACCTGCCACCGAGATATATCTCGTACACAATTGCATGGAGGCTTATACTCAACCGTAAAACGGTAGGCAAAGTCACTGGGAAGACCTGGTTATAGCTCCTAGTGATTACTGGGGAAAGAGTTTGCAAGCAAACGTTGAAAACATGCTGCATTGAAAACATGCTGCAAACAAAAAAGAAGCGCCACCAACGAGTTAGATCCGAAGGCACGGCCGTTACGGTCAAAGTGAACGAACGGTCGCAAGCAAACCTGGAAAAGTTTTATAGTTCTACTAACATTAACTGGACCCCCAGTGGAGAAGCAACTACGTAAATGCTACTTCGTATGGGCAAGAAGCTCACGATCGAGATGGCCTTTACTTACAGGGAGGATGAAGATGGCCACTCCATGCCTCCGTCAAGAAAATTCGAGAAGAGAGGACGTGTGTCTGCAACCAGCAGAATGTTAGCTGAACGTGAGGCACACATTATGGCGGAGGAAGAGGTCACTGGTCAACCTTCGACTTGGGAACACGTTTACGAGCTCATGCGATGTAATGTCCGCTCGTGTCCGCATATGTCTGACTGGTGCTGGGAGGACCCGAAGGACAAAAAACATTACAAACTCAGGACCCCGCATCTAGAACGGCTTATCGACTATGTCGATGAGGGTGGCATCCTAGACGGTCATGACGATATTCCCGGTGATATTCGTCGAGACCTAATCCTGGAAAGCCAGGCAGGAAGAAAATCGAAAAAATTTGATGTGTCAACAACGGGAGTATCATATCCTCCAACAATTGTCAATGTTCTACCAGCACAAAACGGTAGTGCGCCCGTGATTACTTCATCTCTACCCAGGCCCTTATCTGAGGAGCGGCTGATGATTGCCGGGCCTCGTGAAACAGCCGTGAGAGAATACTGCCAATGGCTGGAGTCACGTGCCGTTGAGGAGGCGTACAAAGCTGATTTCCGCAATATTTGCCAGGTGATTTTGGAGAATCATCTAGATCTTGAACTGATCCTCGAGGATCCAGACTCTGGCTTCTTCGTTCAGCGGGGGATTCGAATTCAGACTGCTCGTCGCTTCCTACGTGACATAAACGAATGGGCCACCGCGAAGAAATCAAACGGATTACTTGACCAGACCGCTGAATCATCTCTCAGCGGTGCCCAATTGACTTAAAGGCTATAGTTTCGTTGTCCTATCCCGGGTGTGGCTGGTCCCCCTGGGATTCACTGACGTTTTCATGTTTTCGCGAGGCGAGGGGCATTATTTTGACGTTAACTTTGAGCCTGTTACAGTTTGTTCTCAGATTATTGGCTTTTTAGATTATTTGCCTCTTAGTTTATTGGGTGAGTAGAGCGATGTTCGAATTAAGTTACATATACCTCCAAAGAGTCATCGTACAGTAGTTTTCGAAATCAGTTATACTACCACACTCCCGCGACTTCTTCCCCGGAAAATGATTCCGCCGAATAGAGTTCTGATTGGATATTCCCAATATGACTCCCCTGTTAGACCGCCTTCTCAAACAGTATTCGTCATTTACAATACGTCTTTGTACACCAGCGACCTCTGCCTCTTTTTTCCAATCTTTCAGCAGTGAGTCCTCTGCGAAGCCACCCTAGCAATTTTTTTTAGCTCAACCAAAAGTACTTGTTAACACAAAAATCTAACAATATTGCCTCAAGGTTCTCTGCTATGAAACTCTGTTTTATCCGTGATACAATAGAGAGCCGGTCCCTTACTATATCTCAGCTCGTAGGTTATGATAAGTTTTTTGGCTTTGCTGACTAGCGTTTCCCGGGTGTGGTCCTGACACATTACCTTACAAGGAATTTTAATTTGCTGGAAGCACTTCTAAAACATTTATCAAGAATATCCATTCTAACTGAAGTTGGTCATATTGATCCACCAAATCATCGTACAGTTTGTTTAATACGATCAAGTCTTAACGGGTACCTGTCATCCTTTCTTTCCATTCATAACACATAGCATATATCCGCATTCGGGACTCTAGAAACACCTGATTTCCGATATCTGAATCACCTGCCAATATGTTCCACCGCCTAGTATACTCACCACAGAAGTGTCCTTGTCCCGCAAATATCATCGCAATTGCTGGCGAGAACATAAGACCGCAACTGTTACGCGCATGGCTCCTTAACATTATATTTTATGAGAAGCCAATTCATCGGGACTGCGGTCCAGTGGCCCAAGAACATGCCCACCTGAGATAAATCAGTCTTTGCTCTCATAAGAGATCGGCGATCTTACCTGCATCATCCACCAATAAACCACGTTATTTGTTCGCAGGCTAAAGTTCCAGATGGCTATCTGGTATATGGCCATCCATCCGTAGAGCCCGACCTGAAAGGAGGTTAAAGACAAAAAGTCTGCTTTCAAGGCGCGCCAGATGGTTACGGGGCCGTATTGCCCGGACATCGGAGCTATTGAGAAGTACTGGAAGAAGATTCCAAACAAGAGCGCGAACCCATAATCTTTTTAATAACTTTAGTGATGCACAGAGAGCTTCAAAGAGATACAACATACCGACCAAATAGGACACCCATAGATGCCGCCCATTGATCGTTGCATCTGTCCCATAAACGAGCCATTCCCCGACGATATCCCCGAGCAAACAGCCGGCGCCACAATGGCAGACGGCGACCGTCACTGTAGCAAACATGGGCCGCTGGGACATGTGTGCATGACAATGGCTGCCTCCGTTTTGCGACTCTTCAGCGCTGGGCTTAGGATTATCCCGACTCTCGCCGGAATAACCATTATTGTTCCTGTGGCAATGCATCAGTATATTTGTGATCTAGGTTAGCATTAGATAGGGGTTACGGACTGGCTGCTTGGTTCTAAATGCTTCGGCTCTGGTAATGGAGGCCGACCGTAATTAAAGTATGTCCACAAAGTGATGGGAGCTAGATACAGCGCATTTAGGATATAAACCGCAATCCTGGCATTCAAATTAGCTCCGATGCGTGGCAAGTAAGGAGGCACATCAGGCTTACATAACACCCATCATTGATCTCCAGCCTCGTCGATATATAATATCAAAGAGAATCACTAGGGAGGTAATCAGGCCCAGCCCGATGAAGATTGTCCCCAGAATAACAAGAGACAGCGGCGGATGGTACGAGATCATAATAAATCTGCAGGGTTAGGTACAACTGAAGATTATCAAGGCACATTATGTTGAGTGTCTACCTATGCTTTCATTATATAGAACCTCGACGGGTCCTGATGTCACCATAGGAATATTGCCACGAAAACAAGGACTTTGCTTCCGTTGTGGGGAAATGTAAGTAGCCCAAACTCTAAAAACCGCAAAAACCGCGCAGGTGCAACAACCACCGGAAATAAAATTATATTATTGTGCCCGCCCGTGTTATCAACTGAATAAAGCAAGGTGTTCAAGCCTGAATAATAGGCAATCGGTTTCTGAATGAACGCCACGTATATTGCGATTGTACGGCGAAGGAGAGCGGTGAGTTCAAACGGGTCTTCTGCCCGAAATCGGCGAGCGCAACTCGTAAACTTAGCTGTTGGATAATTTGCCACCTCAACGCACAAGTCGCGCATTCATCATCCCGGTATTATAACGCTGACTCATCTGATAGTGACAGACATTACAGCTAGCATTCCGCCAGAACTACAAGGCGGTAGCCTAAAGCAGATTAGCGCATTTCGGAATTATTTTCCCAGAAAGAAGCCGCAAGAGTGTGGAGGTAAAACTAACTGTTTTCGGAAATTAGTGTACATAACAAGTTCAATGAGGTCCCCTTCCATGATCCTGGTATTAGTCATACTAATGTCTCCCTTGTTGGTTAACCTTATCCGACATGCATGTTGACTTGCGATTCACCACTTCAACTCTCTATTTACGCTCTACTATCTTCCCACCCACTTCTTTTCATCGTTTCAGGGCCGATACGCGCAACGCGTGCGTCTTCCAATCTATAAAGCGGAGTGACCACAGTATTGCCATATTAGGTCTAGCGTGTTTCCGATTACTGTTTGTGAATTAAGTAGTAAGAGTGGGGAGATAACTGATTTTGAAAACTACTGTATTGTATTACCTTTTGCTTCCAAAGGGAGTCAATGCCGGAACTAAAAGCCATCTTCTATCACGTGATGGAGACTAACTGCGACTAGTTAGACATGTTTCCGCGAATTAGCTAACTTAATTGGTTATTATGGAAGGCGGTCGGGAACAGGCAACAGTTCGATTTTCAAGAACATCAATTTTTCCACTTATACTAGCTAGCCCTTTCCATTTTCCATTACCGCGGACATATATGAAATAGGCTCAGAGACAATAATGGGTTGGGATGCCTTGTGTTTTAATGTTGCCACTTTGATTGCAGGCGTGTTTGTTCTTGACTATGGCGCAGACAAGTTTATCGACCATACGGTCGTCGTCGGGCGGCGTCTAGGCATATCGCAAACTGTCATTGCCCTTTTGACAGCTGGCGCTGAATGGGAAGAGGTCTGCAACTCACTGCAATCTGATTCAATATCTATTCTGGCTAATCCCCTTATTAGCTCGCCGTGGTGGTTGCCGCCATCCTGCAACATCGCAGCCCCCTTGCCCTTGGGAACGTCATGGGTTCGACTATCTCCAACATTCTCGGCGCCTTTTCTTTGGGGCTACTCTTTCATCCCCAGGGTTTGGAGTTTGACCGCAGCGCAAAATTATACTCGGCCCTGCTGTTTCTGGTTACGACGCTCTTCGTGGTGTTGGCATTCTTTAACCAATTGAGCCGGATTGTCGGTGGGGTTTTGATTGCCATATTCGCGCTCTATGTCGTTTCTATTATCTATGCTATCTATAAAGGTGTAGCCTCACCCCCACAGCTATCCGACAGTGATAGCGACGGGGAATGCAGTGATAGTGATGACGGCGAATCCGTCAATCATGCCACTATCTCCGAGAATTCCCCCCTTATCGAGAATGAGCATACGCCATCATCAACAAATCAAGGGAGCAGACGAAGCAGAAGCCTTACTTACCACATTTTCCAACTCATTCTCGGATTTATCTCGCTTTCTTTGTCAGGATACATCCTCTCCCATAGTGCCGTCACCATCGCCGACTTCCTGCATTTCTCGGGAACAGTCTTCGGTCTGACCGTTGTCTCTTTTGCCACTACTCTCCCAGAGAAACTGGTTGCAATCCTTAGTGGTTCCCGCGGCCACGGCGGCATCATGGCTGCGACGACGGCGGGAAGCAACATTTTCCTGCTGACGCTCTGTGTCGGTGTCGTTGCACTGGCGGGGCATCAGGTACAAGAGGCGGATAATTTTGTGCTTTTTGAGCTGGTGGCAGTGTGGGTGTCCTCTCTGCTATTTTGTGCAGTCATCTTTTTGGGAATGGGGAGGAATACGGGTGTAGTGCTCTTGGCTGCCTATCTCGGGTTCCTATGTCTGGAGTTTACCGTTTACCGGCGATGATTGACATACTCAAATTGCGGCGCATTTTAAAACCAATCTATGAAAATGAGAGCTGCATATCTTCCTACAAATACTGATGCGAGAGCGGGATGTATTCTATAATTATTGTCTGTCACTGGCTTAAAGCAAGACTTGGTAGGCCAAACGACTGGGTCAAACGGCCAGATCTCTCCAAAGACTCCATTTATCTAGCATTCTTGCCAGCGAACATTCTCTAACGGATAGGCAGAGCGAGGGCGAGACATAGGATATTACTGATTTAAGCACCTCAAAGAACAAAGCAAACAGGTGCGAGATTGAATAACGAGCGTGGTATTACATGTGAGCTGGTTAGCTTATGCTATTTCTTGCACAGGCCTCGCTTCCTGGAACGGCGGTTCACTCATATCTTCTCTATCGCTAGACCTGCATGGCGGAAATGGCCTTCAGCGCTCTGCTGTTTTGCACCAACATCATGGACGCACTGCCGAAGGAAGGCATGGAACCCCTGGTCGGGATCCTTTTCGAAACCTGGCCAAGCTTTCTTGATGTAAGCCTTCAGCTCGGCAAAAAACTCCTCTATGGGGTTGAAATCTGGAGAGTAAGGTGGGAGGTACAGCAACCTAACACCTGCATCAGAGCATAACTGTTTAACTCGGTCCGAATGGTGGAAGGATGCATTATCCATAATAAGCACGGACCTTGGCTCCGGCCACCTTCCACAGTGTTGGAGCAGCTGCTCAATAAACGATTCGAACAGCACGGCATCCGTTGAACCTTTAAAGATGCGAGACAGAAGAATACCTTCTTGAGTATACGCTGGCAATATCTGATAGCGCTGGCCCCGACGGAATTTAGACACTTGCACTGGTGTCACACCTAATGGTGACCAACCAGTCCGCCTATGTCCTACCCGTTTATCACACCCGGATTCATCAACGAAAACAAGGTGGTATGAACGGAACTCAGATAGTTTGTGTTGGTAGAAATCTCGTAGTTGAGGATTCTGCTCTTTGGGTTTCTGCCGGGCTGTCTTCTTGGTCCATCCAACTCGAGAAAGAGCACGTTGGATGCTGGATGACGATGGTAATATGTTGAACTCGTCCCATAGGAACTTAGCCATCTCTTCGAGATAAAGGCCGGGTATCTTAGCGAGGTGGTCACAAAGGGTGTCCAGCATAACAGAAGTTACGATTGGTGGCGGGCCAGGAGGGATTTTGGGAGGACGGGGACTGCCGAACAGTCGCATTTTCTTGCGTATGTTAGTGATAGAACGCTCAGTACATTTTGCCAGCTTGGCCATTTGAGATGTAGTCAGTCTTTTCTTGCTGCTTATCATGTGTACAATCATCTTACGCTGCCTAGGGTTCAGGTTTCGCGTCATTTTGGGATGATTTAGGGGGTGAATGGTTGCTGGAGTTGGGGAGGAGTGTTGGGACGACGATACCACGGGGTTGTTATTTTTGGATCAGTAATAATACATAACATTACATCGCTCGTCAGTTTGAATTTTACCATTCCGTACTGAAACATGATACAAAGTACGGGAGTAACCATATCTGGCAATATGGATCATGTGATTAGGGTTTGAAAGAGCATTTGTATGTTTGCAGCATGGAAGCTGATGTCGGGCGCTTCTGTACCCATGAGCTGCGACAATTTAAGAGCTGCGCTTGCCTGTACATTCTGCTGGCGCAAGGAAACCGTCAAGATATCATTTGTACCAGCCAAAGAAACATTTTCATGGGCTAAAAGATCATACTGGTATTTGATCTTCGCAAGGAGTTCTTCGAGACGACTCTGAGGGTGGCTTTGTGAACTCTGCGGAAATATTGCGTGATGATCTGAGGGTATGGGTCGAGCAACGTATGGGGTGGGGAAGACGGCAAAAGAGCGGTCGAACTCCTTGTTCTGTGAAGGCATAGCTTTTGATTTGATATGTTTCTTGAGCTTGGATGGGAATATACAAAATCAGTGAGCTCTTCTAGAGCTGAGGGCAGCACTTAAGTACCCTCAATAGCATATGATCATCTAGATCAGGTAGTATTGGCCAAGTGGCTTTCATGGAGATGTGGTGCTCGAGATAGTTACTGGAGCCAACCACTGGGCATTTAGGAAAAGCACTAGCTCCTAGGACCATTAGCACTCCTAGGAAAGATATGTTAGTTCCTAGGGTGCATGTCGGAGATATACATCAAGCTTACACGGGAGAAGGACATACGTTATCAGGACCCACCCGGTGTGTCTGGGGTCCCCTGACCGCGAGTCTCGCTACGTCTCGCATTAAGAATCGGCTACAGCTGATTATATGAGATCCTGGCACATCCTGAAGGAAATCTACCTGCACCACGTATCACCTATCATTTCGAGAGGGTAAGGCGTTGAACAGAGGGACAACTTGTCTCTGGACACGCCACATGTGATTAATTATTCAACACGATTAATTGAGCTTTCCAGGCTGGCGGGATTCAACAACCCCAAAGTCTCCAACATCGCACAAGATTGGGACACCGCTATGCCGGGAGCTTGAGTGAAATGACTACCAACGCATGGTGGTGGTTACCGTGAGAGCAACTCACTTGAAGAAAGCTTTCGCAGTCCTCATATTCACAGCCCACCCAATGAAGGACTCGTGAATGTTTTGAACGCTATGACTCATACTTTGGAGGCGGCTAGGGGCATGTCTGCCACCTCTGGTACTCGACCAAAAAGTGCGGACAGGTTGTATCCTCCTGAAAAGAGATGCGTGTCGTTGAGGCTTCCAGGATGAAAATTGCCACTATGCTTTACAACAGTTGCATGCTTCCCTCGTCACTGAGTGTGCCTGTGCGCCGTTGAGAATGCAAATACTTCAAAGTGGTATTGTTCTGGGCCAGTTTCTTTTGGCCTGGGTGTGGTGTTGCTATTCGGACAACCGCGACGGGTGATTAATTGGCCTATTCGATGCATATCTCCACTTTAAAGACACTTTAAAGTAGCATTGCTACCCTCTCGCTCGAACGTCCCTGAAGAGAGATGTGCTCGTGAACCCGGAGGGATCCTCCTAGCTTCACCAACCTCGTGACCACTATGGATGAGGCCATCTTGAGCTTAACAGTCCAGAAGATTCGTGAGCTGTTCGCGATTTGCGAGAGAGAATAGAGCGACCTACACATAAATTCAGTTAGTTCTCATGTTGCCGATCATGGTGAGCTAGATCTTCGCCACCCGATGCGAGAATATATCGTTGACAGTCGCTCTAGTTTACCAAGCTCGACTCAGGATCGCAGGACCGAACCCGCCTCAGCCTTTTCCGCTGGCTAAGAATATGGTTGCCGAAACACTTCGAACCCTACCGCATGATCGACGTGGATCTTATCGCCTTGTGACAAGCAGGGAAAGAAGGGCCGACTACCTACAAGCAACTGGCCAGCACGGAGAGAAAAAGAAACAGAGCTCGGGGACTAAGGGCCAACGTCGCGAAATGTCCACATGCAATGGAATCGAGATAGCACAATTGTCCAACGAAACTGTGATTCACGGTCAGTCCGACGTTGATGACACCGAAGTTTTGCGCCCGCCGAATCCCTGTACTTCCTCCTTACCATCCCATTTCGCTTCTGCCTACGAAATGAAGATTGTGACAACAATATCGATAGAATGTGTGAAAGTTAACTCCACCATTGCAAAATATGGACACAGAACCAGCGTTTCTCATTCAACAACCGAGCCCCTTCAAATCCGCCAATATGCCGATTACATCCGAACATGTGATTACGGAGAGGCAATTCAATTCATTCGAAGGGACAGTTCTCTTGCAACTGGCAGGGAATTGCAGGTCGATAGGGCGCCGTGTGTGGTGTTTTCTCCACTGATAATTGCTGTACTTGTTTTGGGGATTGCTGACTTTGGGGAGGTTCCACCTTCCAGCTCGTTGACCGACCCGACCGCCTAAGACCGGGAACACGTGCTTGCTCTTCTGCTTGAAAACCAGCGTTTGGGCCGAGCGTAGATTGGATAGTCTTCTTCGATGATTTTTGAAACAGGGGGTTATGTTGCTCGCATGCTGCCAATGACCTTCCCAGCTCTGCATTCGTACCGCAATGTCATTCGATTTATCGACCGCTTGCTTGAGCTCTTCTATGCGTTGCTGAGCTGCTTGAAGGTCTTTGTCCTTGAGCTGCAGCATTTGAAGGAGTTTGTCATTTTCCAGACGCAGCTGTTGTAGGGTATCTGTCAAGGTCTCTTTTGCTTGACTTAAAAATTATGTTCATATCTGATCTTCCCAAGAATATTTTCGAAGCGACTGGGGCGGGAAGACCTCGTCTGCGGTATCCAGTGATTGTGCGCGAATCGATAGTTGTCAGGAGCGGGGAAGGCAGCGAAAGAATAATCGGTCTCCGCGCTCTGTGAAGTCATGGCTCTGAGCTGATGTCTGCTGGATTGAAGTGGAATGTTCAAAAGAAGTTTGATATAGAGATTAAAAAGCTCTCCTCGGGGTCTTCTAGCAATAAATACCTCGTAGGCAACTTGGCCAGCTATATCAAAAAATGCCGACCAGATAAATTATCGTGATGTATTGGCTGGGTAGCTCAGGGAACCCACCACATGGCCCTGGGAGTGTATCAGTGGTTGCTGGGGCCACTGTATAGATCCACAACAAGAAAATGCTTGGGCCGGAAGCCTGCACGTGGAATCAAGGTGCCTGTCCCAAGGATACCCTATTTGAATCCCCGAACGCATGGTCTTGGCCTCGGGATCAAGGACAACGGCTCCAAGATATGACGTAAGAGCCCGACGTAAGAGCCCCAGGAGCAAACTAGCTCCCAGGGTCATTGATTTAATTCCCTGTTCCGGTTCAGTCTTCCATGGAATCACTGATTGAGATCCCAGGATCACTCGTCTCATAACCCGCTCGGGCCAGAAGCCTGCGCATGAAACCAGAGTGTCCGCCCCAAGGACACCTAACCTAGATCCGCGAAAGCGAAATTCTGGCCCTGGGATCATGTGTGAGCGTTCTAGAAGCGCTCAGGCTCCCAGGACCGGTCAAGATAGTCCTAGCACCGATCTTGCTGTATGTCAGGGATATGCATGAAGCCTCCAGATAGACGCGAAACTTACTGTCGCGAGCCGAAAACTAAAGTGTATGGCCCTATCGTCCATGACTTCACAGCTATTTATGGTCCCCGATCCCCCCATCTGAAGCTCTCTTGATTCCGATTTAAATAAAGACAGCATCTTAAATCACCTTGAATAAGTCAAAAATCTCTGAAAATGGTACGTCAGATCGTATTTGAAGAGTCGTCGATGGTGTCTGACCTTTTTCCAGGCCTTCTTTGCTCGCTTTTCGAAAGCCCTTTCCCAACAAAATGCCGAGGAGTTTATGGAATGCATCAATAGGCAGATAAATCGACAGAACTCACAAGGCAAAACAATGCTGTGGTACGCTGTGGATAGGTGTGACTACAAAAAAATGTTATTCTTTCTGAAATGTGGCGCAGACGCTAGTATGTCAGACAGTGAAGGAACCACGCCCTTCCATGTTGCTTTGATCAAAGGCGACACATTGATGGCGAAAATATTGCTAAATTCCCTGCCAACCACCAGGGCATCCACTATGCTTCAGAATGGCCGTCTTGATTTTGATCAATTGCTTCTTTACCATGCCGAATTTCCTAACGATACTGAAGCCATGAACTTCCTCCTGGACTTGGGTGCAAATATCAACGCTGTCAACTCAAATCACGAAACATCGTTGATGGTAGCCACACGTTGCGGGGACCTCAAAGCCATGAAAATGCTGCTCAGTCGAGAGAACATCGATCTTTATACGAAAGATCGATATGGAAGTACAGCATTGCACATTGCTGTCAAAGAGAATCGTTCCAAGACAGTGGACCTGCTTTTATCGTGCCAACAATTTGATGTCAATTGTCAGGACAGTCGGGGCAACACTGCTTTCTGGCTGTCTATGCACCTGGGGCACGACAATATCAGCGAGCGGTTTTTGAAAGACAGCAGAGTGGATGTCAATGTCAAAGGCTGTCTGGTCAGTTCACGATGGCAAACAACAGCACTGTATATTACCTCCTTTCGCAACAATCTCCGGATGGTCTCCTGTATACTCGCATCGACAGGTGCGACTCGAGTGGATCCCAACATCCTCGGCGACGGAAGACAGAGCCCTCTTGGAGCTGCCGCGTATCAAGGATCTTATGAATTGGTCGCACTTCTGCTTAAAGCAGATGGTATTCAAATCAATGCAGCTGACGAAGGCGAAGATGATCCCCTTTGGCTTGCGATTCAGACTCGTTCAATTTCGGTCATTGAACTTTTCTTGAGGGAGAGCCGACTCAATATTAACTGCCAAAACAACATTAAGGGGGATACATACCTCCTTGCTGCAGCTCGTGAAGGTAATACTGCCCTAGTGAGCAGGCTGCTGGAAATTGAGGGCGTTGAGCTTAACACGAGAAACAAGCAGGGCGAAAGTGCATTATCAGTGTCTTGTCTACAGGGTCACCACCGTATTGTCCAGATGTTACTTGACAGAGATGCAGAGTAACGATCACTCTTTTACTTGAATGCCGATTCACCATGCATCGTGCTCTTGTGAGATTTCCAGAACAAATTTATAGAGCTCTGATGCGTTTTAGTTATTCAGAATTCTATGAAATTGGTGCGGACTTGTTTGAGGAATATTTAATTCATGCAGCAGTGGTAGCCTGGTTACTTTAATTGCTGAGCAGTCAGAGTACACGACGTCATCATTCTATCCATTATACGCAAGGAAGGTGTAAACTGGAATCATATTTGGCATACATCAACAATCAGTCTATTAAGAAAAGTCTCACAATACTCAGAATGATTATTTAAGCAAATATCAATTCAAGTTAGACACACTGATGCCCGGGTCCCTGCTGCCTTTCATCACAGATTCATCTTTTACAGTAGGCAAGACACCGTTTTTCGGTGAGACGTATGGCTTCGCACCATTCATCATCAAGGGACAAATTGTTGAGCCGAAAGCCCATGTCAAGATCCTGGGCGTCGTAATAGATACGAGACTCAAATACAAGGGACATATCGCAAGGGCAGCGTCCGAGGGCCTGGCCCCTGTGGTGGACTATGCCTCCAATGTCTGGATGCATGCTTTCAAAAACACGGCCATGGGGCCGATCAACCGAGTGCAAATGGCAGGAGCGCAAGCGATTGTCGGGACATTCCTCGCGGTTGCGACCAGCGTAGCGGAAGCGGAGGCTCACATTGCCACTATGAAACACCGGTTCTGGAGACAAGCTATGAAGATGTGGACGGACATTCACACCCTACCAGTCACCAATCCCCTCCGCAGGAGTACAGCTCAGATCAGATCAAGAAATTCAGAAGATACCACCGTTTGCCATTGTATCTGGTTGCAGACGCGCTGAGTAGCATCGAGATGGAAACACTGGAAACCATCAACCCATTCACATTGGCACCATGGGAGGAACGTGTACAGGGCGATGGTTAGGATTTGCCAGAGACACAGACCGAAACGGGCGGAGTCATGCGGATCGCGGTCAGCAGTTCGGCGCGAAATGAGATGGTAGGAATCGGGGTGGCGATTGAGAAGCAGCCTCCTCGGTATCGAAAACCGAGGCTGAAGACCTTCTCCGTCACACTGGGTGCAAGAACTGAGCAGAAACCCATACTCTGGGGAGCTGGGAGCAATGGGACACGCACTGAACACGCTCCGAGGGCTGAAACGGTACAGGGTCACGCTGTTCACGAGCAACAAAGCGGCGACACTCACGCTGAAGAATCCTCGACAACAGTCGGCCAGGAACACATCTGCCAGATATACAAGTTGATTCAAACACTACGGAGACACGAAAACCGGATGGACATCCGCTGGGTCCCGACCAGCGAGAATAATCAATTGTTGGGCCTGGCGAAAGAGCAGGCCAGGGCCGCGACCCAAGAGGATGCTATCCCTCAAGCACAGGTCGCCAGAATGAAGTCAACAACACTGAATATCGCACGGTCCCAAGCCGCCGCCGGCAAAGGATTACCGGAAAACATAGGGAGACACGTCAAACGAGTGGATGCAGCACTTCCAGGGAAACACACCCGGCAGCTGTATGATCGATTGTCTTGGAAAGAAGCAAGCGTGCTGGCCCAACTCCGGACTGGCATGGCAAGACTGAATGGATACCTGTATCGAATCAACGTGGCAGAGACGGATCAGTGTGCATGCGGACAAGCCAAGGAAACTGTGGACCACTTCCTCTTTCGATGTCGGAAGTGGACAGCACACCGGACGGATATGCTACAGTGTACCGACACCCACCGAGGAAACATATCCTTCTACCTAGGAGGGAAACCACCTTCCGACAATGAAAAGTGGGCACCGGACTTAGAAGCAGTACGGGCCTCAATACGATTCGCCATCGCTACGGGCCGCCTCGAGGCCACTTGACCAAGCCGACGAACTTCAATCGCACCCCCTTTCCTTCCAAATCTAACCCACCAACCACCTCGTGCTACTCATGGTAGACGCGCTTCAACTGCCGGAGATAGGATGTTGAACACTTGGAGAAGCGCCTTCAAGCCAGTCTACTAACCAGATTACTAACCCACGAGCATCCGCTGTGACACTGCGTGCTGGAAATGACACATAAGGCAATGTTTTATGCATGGGCTCCGATGAGACACAGAACGGTATATAGCATGACATGTATAGTAGGTTAGCGATAGTTGCCCTTTCGGCTTAGCCGCCGGGCGTTAATGAATTGTGTGTGTGTGTGTGTGTGTGTGTGTGTACAAAAGATCGCGCAGTGGTGAGCCCACCAAATGTACATATTCAACGGAGCAGTGCACACTAGCTAGGGGCGCATACGACCTAAGATCGTGAAAAGCCTGAGGAATTAATAAAGAAATAGTAGGAGCCGGGTGGAAACTTATCGCTGGTAGACGTGGGGGGTGGCCGGGTATTAGGGAACGCACCGACACAAATAACAGTGGAGACAAACGAGCCAATAGTGTCTGTTAAACACCATCTTTTCTCTGTTGCTAAGGTGGTGATAGACGCTCAACCGTGATACTCTGCGTATGATAAATAAGTTCATTCAAAATATGATACTATACCCTCGAACAAGTAAACGTTCACCAAGAACATCCTTCAAGTTTGACCCCCGCATAAAAAGGTCAGTGATCATCAACACTACCTGTCAACCACTGTTGACTTCCTATTGACTCAACGTTTATCGACTTCATCGCGTGCAATAGTAAACACATGTCCAGGGCTTGGTTCTGTTTTTGCCGTAGGAACTCCAAGAAGTTGGCAAATGGGCTGACATTTAAGCCTGAATTGCCCTCATTTCGGTGAGCAGCCAAATGTCTGGTTTTCAGATTCACGTCTGTTTCTTTTTTTAGATTTGCCAGCCAGTTACACCTGCAACCGCCTCTTCTAAATCAAAGGTCCGAACGTTGGCCTGCTAAATGCATAGACAGTCAGTAGCGGAAGTCCGTGAAAGCAGAGGTGTTTTGAATAACGCCCAATCTCCTAAGGCGCCTACACATCTTCTAGCGGATAACTAGTAAAATATCGGGAACTTTCGATGGCGCGCGCGTATTTGAGACCAGCGTCCGTGCATAAATCCCGTTGTTTCATGCTCAAGTGGTTCTCCACAAACTATTCGACAGGCGCCTGCGCTCAGTTGATCGATTCGTCCATAATATCAAATGACAACAAGGTGTTTTTTATTAGATAATAAGGCAAGATTCTATTGCTTAAGCTGCACGTTCAATCTTCAGAGGAAGGTGCTGGTAGGCGCTCAGATCGATTAGCTTTAGCTTGTTTTAGGATACCGCCCATGCTGTACGGGGCCAAAACCGACCATGAGAGCCAACAACCATACCCCGAATTTCACGGCTCGAGCACTCGGATGAGACCTTAACATGGAGTTATAAATACTCCTCGAGGACGCCAGACTGTCGATCTCATTCGGTGAGGGACTTACAAATTCACATCGTTACTCATTTTGTCTTTCAGAATGTCCAAAGTGCTTAAGCAATTCGAAGATGCTATCTTCAAAGGAGGGCTGTACAAGAAGCTTTTCCAAAAGCAGACACCAGGGAAGCGCATTGCGCCAGTGCAGGCAAAAGACAACGATTCGAAACTTCAACTGCGCCTCGACGCCGGTGAATCCAAAGATGGCAAGAAGAACATCTATTTGCAAGTCAACTCCCAAGCGAAGAACGACTCTCTGGTAAAGTTTCGAAAGAAAAAGGGAACTGATGCAAACTTGGCATCTGGTCAAATCGATGAGAACACACCACCGGAATCTCAGGAAGAAGTTGCCAGGAAATGGTGGCAGGAAATGGAGAGACAGGCGAAAGCAAACCTTTAAAGGAGTTCGTTTCTCCGTTGCTTCCTAAAAAAGACATTGAAAGCTGACTTGGAAAGACGTGCGTCCTTGTCATCAGGCACTGAAAGTACGCATCAGTAGGGACTGTCTACGCCCATCTAGGGAGGATAGGCGTTTTGCCCACCAGCTGACTGGACTACCAATACACGTGTGCAACGAATACTGGGCAATATCAAATACACGCGACCGTGAGTGCAACTCTACAAGGGGGTATTGAAGGAGACTCATTCTGTACTTCTCTACCGTAGCCTTGCCAGCCAAAATAAATTGTTACTGAGCTTACCTTTTTGCCTACAAACCGAGTATTGTTATCCAAAATTAATCCAGTTGGCGAGAAGCCAGAGTACTTCTACGCTTATTCCTTCCTACATTGAAATGCTTGACAAGTGAAAGGGGATACAAACTCTCGGATATTTACATATTGTATGAGAGCTGTGGATTCCGAAATATACGTAACTCTGTTGTGTGGTCAAGTGATTAATAGTTACTCCGTACTTCTTGGCCGTTACAGGTTAGCGTTTCTCGGAATAACATCGGTCCGATCATGGGCGCTCAAGCTAGACTTGGCGAGACAGGAGAGTCTCTTGAGACACCACACTGCAAGCTGGCTTTGGGCAACATTCTAAACTGGTTGTGCGAAATGCTTCCTCTCATCAGAAAACTCTCGAAATCATGTTATGGCCAACCGGGGACACCTCTATCAATAAGTTGTCGAGGTAAGAGGGGAGCTTTGTTCTGAAGATAGTCACTGAAGATTCAAGTAGGCATGCCGGTCGCGCCTGAGGATCTTTTCGCTTACACCAATGGCCACTTCCTTGTCGACGAAGAATATCAGTTTAGCCGACGATATGTCCGGTTCGACTTAGACGCGCTCTGCAGTACGGTTGCCATGGTCGGAGGAGATTCTAGCCGCGTGACTGCTATTGATAAAATGGAAGGGGGGTTCAGCAAGGCTTTCCTGATGAAAAGGGCAAATGGAATGGATGTGATAGCCAAAATTCCATGCCGCATTGCTGGCCCGCCGTCATTAATAACGGCTGGTGAAGTGGGGGTTTTAGAATATGGTATGTGATATCCAGCCACTTCGACTCGATTTACTAAGATTGTACAACCCAGTCAAGAGACACACTGCCATTCCCGTGCCTCGTGTCTTTTCTTGGTCATCCGATGGCTCAAACACCGTGGGTGCCGAATTTATCATCATGGAGAAAGCTCCTGGGGTTCCTCTGTTTCAAGTTTGGGGCTCGATGACGGAATTTGAAAAGTTGCAGCTGATCAAGAATTTGACCAAGCTTGAGGCTCAGTTGGCGACCATCAAATTTCCCGTTTACGGAGGACTGTACCTTCGGACAGATATGAGCAGGCCAAGCAGGCCCCTTGATGGTGATATTGACCCATCCCAGTCTTTCTGCATTGGACCTTCTTGCGATCGGGCTTTCAACACCGATATGACACTGGAAGTTAACCAAGGGCCTTGTACGTTACCAGCACCACTTGGTACTTCGCATGCTGAATTTTACGTAGGGACTTCGGTTTCAAGCTTGGGAATATCGATCGCAGAGCGAGAATTGTTCCTAATATCAAGAGAAAGCCAACAAAGCCGACAAAGCCAGCAAAGCCAGTCAAACTATTATAAAGGAACTTTCGAGCAACAAAGCCGGCTCTTGGAAGTCACCACAGCCGTCATGAAACTCTTAGACTCAAACAAATTACTGAAGAAAGCTTCCCAGCCTACTTTGTGGCACACTGATCTTCATATGGGAAATATTTTTGTCAACCCAGACGATTGTTCAAAAATAGTCTCGCTCATTGATTTCCAGTCAACGTCTATTCTTCCCGCATTTCTCCAGGCCCAGTGGCCGATATTTCTACAGCCTCCGCGGAATTACGATTACGTGAGGGGAATATTTCAACCACAGCTGCCGGAAGGATTTGACAAGCTTGATGAAGAGAACAAAATTATTGCTCTGCGTGAATGGTCCCAGGTAAAATTGGCGAAGGCTTATGAGGTGTCAACATATCTTGAAGACAGGGCAGCGCATGATGCCATGAGTGTACCTCGTGTCTTCCGTGAACTGTTTATCCGATGCGGGGAAATTTCTGAAGTTGGCATCGTTCCGCTTCGTGCATGCTTGATAGAGATATGTCAAAATTGGGCAAATCTTGGTTTCTCTGTGGAGTGCCCTCATAAGTTCAGCCAAGCAGAACTGGATGAGCATGAACGACAGTTCGCTGAATACCAGGCTTGGTACGAAGTTCGAATGCTTGCTGAAGAGTGCCTTGATACTGATGCAGAAGGGTGGATTGCGCCGCAATTGGATATCAACGAGAAGAGAAGGCAGAACAAGGAGCTTATGGCCCTGTATATTGATAAGGTGGCCGGAGAGAGATCTGTGAAGGAGGCGAAGGCGATGTGGCCTTTCTTTACTGAGGCTTGAATTGGTATTGCACTCCGCCTTGTAACCAGAAGATGTGGTTTCTACAGGAAAGTGGTTTCACGTATCTGCTTGCGATAAAAAAAAAAAGGGAGGCAGCCGAAGGTGCAATTTTATTGGATCTGTGCGCTACGAAGACAGAAGCTGGACGCAGAAAAGACGAACTGTCGCGGCCAATTCTCAGACGCTAGCGAAATCGAGCATACCCCTGGAGGGAGCCAAACGTTTGCTTCTGATCTACTACATTGCCACCCTCAGGTGTTTAGTGAAGATACTTGAATGGATGCTCCATCTTAGACAATAGCTGGCATGGTCTTATTGCGCTATGCTTTTCTGCCGACCACACTCCAGTATACTTGGATTGCACCAAGTCTTTTTCCTGGATACAGTATCGGTACGAAAATAACCTCGTCACCTCTGACTACGGTCGTTGCGTGTCTCTTCTTACCTTCAGCAAAAGATCCACCATTCTCAAAGACCATGACAATGACTCCTAGGCTTTAGCTGGGCTTCGTTGCGAGTTTCCTAGAGAGTTCCCTTTGATAGTTTGGTCGACCACGCGTCGCAAAGACCGGGGTCGTGCAATAGTTCATGTTGATACCCGCAGTGTCCATCACGGAAGCGTCCATGCGGACTAGGGGCCCATGCCCACTTCGGCTGGTGCATGTCGGTTGGGATTATTCTAAGTCGGCTTCACTTAACCCTGCTACTGGCGGACCACGTCGTTCTACTCCTATGGCTGGGCGGCATCGGCATTCATCGCAGCCAGGATGGTGGTGGAGAGGTTGAAAAGCGATCAGAAATTGACCACTGGGAGCGAATCTAGCTCTCAAGCACACCTGTACTTGCTTTGGTGCTTGCAAACGAGGGCTGGTTGGCCAGAGCAACCTTGGAGGGAGCGTTGGCCTCCTTATGTGCCTTGTTCTGAGGAAAGATTTGGTTCTTGAGCTTCGTGCTCCAGTACACCGTCATGGAATTTTCAGCCCTTCTAAGGAATACCTGACTGAACCGCTTGACCACTTCTGACCAGAAAGATACTCTTTCCTCCGAGACTACATCAGTTTTGAAAGGTAGGGATCGCTAGGAACGCTATTGTCCAGCTGCCTCATGGCTTAATCTCATAGGCACCGCCAACGGCAATCAAGAACAGGGTTGTGCCTCAACTCTCTCTCCAATATTGGCAGGGGCTTTGTGCCAAGGTGTTAAGGGTAAAGGGCAGGGGAAATAGACACGAGAGGCATGGAGGTATTCAGAGCACGGCTTGTTGAAGACCGCGTGTTGGCTACCCACGACAGGGAGCGTTGCGCCTTATCTGGTCGTTGATTGGTGGTGCGCGGTGGATGTAATGAATTTGTGATCACGGTGGCTCTATATTCGATGAGAACGTCGTCTCGAATGAATTGGGTGATCTGGTATGCACAGTGCAAACCGGGAAGAGAGCGTCTGAGATTATTCCGAACGCCCAGCTCTATTTCTGATAGAGCATCTTGCGGAGAACCGTGGAAGGACCGTGGATGAAATGGCCTTGATCCTGGGCATCAAAGGGTGGCAGAGAAAGTTTCAGTCCTCGTACATTTCCGAATAGTCTGCAGTCATCATTTGCATTGTCAATGGTACGCGTTCCGTGACGCTTTTCAGAGAGTCTGGTCGTAAGCTAACCATGCAGCCTTGACATCAAGGCAATGCCTTAGTCCAGCATCTCCAGGCTTCTCGCAGGTTCGAACGGCAATGGGTTCGTGCTGCTGGACCGGCCGTCCATGTCCCCAGCGGGGGTAATGCAAGCGTCTTGGAGAGGCCAGGCTCAAGACAGCCCTTCAGGTTGCAGCACGGAGCGATGTGAGGCACAAAGGAGTATGTCATCTATTCCGAGCAAAAAAAGCCAACTTTCTCTGAACACGCTGATTACACCGTCCATTTTCTCGTCTGAGCGCTTGCCTGCCGTTGTACAAGCCTCAGCCTCGCCGTCGCGTGTATCTCTTGTAATGGCAGCCGTCGCATGCTCCGAGGCACATGTCGGGTGAATGGTCGTGTGAATGAAGAGAGTATCATATGGCATACTGGGCTTGACGTAGTCATCGAAGTCAACATTGCAGTCGGAACATCATGGAGCCTCGCAGATCGGCTTGCTTCGATCGCGGATCTTTGGCAAAGTGCAAGGTGGTTGATTCAATGACGTGGATATTCATTGCCATTGTTAGACCGTGCGGGTGACGGGACGTCGGTGGAAATGGCGTATCGGAGAAGCGAAAGACTGGCACGGAGGACTGCCCGCCTGAGATCGTGAGGTGTAGGTCACTCGAAAATGTCTCGCTGAAAGGAGTCGAGGGATTCGCTGGCGTTGAGCCGCTTGTCATAAGGCACTATATCACATGGTGTCGGTGCCGATTGTCGGCTCACCACGGCTAATCGATGGAAGATCGAGTGGTGTCTCGAGGACGTCTCGGTCGGGAGTGGCCGCATGTCATCCTCAGTAACATGGCCAGGCAGATCGATCGCGTCGCGCGGCAAGGCGGTGAGGGTGTGCAAGACGCGTGCTATGTCCGAGGGCGCATGTCCCGCAGATTTGGCAAATCCTACACCACTTGCTTAGTGGCTCCTCAAAGACGTCAGTATGCTTCGGGTGATATAAGGCTATACTCACGATTCTTGAACTTCGACTCTGTTGACCCGCGCGCACCTCACGGTGGTCAGCAGACTGCTGAGACAACACAGATGTCGTCCTTGGCTTGAGTCGGCCGGCGAATGCTCGGTTACGATGGACCACGGATGCTCGTCATTGCGACAATATGCAAGGCCGCTCTAGACTTGTCCACCCTGTGTGACAATAGTGGCTGACGATCGGAGGGAACGGTCCTGGCCAATGACACTTCGCACACATACCTGTTTGCTGACGATCGGACCCCCGTGCGAGATAGCTGCGGCGGTGCATGGCATCAGTTGAAAAGCCGTGGTGGAGCCCATCTGTAATCTTGTTGTTGGCACGCTGCTAGGTTTCTGAGTCATGCCAGATATCTACGACGTGTGTGTAGATTTGAAGAGAGGGTATCTAGAAAAAGGTTTCGTAACTAGTACGGGGGCAATCGAACGCTCGGGGTCTTCTTCGGAGGCACGTTCTGCCAAATATTAGCTACTAGGTCCGAGAAGGGATAGCTGGCTCACATGTCGTGGTTGTAATAAATGGTCTCGATCGACGCTGGCCGAGTACGATTGTGATGCTCGGTGCGCACATCGGTAGCGGTTCAATGCATACAGATTGGGTCGATCACAGCATCTGCCATGTCAGCACAGTATCGAATAGATTCAGGATAAGAGTAGACATACAGTGCCGCTCGAAATCAGTTTCACCTCTTTGTTCTCTTCGATTCTTTCTCGATCTCTATTCTGAAACACGCTAGTCTATTTTTAATTTAGTTTCTCGTAAGATTATGAAACGTAATTGTGGATAAAGTCACATGATTGTTTTCGGCGTAATGTACTTGAAATAAAATACATTGCTCTACGTCTGGCATTGTCCGATCATTATCTAAAAGGCTTTCTTTTTACGGATGATAGGTAATCTGGCACTGCGTGGTCACTACTCATTATGATAACAGACAGGAAACCAACGTAGCATAATTCTCTGTGGGTATATCAGGAGTATGAAATTGAGACTTTTCGGTCCCTAACCTACTTCATCGGTCACCTGATTGCGGGGTAATCTCCCAACTTAGCAGCGCCAAATCTGGTACCACCAACCATCGACCTGATTCGGGGACCATGACAACTAATATCTCATATGGCGGCCCTAACTCGGGGCTTCAAATCGGACAAAACCATGGCCCTATCACTGCTCATTTCTGTACGTACAAAAAATCATGACTCCCACAGAATGTGACTAATCAATTTGATCGCCTCAGTACAATCGGAAGCGTCACTGAATCAAGCGTGCCTACGGGATCTGCGAACGACTAGTCCTCATGATGGCAAAGGCCGCATCGAACGAACCAACGGAGGGTTGCTCATAGACTCGTATCGCTGGATTTTAGACAACGAGCAGTTCAAACATTGGCAAGGCAACCAGACCAGCCGTGTCCTCTGGATCAAGGGTGATCCTGGCAAAGGCAAGACAATGCTACTGTGCGGGATCATCAACGAATTGACTCGATCGATTGGGGATACTGCAAATATCGGCTTCTTTTTCTGCCAAGCTACGGACGTAAGAATCAATAATGCAACGGCCGTTCTCCGTGGCTTGATTTATTCACTGGTCGAGAAGCAGCCATCACTTCTCTCCCATGTACGGAGCCGGTACGACCAAGCGGGAAAGACGCTGTTTGAGGATGTAAACGCATGGAATGCTCTCTCAAAAATCTTCGATAATATTTTGAAAGATCAGACCTTACAGAATACGTATTTAGTGATCGATGCGCTAGACGAATGCACAACGGACCTCCCTTTCCTTCTGGACTTGGTTGTTCAGAAATCATCCACCTATTCGCACGTGAAGTGGATTGTCTCGAGCCGTAACTGGCCTGGCATCGAAGAGCGTCTGAATACTACAACTCAGACAGCGCCTATCTCATTAGAGTTAAACGAGACAGCCATATCTGATGCTGTGCTACGGTTCATTCGGTATAAGGTTGATCAATTGGCAGAAGTCAAAAAGTATAAAGATGGTCTCCGCGATGCCGTCTACCGTCATTTGTCGTCACATTCACAGGGCACTTTCCTCTGGGTCGCCTTAGTTTGTCAAGATCTTAATAGGCTGTCGCGGAGGCATGTCCTTAAAAAACTTAAGGAGTTCCCTCCTGGACTGGATGCTTTATATGGTCGAATGGTTGATCAGGTTCGAATGTCTGAAGATGCTGAGGTCTGCAAGCGAATACTGGCTGTTATGTTAATTGCGTATCGGCCTATCTCTCTTAACGAACTGACAACCCTAGTTGAAATACCTGATGATCTCTCCGATGACGATGAAGCTTTACTGGAGGTTATCGCAATTTGTGGCTCGTTCCTGACTTGGCGTGAGGACGTTATTGTTTTCGTCCATCAGTCTGCAAAGGAATTTCTGCTCGAAAAGGCGCGAGTCGAGGTGTTTCCGGAGGATCAAGAAGCCGAACATCTTGCAATTTTCTCGCGGTCTCTACAAACTATGTTCAAGACACTTCAGCATAATATCCTCGATATTAAGCTTGTTGGAATTTCGACCGAGGAATTCACACACCCACGTTCGGATCCTCTGGCAGCTGTAAAATACGCGTGTGTATATTGGGTTGACCACCTTTTAGAAGGTTGGTGTGGTGAAGACAAGTATCACAACCTTGATGATGGAGGCTGTGTGGATAGGTTTCTACGGCAGAAATATCTTCACTGGCTCGAAAGCCTCGGCATTTTGGGATGCGTACCAGACGGAATAACCGCTATGCTGAAGCTGGAGGACTTATTCGATGTGAGTGTTTATTCAAATTCCGAAAATATCTCGATTTTAACCAGGCACTTCATAGAAAAGAGGAGTTTCACAGGACCTGCTAGGGAGAGTTCAAGACGCGTCCCGATTCATTCGATACTACAGACATGCGATCGAAAGTATCCCCCTTCAAGTATACAGTTCAGGACTTATCTTTACCCCAACTCAAAGTACCACGAGGACATGTTACCAGAAAGAGAAATCAGATTGGATTTTGAACAGCCCAGTGGTAGATGAAAGCTGGAGTTTATGTCTTCAAACCCTCGAGGGGCATAGTAGCTCGGTCGGGTCGATATCCTGGTCACCAGATGGAAGCCGACTCGCATCGGCATCGGATGATAACACCGTCAGGATCTGGGATCCGGCCCCCGGCCGGTGCGCGTCTACTCTCGAGGGGCATAGTTACGGGGTCAGGTCGATTGCGTGGTCGCCAGATGGAAGTCGACTCGGATCGGCGTCGGTTGATCACACCGTCAGGATCTGTGATCCGGCCACCGGCCAGTGCGCGTCTACCCTCGAGGGGCATCGTGACTTTGTCAACTCGATTGCGTGGTCGCCAGATGGAAGCCGACTAGCATCGGCGTCGCGTGATCACACCGTCAGGATCTGGGATCCGGCCACCGGCCAGTGCATGTCTACCCTCGAGGGGCATAGTGGCTTGGTCAACTTGATTGCCTGGTCGCCAGATGCAAGCCGACTCGCATCGGCGTCCGGTGATAAGACCGTCAGGATCTGGGACCCAACCACTGGCCAGTGCGCGTCTACCCTCGAGGGGCATAGTGGCTCGGTCGAGTCGATTGCCTGGTCGCCAGATGGAAGCCGACTCGCATCGGCGTCGATTGATCACACCGTCAGGATCTGGGATCCAGCCACTGGCCAGTGCGTGTCTACCCTCGAAGGGCATAGTCACTGGGTCGACTCGATTGCCTGGTCGCCAGATGGAAGCCGACTCGCATCGGCGTCAGTTGATAAGACCGTCAGGATCTGGGATCCGGCCACTGGCCAGTGCGCGTCTACCCTTGAGGGGCATATTGGCTTAGTCAACTCGATTGCCTGGTCGCCAGATGGAAGTCGACTCGCATCGGCGTCGGTTGATCACACCGTCAGGATCTGGGATCCGGCCACCGGCCAGTGCGTGTCTACCCTCGAGGGGCATAGTAGCTTGGTCAGGTCGATTGCGTGGTCGCCAGATGGAAGCCGACTCGCATCGGCGTCCGGTGATAAGACCGTCAGGATCTGGGATCCAGCCACTGGCCAGTGCGCGTCTACCCTCGAGGGGCATAGTGGCTTGGTCAGGTCCATTGTCTGGTCGCCAGATGGAAGCCGACTGGCATCAACGTCCTATGATAAGACCGTTAGGATCTGGGATCCGGCCACCGGCCAGTGCGCGTCTACCCTCGAGGGGCATAGTGGCTCGGTCGAGTCGATTGCCTGGTCGCCAGATGGAAGCCGACTCGCATCGGCGTCGATTGATCACACCGTCAGGATCTGGGATCCAGCCACTGGCCAGTGCGTGTCTACCCTCGAAGGGCATAGTCACTGGGTCGACTCGATTGCCTGGTCGCCAGATGGAAGCCGACTCGCATCGGCGTCGATTGATCACACCGTCAGGATCTGGGATCCAGCCACTGGCCAGTGCGCGTCTACCCTCGAGGGGCATAGTCACCGGGTCAGGTCGATTGCCTGGTCACCAGATGGAAGTCGACTCGCATCGGCGTCGATTGATCACACCGTCAGGATCTGGGATCCGGCTACTGGCCAGTGCGCGTCTACCCTCGAGGGGCATAGTGGCGTGGTCGAGTCGATTGCCTGGTCGCCAGATGGAAGCCGACTCGCATCGGCGTCGATTGATCACACCGTCAGGATCTGGGATCCAGCCACTGGCCAGTGCGTGTCTACCCTCGAAGGGCATAGTCACTGGGTCGACTCGATTGCCTGGTCGCCAGATGGAAGCCGACTCGCATCGGCGTCGATTGATCAAACCGTCAGGATCTGGGATCCAGCCACTGGCCAGTGCGTGTCCACCCTTAATATTGATTCTCTTCACCTCCAATTTGATAACAGCACACCAAATCATCTTCACACAATACTTGGGACCTTAAATTTAGGGTCCACGGAGTCTGTTGCGCCCAGTGCCAGTCGATTGGCCTCGCCAGGATTATATGGGTTTGGCTTAAGTGACGGCTCTTCCTGGATAACCTTTAATGGATCAAACCTGTTGTGGTTGCCTCCAGAGTATCGACCATCCAGCCCTTCATTATTTTGTATATCTGCAGCAACGGTGGCAATCGGTTGTTCATCAGGTCGTGTCATATTCCTCGCACTCTCAGAACACAATCCCCTATCTAGGGAATAAATAGCATTTACGTCACTTCAAATCTACCCATTTTTCCTCTTCATCAAACGCGGTAGGCTTGCCTTCACGAGATTGGATATAACCATTTGGTGCTCAGTGTTAGCACTAATCAACGCCCGCAGTTTTCTGATGGAGTACATATCAGCACCTTCCCAGGAACCAAAAAGGACTCTAAGTCACGTGCAGCTCCCAATACCCCAGCAACCCCCGAGACTTTCACGAAAAATAATTTCATCTGCCCACTGAGCACAGGGGTGAGCAGGGTGAGCATGGAGGACACATTTTCCCTACGGTGTGTCAACGACGCTCTTCGTCCTCTTCCACCCATCCTCCCACAATGGCGCCTCGGCTCCCTCCATCCAAGCTGGAGATGATTCGTGACATGATCCATAGCGGATCCCTGGCTATATCACAGATGGCCGAAGCTGCTGAGTGTAGCGAGCGCTCCATCATCAATATTCGTAATAATCTTCGCCTTTTCGGGAATGTTAGAGCTCCCTTGACTCGTGTCGGCCGGCGACGAAGCACCACGCCTCTTATGATCCAGACTTTATGTGACCATCTTCTCGAGAAGCCTGGGTTATATGTGGATGAGATGATGCTTTTTCTCTGGGATGAGTTTCGTGTTTGGGTGACAAGCTCGAGTCTCAAGCGGGCTCTTGCTTCGGTCGGATGGTCGAAAAAGGTAGCTCGACAGAGAGCAAAGGAACAAAACGCTGATCTACGCGATTTCTACCTGCATAACCTATCTGACTTCAAGTCGTATCATCTGGTGTATGTGGATGAGTCGGGATGCGATAAACGAATCGGATTCAGACGCACCGGATGGTCTCCGTTGGGTCTGAGGCCATTACAAGTATCCAAATTTCATCGTGACCAGCGATGGCAGATCTTGCCAGCATACGCACAAGACGGTGTTGTCCTGTCCCGAATATTCCAAGGCTCGACCGATGCGGTTGTGTTCGAGGATTTCATTCAGCAGCTTCTCAGACACTGTGGGAAATGGCCTGAACCGAAGTCTGTGATTGTCATGGACAACGCCTCTTTTCACCACTCTGATGGGATAAAAGGAATGTGCGCAGATGCTGGCGTAAAGCTGCTTTATCTGCCGCCTTACTCACCTGATCTCAATCCTATTGAGGAGTTTTTCTCCGAGCTGAAGGCATATATTCGGCGCCACTGGCAGAAATATGAACAAAGCCCCGATCAAGGATTCGATACATTCCTCGAGTGGTGTGTTGAAGCTGTCGGGTCTCGAGAACGGAGTGCAATCGGTCATTTCCGGCATGCTGGGTTAGTTATTGAAAATTATCACTGACTAATGGCATGATACTGTACTTGATAATTACTTGGGGATTCGGGGCAGTAGAGCTGGTATCATGTTTCACATTTCTTTAGATAGCTTTAAATCCCAACAAATCAATAACCGGCGACTGAACACGAAATCTACGTTGAATATCATAACGCCTGCCACACATTCGCCACTGTAAGCCTGCGTAGTCAATCCCTCACATCCCTTGCCCATCGACCAATATCGCCTACGAACCGGCGTGCGATACCTACCGCAACTCCTTTTTCGATGAAGAATCCTGCATCATGATCCTCATGGATCTGTTCAAGATCCAACCCATTGGTGAGCGTTACATCACAAGCTAGCCGAAATTGGGCCTTGAGGGTTTCATCAATAACGTTTGTTTCTTGCCATGCACTGTAGTCTCTCACAGCCACATCTCGGGGTCCATCGATTATGACCTGATTCGCTTCTTGCCCATTTTTCAGGGGAGAAAGGACGGATGTGGGCAGTGGACTAACCGCTGCTGGCTGCAGAGAAGGTTGCGCTCCCATGAAATTGATATTGATCGGTGGGCAGCTTCCTGAGACGGCCGATTTATTGCTCTTGGACTGTGAAGATTCTAGCCTGTGCTGCTCCTCCATATAGAGTTCTTCACGAATAGTCTCGGGAACATCATCTTGGCACTCTAAAACACCGCCCCCTTCAACGTAAGCTATCAGACGTTTCAAATGATGCGTCCTTAGCTGATAGTGTTTCTTCCCATGAGGATCCTGCCAGCAATGCGGGCCAAAGTGACAGGATGGTGAAGGGCAGCGCATCAGGCTATAGACAGCCCGCCAGATCGACTGTTGCCCGGATACATACTCTTCCGCATCAAGCTGTGCATCTCGCTCATTGAGCATCTTCTTGGTGACAGACGACTTTCCCCGTTTCTCGCTCCGAGAAAGGTCGTCCTCTATATAGTGGAAGACAATCATGAGCCTTAATTCTTTGCCTCGAGTATAAAGTTTACCCCATGCAAGTAACTGATTCTCCACTGCCGCCCAATCAATATCGAGGGAGTTGAACCGCTTCTTTAGGTCCCGTTGCTTGCGGTCGTTGACCGACACAACCATGGACGTGTCATCGGGCTTGACCCGTCGATTACGAGCGACTCTTTCTTGGAGTACTTTCTCCAGCTTACCCCTGAGAACCGAGGGCCAATAAGCGCTCGGAGTCAGGGCTACATTCTGTTCCGTGTCCTCCGACCTGAAGCGGTTATTCACCTTCACTTTCCACTCGATTGTATACCGGATAACGTTTGGGGGAAGCTTGTCGTCTGGTCGACTTTCTTCCCACTCATAGAGTTGAAGAAGCCTTGGGTTGCCTTCCTGGGGAGAAGAGGTGGCTGCAGGGCCATCTTGAGTGTAGCAATCCGGTGAAGGGCTGAATCCATATCCTGAGGGTGGTGAATGATCAGTGTATCCTGGAGTGGGTGCTGGTTGCCAATCCTGGTCCGACACATCGGGCGTGTGAGCTTGAGAATCAAAACGGTCGGAAAATGAAGCGTTAAACATGGTCAGCACTCTCCTGGTGAAGACAACGTTAGCACACCAGGGCTCTTAGTTTCAACATGCGGTAGGATCAGTAAGCAGTTCAGCATCTTGAAGAATCGATAATAACCGAGTTGTTAAGAAACACCCCACCAGATAATTGTTTTCACTCGTGCACGTCTTTTCGCTCATTCAACAGCTTCGGTCTGTGTACTGAGAGCAGTTGACCGAAGGTGGGATTGTGAGTTGCAAAGGTGGCCAGACAACCAACTGCCCCTTCTTGACATGTTTGGTTTGTTTGTTTGTTAAGGAGCAGGTTCTAGAACGAATAATTCATACAAGACAATACAAGGGCTATTTTTATATGGGTATTTAAAACAGTATTATATTACAGCCAAGCACGGAGTCAGGGCTAGCCTAACTAGAATGGGCATAGTATGATGCAAGATAAAGTTCAAAAACAAAATAAAGAGAAAGAAACAGGTGAAGCTAATTTCGAGCAGGTCTGTACCTCCCGCTGAACAGTCTCCTACGTTCCGAATTCAAAGGGTAAAAGCTAGTAGACGTTGACGTTGGATCAGCGCAGGTGCACACCTGAGTTGAGGCGCTTGTCCGTACAGAAGACATGTTGGAGTCATTTAGGCCCGGCAAAAGCTTTGCCTTCTTAATTAGCTGGCCTGTAGTGACTGAAAACCCACGCATCTATCGTCTAACAGGAACCGGCTGACTTGAATGATCATGATGTGTTCTGGTCGCGTCAGTACCGAGAGGAGCACGGAGGAACCAAAGCTGGAAGAACTTTTCATGATTTGCTGCAAGAGAGCGTTGGATGACTTCGTGTACTGAGGATTTTCCTCGGTGTGACAAAGCCAGGTAGTGTTTGGTCCGACAGAAGACTGGGGCAGCAGGTGGTATTTATAGACTTGTCAGCTTACCTCGTCGCCCAGCTGCCTCACATTGCACCGGTTTGGCTGTCTGTCTGTGTCAAATGTTGAGACGCACCGGCGAGGATGTCTGCCTAAAATGAGTCCTGTTGGGCATATTCCTCTTGATGTGATGCTTTGAAAAACAATCAACTGCAGGCTGGTAATTGAACGAGAAATACTTTTGAGGTCATACCGTGGTGTCAAGTCTACAGAAACACTGTCGTTGAAGAAACGTTGATTGTAGAAAAATTTGCGCGGAAATGTTGTCATTGAACAAAGGCAATTGAGTCAACAACAGCCATTACTGTACACTACTCATAGATTCAAGCATTCCTATTATCTGTTCACGGTCCAACGTTGACTCAACAATCAGACTTTCGAACGCTGAGACGCCACCCGGAGGGAAGTCACCAATATCAACAGCATGTGCTGTTAGCTACAGTACCATCACCACCATTTTACTGTTGATATTGACAGTGGGCCTGAAGCCCAAGCCAATTCAGACGTTCTGAGTTGTGAGGCTAGGATCTGGTCAACGCGCCTTCACTTGCGCGAGTCACGGTCGCGCGCCGTTTACCTAGCTCGGATCCGCTGAAGGCCTCCTTGAAGCATGACCGTACCACATTGACTATACTGTATGCGTTGGTGTCTGATTCAAAACATCTTTTACACGAAACTGACGGTCGAATTAAGTCAAACAGATCTTAATTGGCAGCTAGCTGCTGGCAAATGAAGACGAACAAGGTTTGGGATCATTCAAGCGACGGCCTTTTCCACCAAGTCTAGGCAGATTTACCTCTTCTTAAAGAGTAGAACGACACTGGAGTGACCCAATTTCAGGTCTTCACACCCGTTATCTCCCAAGGCTTTTTTGACCTGAGCGATAGTGACATTCACACAGTCCTTGTCTGTGCCCGCCTGCTCTGGATGGGCTGCCCTCCATCTTGTGACCATACTTGCAGTGCCTAAGCTATCTCCTAATCCTTGTAACGATGTCTCCTTCCCACGAACGAAAAAGTCTTTCCCGTCGGATAGTATCCCATCGCGGTCCCATTCAAGGCGCCGAAATTCACTGAATGGGAATGCCGTAAAAGGAGGATTCAGATGCCATGGTAGGACCAAGTTATCGTACAGATCACGAGAGAGCCGGTTTGGAGGGAGCTCATAGGGCTTCAAAATATCTTGTTCAAGATGAAAAAGTGCGTTTTGTACTTCAGCCGCGTGAGGTGTTGAGGGATCTGTATGGTGAGCTTGTTAGCAAGGACTGGACATGGAAGTCAAATAATACTAACGGCAGTACAGTGAAGCGCAGGTCCAGAGAGCTACTGTGCCTCCTGGGTTCACAATCTTGGCAGCAGATACCCAAAATTCCGCCATTGAAAACCAATGTGCCTTTAGTTTTGAAGAGTTGTCGTCTTAGCTTTTCACACCAGTCCTCGGGGCGGAATGTTGGAGCGTGTTAGACTTACTGCCATTGCCGAAACCAATAAATCCACACCATCCTCGACATTCTGTATGTTGGCACAATCCTCCGCAGTCGCGACTTGGAACTGAATAGGACGATTAGTTTTGGTAACACCACCTAGATATTGCCCAGTCTGGATCATCTCGAGCCCAGGATCAATTCCCACTGCGCATTCAAAGTGGATGGCCAAGTCACGGGTTGCATTTCCTGGCCCACATCCAACGTCCAGAAGAGTCATGAATTGACCATCAGTCTCTGCATGGTAGCGGATAATCAAATCATATAGCTTAGCTGGATAACTCAGACGATTTTCAGCATACCGAGTTGCCTGACCACTGGTGTAGCATCGGAACGTTGGGTCAGATAAAACCACATCCGTGTTATTCATCTTCAACAAATACAGGTACCGAGTAAGGCAGGTGTCAGAGAAAGTAATCAAAGCCTGGTAAAAATCGCCCAATTTTAGCGAGTCACATGGATCCATTATATAAATGTGGACTGCGGGGTAGAAGGGTAAAATTTGACATTAGTCATTGACAAATGAATTGATTTGGTTAAGTATTGCGTGGTGACGCTAAGTTATCGAGGTTACAGTTCACTAACCCCTTGAACTCTCTTACGAGACCTAAGATCAGTAGTGCCGATCGCATGAAACGTATTTAATCACTTAATCACAGTCTTGTTAAATAGTATAGTGGGGGATCTGTGACGGTACTTACCTGGTTGAGATATGGCTCTCCGGTTTTTTGTGCTGTTTGACATGCATCCTTCTGCTGAAACCAGCAGTATATATAATAGCATCGTTTGTGAAAATACGAGAGAACAAGTAAGGAGGAGCAAGGACGAGAAATACAACAAAGGAGAGCAAGAAGGATGGAAAGGAGGTTTTAAGGAAGGTAGCCAACGAAGAAGAGGCTTTTCCTGGAACTTCTTTTGGTTCTTTTTAGTCTTTGGTGTGGCAGCGTCGCTGTTGTATTATCGGTCTTGTCTTTGGTCTTATTGTTTAGCTCTGCCTACGACTTAGTACCTGGTTGGGTTCTCTCTCGTGCCTCGACCTGTCTGTGCTGGTCAGGCTGCCTTGAGCTCCCCATTTTTACTATTCATGACTGGCTAAAGCTAATCATTTTTACCTCACTTATAAGATAACCTTTCTACTACTTCTAAAAGACTAGAAATATCCTGTACCGTGAGTATTGGTAACCCCTGATTTATTGATTTGAAGCAACAACTCAATTAGCAATCTGACCGCTCCTGAGATCATTTGTTGGGATGCGCAGCGGTGACTGGACACAAGTAAATAGAAAGTACCAGGCTCGGAAGCTTAGTACTATTTTAGTAGGACACAGCATGTTTCCGGACTTATTTTGAAGTATGCTAGGAATGTATGAGAGTGTGTTAAATAGGAGTCGACGCTCAGGTATCGGCCATGCACCTTTTCTTACTTCGTGGGATCATAGCTACTTAAATTATCCAGAACAATTATCGGTGAGTGGAATGAGAAATTCCTTTTTTAGACGGTTTATAAGATACGTTCCTGAACTTTCTTCCTGATTGCACGGTCATTATCATCCTTATGGGTCTCTAAAGCGCGTTTCTTCGTGATTTCCCACCACTCTAGTGCCTAGTCCTTGAATATATAAATTCTCCTTTACGTCTACATGCAGTGGTGGACAACGCTTGTCCGAACGCAACCACCGAGAGAAAACCCTGGCTAATCCTAGAAATAGCGAATGACCGAGCACATCATCGAAGCACAGTATACCGACACGAATCACGTTCGATTTGAAAGAGACTACTTTTCCTATCTGTGCATATCAGTATGCTAGCGAGTAAATAACGTATTCCACCGCCTTTCCGCTCACACCGTCTTCCCGCTTGTCGGATCGGAGATCGCAGCCCCAGAAGGCCCCGAGATTACTATGGTGGGATGAGGGACTCTCCAAGCTTGGTCCAGTCGAGCGAGGTGCCCAGCATCATGGTCGGAGGACGGTCTCGAGAATCCATCTCTGGGCGCGGACAATTGTGCGAAAGAAGACACGTTGATCATGCAGACGATTGTAGACTACGCGGCCTCTTTAGCTCCGAAGATTTCTATAATTCAAGGATTGACCTGGAGGGGGCAATGATATTGATAAACGTCCAGGGCTTGAGAGTCGGACTCAAGAAGATCGGTCCTTATGTATGACTGTTTTCTGACATGATCTTTGGCCTAGGCGGCTCCTTGTTAAGGTGTCTTTCGCCAACAGCTTCCGTGGCCTACTATCATCACCACAAGATACCACCATTCGTGGCAACCGTCGAAGAAACATTATCGCTGGCATAAGCGCTCTCTCTGAGTTGCAGGTTCCTGACTGCAATAAATCTTCCACAGACTTATCTGCACCCTACAGTATGGTTGTCTTGCGTGGCAACTTCAGGATGACAGTCAAGATGACCACACCGCGGAAGAGAACCACTCCAAGTCGGGTATAGCCCAATGGGCCGCAGTCTGGTGTCATGTTCCTTCCAGTGGTGGTTGCGCGCACATCACTTACGGCTCGTAACGAACCGGGGCCCGTGGCACTCTGCCTGATCGGCGTAGGGACGGTGCAGTCGAGGACGCAGGAATAGTAGGCATACGTGGGTATTCTATGTGCCCTTCTGCAGCTGAATGGGGAGCGTCGGCTGGAGGCGTGGTGGGACCGAGCGGTTGCTGGCTGTCGCGTCTCATGGCTGACCATTGCAGACGATCTGTTATTGAGACCGACTCCTGCGACTGAGCCCACAGAGCGTCGGCTGTGGGTAAGTCATAGTACGCATCAAACGGTCTATCATGTTGACTGCTCATTCAATTAGCCCACGCGCTCCTGACACCGAGGAAAGAACAATTCACATACCATGTTATACAGGAGGACGTATTTCTGGACCAGCGAGTCCGGAGCCATAACGACATACACCCCAAATGCACGTAGGTGGTGCATCTACTACACTTCAAAACGACGGGCTCCTCCGGGTCTTCTCCACGACAAATCCCACAGGTCTCATCTCGCAAGCTAGACGTTTCCGCAAAACTTCGTAGATAAAGGGAGGTTTCTCCCCCACTCTCTTTCGCGATCGATAGAACGGCAGGAACGGCTTCCGTCACTTCCCAAGGGACCCGGTTCTCTCGCAACACAGCTTCCGTCAGCCTTTGTGGGGAGACTTGGGATAAATCTTGTCGCTCTGTTGTAAGCGTTGATTGGAGATAATCCAGATCAGGCCTGCCGGCTGATACTGGAGTTCTCGGCCTGGTGGGCTCCGCATGGAGGCGACTTTCTGAAGACAACGCTCGTTCCCCTCTGGCAGGAGCCCCAACCCCACTTCTGCGCCGCGTGGTGTGTGCCCGGCCTTGGTTGCGGATGGCTGCTGCCTCCCATTGCTCTCGAACCTGGTTTACCTGGAGTCGACGGTGCCACCGCTCGCAAAGAAAATGGGGAACGATATCATGCAGCCTTTCTTGGAGAACAGGGAGATTGAAAGGCTGGTGTGCTAAAGAGTTCAACTTCTCGACGCCGGCTTTGTGGACGTCCTCTGTTATGTAGAGTTTGCAAAGCGTTCCTCGCTTGGTTAGGCCACAGCATGTCCTGTCGTCCTTGCTTGGCCCTTCACAGATCGCAAACACATCCCATAGGGGTAGTGATTGAGGCATCGTGACAGAGAAGTGTTCAGACTGAGACTATGAGAAGGGGATAAGATAGAGTGCGGCGTACCACATTGGTGAAACGAAAAAGAAGTTGAACTTGAGGTCCCTATTAGAAAATTTATAGTTTTATGTTTGGCAGACAGCCATAGGGTCGGAGGCTTCATCTGTGTATTCTTAGCTCCCAGCATCGGTACTGGCAGATCCCAGGATCAGTAGAGCTCCTGGGAACGAACCGAGCGTCCCCGGGAGCCACCAAAGCCGCCCCTAGGAGCGAGATTAAATACTCCATGGAACCACCTTCCCCCACGTAGCGGCTATGCGTTTGCTCTGAACCTTGTCAGGTCACCGAATGGCAAGTCCTGCTGCGTATCATGTGGAATAGAGGTTCTATTTTCATATAAAGCAGGAACCATGCTTCGCCAATGCTTTGAAATACCCGATACAAGCTCCATCGCAGTTATCACAGCGTGCTTGCTTAAGCCATCTTCACTTGCCGGTCATGAAACTTAGCTTAAACAACGTCTTTCGGCACATGGGCCGCGCGATGGGTGACCCCTTGCACCGTGAAGCTTGTGTCTGGATGGGAGAAGATGGGAAGCGACGCGGAAACATTGTGAAGAAAGAAGACCGAGTGAATGGAGCAATACGTCTACAGGCACTTCGAGAAATCCCCTCAAGCTATTCGACAACGTACCAACTCGCCATGGGTGGGAGGTTTTTGCTTTGCTCTCATTGATCGCTTCCGACCTAGGAAGTGGGCAGAGACCGTGTTCCGTTCGTTGGATATGCGAGCCGACCAAGCCGAGATGACAACCGCTCTGCATCCAGAGAGCTGTGACGCCTCCAGCGAGTAACGGATGTGGCCCTTGAGCCTTTCCATTGAGATAAACACGGACACCCGGCTGCCGTTGAATTCGTCTACGCTGTGAGCGTTTCTTCGATCAACCAGAAGAACACAGCTTCTTCCTACACTACGAACCCGACAATCAACCAACGCAGCTTGTGGTACGTTCTCAACGTACCGGCGTATCATTACTATACGTGGATGACGCCTCGACTATTGCGTCGGCCGACTCCCGATCTTGACCATTCCCGCTGGTTGCCCGAGCCCCTAGCATATGGTCCACTAATCTCAGGGTGAGGTCGTAAAGATCTCTGCCAGCCTGAAGACTTGGTCAAGCTCGTCGGTGGCTTGCTTCAACGCTGCTTGAGTGGCTCTGTGGTCCAGCTCCAGTTTTTCGTGAGCTCGCTCTGCTCGAAGTGCCCGGGCGTCAAGTCTGGTGAAGGTACGGAGAAGCTCCTGCTTCTTGGTTAAAGATCGTGCTTCCCAAGCTGAGGCCTACATACCGACATATCCATCCCAAGATACGAAGAATCGGCTTTGGTCTGGGTCTGTTTGCTGTGCGAAGGTTCCATGTTGGCAGGTGGATACTAGACCTAGTATGAATGGACGGGATATCTGTCTTTGTGTTGTGTCAGATCTGTGTAGCCACAATAATCTTTTTATATTGCTTCATGCCAGTGCGGCCATCTGGCTGTCTTGGAAACTCAGCACGTGAGACCATTCGGGTCAGATGTTAAAAGGGCTAAACGTTGGCAATCGCGTGGGTGTAAAGGTTACCCAGTCAGCCCTTGTTTAACACTAATGCCCGATGTCGTTCTCATAATATGCATCACCGTTATTGCGCATGGAGAGTATTATCCCGAGGGAATCTTCTTTGCAATGGATCAAGGGAAATAGTCAAATGCGGAAGGACACTAGGCAAATTTGGAGATGACTTGCTGACACTGTAGCATAACCTTCTTTCCTTGTTGCTTTGTTATAATGAAACCCCCAGTTTTGGGCCTTGCACTAGATAGTTGAATACAGGCAGTGCACTGGACAGAGTGTGTACTAGACAGTTGAGTGTCTTACAGTCTACCCAAGAGATTTTGATTCGCCGTCAGAAGACTAATCTCCAAGGAGTGCGGAGCTAGAGCTTGGCATAGGAAAGGAAATTTTAGGGCGCTTCAAGAAACAAGCGGGGAAGATCAATTTCATCGTAGCTCAGGAGTATTCCGCGCGTAACACTCGCGAAGTTCACTGACCAACCCTCAATGTGCCTGACCTTGGAGCGACGCCTAAAAGGCTTGGGGGACGGCATATGCATCTCCACAAGAGAAAACCTCTTTTCTCCTGCTTTCTTTGTTCCCTTATAGAAATCTGGTTCGATGGGGCCGCTATTGAATTGATCGTATTTCGGATTACGGAACGGCCCACGCCAATCAATTACCCATTAAGTCCGAATTATCAATTCTTGGCCCGCCAATCATAATCGGTAAAGCATGTGTAACAAAGGCTACACCTGGTTTCCATCGAGCCTAGCTTAGTCTTTTTAAAATAAGGCCCACTACGTTACATAACGAGACCGAGTATTTACCGCTGCGTAGTCCAGATCACTGTGGCGACCCATACCGAGCCATGGGTCCAGGTTCAGATCGACCGAGGACATCTTAGGATAGGAGAAAGACAATTCCAAATAGATAAACGCAGGCCTGTCACCTCGTTACCATGCCGGAATAGGCTGTCTACACAGGCTATATTCGTATAGCCTAGTATGCTGCGACGGCCAATGAGGTCAAGCGGAATCAATATAATGTGGATTGAAATGATTGATTGATTGAAGAAACTCCTGAGACTGCTGTTGAGAGTAGTCCCCTTGCCCTTACGGGTGGGCTTGGCGGTCCGTACGACCGATACTCGGCGGTTACCACGCTCGAGTCCATGAGTAAGCAGAATTACATACAAAGACATAGGAAATGTGATCTTCAATGTGACCACTTGTTAGCGGTAAGTTATCCCTCCATGGGCTGACATCTCTTTATCTCGGATGTTTTCCCACGCTGGAATAGATCAATGTATGTCTTTACTGTGTCATAGCTGACCATATTTCGGCATTGTAACTACACCCTCTTCGTACCTAAACTTCTCTATTTTGAAATAAATTTGCACAACATGCATATTGTATGTAAGTTGCCGTGAAAGACTAACTGTCCCCGTTTGTTACTTTCCTTAGAAATTGGCGTGAAATGCGGTATATTGAGTGACCGACGGATTTTCGCTAGTCAGATTAAAGAGAAGTTCAACGGGTCTACACCGACACATATAGCGCCTAACTTATGAAAGCCACGATTCGTAGTGTGCGAAAGTGGAATATGTCATCATTATTGGTTCATCAAGAGATGATTATCGATTGTTTTTGACTAGACACATTTGGAGAGCTGGAAATATGAGGTCTTTGGCTGTGCTTTTCCTATTCTTTCTTTGAGATGGAATACAAATACGCAACCTCATTTATGGCGATTGAGCATCAGAGGACTGCTTGGTATGACCGACCCTAAATAAAACGCCCCGATGTCCTCCAATGGAGAAACTTCCAATAGGTTGCCTCTTTCGTGGTCGAAAAAATATAGCGACCCTCATACACTGACAGACGACCGCCCGGCTCCGATCATGTCGGTCCGACAATTCCAAGACAACATGTTATTTGACTTTGACGCGATCAAGGCTCAATGCCAACTGCCACCGACATCTCCTGCACCCATTGCTGGCAACAAAGACAAGTTTGCTAGCACTGAGCGAACAAGACATATGCGTCGCCACATTAGCCCGAAATCGTCACAGGTTCCCCAAAGAGCCTTTGTCTTCCACACTTGCACGGCCTCGACGATATTGCATCGGTCCTCATCATTCGACAGGAATCTCCGTGGGACACATATCAGCAAGCCATCACATATGAGGTTGTAGGGGAGGTGATGATTGCGTCCCGTCGCACCCGCCCGTCTCGTGTGGTAGCTATCCGAAAGTATCGGAAGCAAGATTCCCGGAGACTGATCGATAGGTTCGGGCGCCTGGAGCATGTGAATATCCTTTCGTTTCACGAGTGTTACATATATGGGGATTCCGCGTTCTTCTTGGTTGCCGACCTGCCGCTGACTCTCGCGCATGTCGTTGCTCACTCGGACTTGTATCCTACCGAGGCGGAATTGGGGTCCATCATGTGCCAGGTCAGTCCATTCTAAGCCTGTAAGCTTTTCGACTGGTCGTACTGATTTTTCAGATTCTCGAAGGCATGTGCTACCTAGCTGCTTTTGGCCTTGCTCATCAGTCTTTAGTCTGCTCCAACATACTACTCGGGCTTGATGGAGTTATCAAAATCGGTCAGTCGGACTCATTTAAGGGGTTACCTAGCTGACGAGCAATAGCTGGCCCGGAATATTGCATGGACTGCCCATCAAGTCAGTCTGAAGCCGCATGTATCGCCGCCATACCGTCCATCATGATGCAGCTGATGCAGAAATGTGACAAAGAGGCCAGTATTATTGGTGTCGAAGACCTAGAGCGCTGGCCAATCGAGTCCGCTGCCGTAGGCTTTTTATCCGTCTCTGGAACAGCAGCATCGCTGGAAACTCTGAAAAAGGTCAGTCCTCCAAGGTCGTGTTCGAAACTCGCTAATCGCTACTAGGAATCGTTGATCGCAAGCAGACACCGCCCCGCCCGTGATCTCGTGGTACTTGCAAGAGTGGCTCTACTTTCGACTCAGATAGAATGCACGTACCACCGTGTGCACAATTTGATATAATATCTCACAATATTCACATTCAAGGTTGAACGACGATTATGCGCTTTCAATGTACAGTACTTGCAATGTTCTTGTCGGTCACTTCATGATTCCAACAGTTGCAGTCGGTCAACGTGTTGAGACACATTTGTAGATGGCTGCTCAACGTCGCTTGTCTGATTCGGCAGTAGACGCATTTCTTAGAAGTATCAAGGATACCACCACGACTGCCCAGGTTGGTGAGGAATTTGAAGCCCTCAAGCTAACTCTTGAATTGGTGGTTACTCAACTCCCACACTGAAGGCAAACGAACACGCGGAAGTCGGGAAAGCAAGTTATATAACATCTAGCGCAACAACCAAACTTTTACCCAAGACTTAGCACCGGTCTCGCTTATTATTATTTAGATTCTTGTTGCTCCTGGTGGCTCTCCTTGCCAACAGTCCATCGTTCAAGCACGATGTGTTCGATTGGAACCGCCTCAGATTCGTCGTCACTCCCATCATCGCGGTCTTCGGTATGTCATCACTAGAGTCATTGAGCGATTCTAACTAATGCGCTGGCCAATGTTGTCCCAACACAATCATCCTTCGCTTTCTAACTAGTTAAACACACATCGAGCAGAGCTCTTCAAATACATCCAATTTGAGTTTAATGCCCCTTCAACTAAATATAGACCGGGTATTCAAAGTACGAAGATGGGTTGTTCGCCGCGTGACAAAGGTGGTGTCGCCCTTAAGCCAACACGGATTAGAATTGCCCCAGTCCTTTGAATTGTAATACGGTATTGTGGTTGTCCAATAGCAGTGCTTCTAGGATTTCATTGCCAGTTGCTGACTGCAGATCTCGTACATAAAAGCTGACTCGATTCTCTGAACCCAGATCGTTACTTTGACCGATGTCGAATTCTGCAGGGCCATCCATAGGGAACGCAGATAAAGTGATTGTTCCATGTCCACTCTTGCTTTGGATTTATCTGTTCAATATCGTAATCTCGAAATAATGTGGCCGCAAGTTTTGATATTTCAAATTGGGCGAAATTTCGCCCAGGACATGCGTTATATCCTGCCCCCCACTGTGAGAGGAAAATGGTCACTAAAAATCCTTTGCTGGGTAGAAGTGAGAGAAAGTGTATACATACATGGATCAAGAAAGCATTCATCTGATCAGTCTTTTTTTGGAGCCAGCGATCGGGATTGAAGTTATCGCAGTCTTTACCGAATAGGTCAGGGTTACGGTGAATGACCCAAGGATTTACGCTAAGAATGGTCTAGAGTTCGCCGTTAGTAATTATCACCCACGGGACAGTCACAGGAAGGTGTTTTGAGGAGATGTTACCCCTTCCGCGAAGAACCTGCCGTTGATCGTAATCCCGCCGGTTGGGACGACGCGTGGAAGACCAAGGCCAACGGCGGTATGAAACCGATATGTCTCTTTTATCTGTTCAACGATGTTAATTCCAGAAGTTCACAAGGGAAAAGGTCCTTCAGCATACACAGGCTTGAAGGAAGGGTAATCGTTGTGCTTCGGAATATTGAACAATTGGCGAGAGCTCTCCGCGGGCCTGGGCGGCATCGAGTTCACCCTGCAGCCGTATCATATAACCTGGGTGACGAATCAAAAGATAAAACAGCGCCTGTATCGTTGCACTGACGGTGTCCCCTCCAGCGCCAAGAGTGCCAACAGCAGTAGCAAATATCTCAACTTCTTCCATGCGATCAGGATATTTAGTACGGGTATCGAGCCACTTCTGCATCATGTCGTTTCGCTTTGCAGGGTTTTTCTTGCGTGCATCGATAGCTGCAATACACGTGTCGAAGATGTGGGAAGACGGCTGAATACCCAGTCGGCTAAGAAGGGGGTTCCCCAGAGTTAGGTTATGGAACCAGCAATAGTAGCCCATCATAGCGGCATATGGGGCTAATAATCTCTGATTTGCAATGGCGTTTCTGACGTCCTTTCCTTGCTCTAGGAAGCCAAAAGACTTGGAGAAGATAACCTCGCCCACGGCGTCAAACGCAAAGAAGGTGAACCACCGATCCAGTTCAACCGGATCCGCGGATTCGCAAAAGCCGTTCAGGCGGGTAGTCAAGAGCCGGAGAATTGCGTCAAAATGCGGCTCATGCTGAATGATATTGGAAAGAGCATACCCCGATGCGATGTTACGCTGCTTTTTGATGTGTTGTTGAGGATCCAATTCGGACATCTGGTTCACATAGCGATAATCCGGCAGACTAAGAATTGCATACCACGGGCCCTGTTGACATAAATTAGGTACAAAGGTCATATCACTTGTAAGGAACAAGCTTACTGTACCTTGGCAATCTGGGCATGAAGTAATTGGCGGACGGCGTCTGGGTGAGAAACGCTGACTTCATTTGGCGCGATGCGAACAAAATATCCTTAAATTAAGAAAAGTGAGAATGGGAGTTATCTCGTAGAGGGGCTCTTGGGATAAATGGCCCAAGCCTACCGTGTTGTCTGTGTAATCTGATTGTTTCCAGCTCAGTATGGCCTTTCAGAATCTGCATGACCTGCCACAAACTCGAAAATGATGCTAACAAAGGGCCAGGAACATCTCTTATCGAGGTCCAGTATCGGCGAAAGATTGCGCGAGCAACAACAGCGCTAAGAAGAGCCAGTGCCCAGGGGCCCCAGCTGTAAATCGACGCCATAAGGTTGGGTACCTTGAGAGCTATCGTTAAAATTTTGGCTGCCGCCTGTCGTGCTGTGGCGAGTCAATTCTTAAGGATAGGATGAGGATAGGGGAAAGGCATAGTGGGGATTCAACAGATGAGAAAGCGGATGATAATTCCCTGGGCTTTGATTAGGCGCTATCGCGTCTAGGACAAGTGTTCCAAGACGTCAAAGGCGATAGGTGGGTGGAGAATCAATGGTGGAACTAACTTCCCGAATCCACGTCAAGAGCTGAAGCACTATTCGGCTTAGCGGAACGAGCGCCCTTGTGTCTTTCCCTCTGAAAGCCGATCTACGTTCGACCCGCGTATCAAATTTAGCTGACCACTGCACAATCTAGTCATGCGTGCTGGCTAGCTTTTAAATCCCTTATGGATCAGCGGGATACGACCAATGGCCCTACTAATAATCGGCGATGAGCCGTCTACAAATTAATGACCAAAAGGAGTTTCCTACATGGCTGACCTAATCGTGCCCGTCAGTCATTGGCTAGTGGACTGCACAACTCGCGGGAATAAAAAATACCTTCCTCGACGGAGGGCGTAAGTGGGGAAAAAAAGGGGGCGGGGAGGTTTCTGCTCCCGTAGCTTCGTTCCCCCAAAATTCGTCCATTGAAATACGTTAAGTTTCATTAATTCCCGCCCCAGATAAAGTTATCCTCACGATCACAAAATCGGCTGCACCGTTCATAGACCGGGCAAAATCTGCTCCCTGACCCTGACCCTGGACTGCCTTTTGTCTTGCCACGCCGACTTTACCATGAGCGATATCATAATAACACCAGACTCAAATGTTTATCTCCCCTCATCAGGCGATTACGATCCGGAAGACTGGAGCTCGGAGACCACCTCCATCGCTTCTTCCCTGTATAAAGGATTTATGGAAAACGGCAGAAGATATCAAACCCTAAGAGACTCCGAATATTTCAGCCCCTCTGACGAACGGCAGTTCGAGACCTATGAAATGGGACATCTCGCATGCCTTCTTATGAATGCAGAGGGGCCCAATCCATTGTTCTTGTCTCCAGTGCTCTCTCCAAAGCATGTGCTCGACATTGGAACTGGCCAAGGCTCATGGGCTATTGATGTGGCTGACATGTTCCCGAGCGCTGTTGTCCGTGGCGTCGATCTTTTCCCACCTCCCGTCAACTGGACTCCGCCCAATTGTATTTTTGAAGTAGACGATGTGTTACAGCCATGGACTTGGTCACAAAAATTTGACCTGATCCACCTTCGTCATGGCATTGGTGCATTTACGCCGGACGAATGGGATTCGCTCTATCAGCAATGCTATGATAATCTCGAGTATGGCGGATGGTTTGAGCAGATCGAAATGGACATCTGCTGTGAGTGTGATGACGGAAGCATACCTGCGGATAATATTCTTTACACCTGGGGACCTAGATTCTTTGCCGCCGGTGAAAAACTTGGCAAGTCGCTTGACATCACAAAAACAATGCGCTGTTCTATCGAAAAGGCTGGATTTATCGAGATTCACGAGAAGGAAACGAAGTGGCCTATCGGCGCCTGGCCAAAAGACAAAAGCTTGAAAGAGGCTGGTGTGGTCAACATTCAGCACTGGCTGGCTGGCATGGAGGGCTACTCCATGTACCTACTCACAAAGTATGGAGACCCGGTACCATGGACTAAGGAGGAAGTCCTGGTTTATGTTGCTGAAATGCGGAAAGCACTCAAAAACCCGCGATTCCATGCTTATCAGCGCGCAAGAAGAGTCTGGGCCAAGAAGCAGCTTCCAGGTCAGGTTCTGAAAGCTGAGTCGCCAGGTTCATAAGGGGGCATCAATCGAATTTGCCATCATCCTACGTTCGTGCGATCCAACCCCAATCCCTTTAATTGCCTAGCTTTGACGACTGATCCACTGCCCCAAGCTGAGAATCTGACCAAGTATGACAATGTTGCTCTATTTACTTGAACCGTGAATTGAAATGTGTATCTATAATGGGGGTCTCTATTGATCTGATATTATCATTTCCGAGGCTCGACTTTGCTATCAATCCTGTACCTCGTTTAAGTGCCCTTCAGGTAAACGTGCCGCAACGGACTGACACGTGAACAAACTATTTCTGGCACCGAGACGTTTGAGCAGGCTCAAGCTATCGCGCCCTCAAAGCCCTTCGTTGGCCGCTATGCTTTTCACCGACACAACGAGCGATCCGACTGGAGAGCATGGGACCTCACTGGGAGCTCGATGGCAGCTGCGAACATGATCCAGCTTTCGCTGGTATCAACAGAAACTGTAGGCAAACAGCATGTAAGGGTGTGTTATCTGTGGCATCGGTAGATGAACTTGATTTTTTCCCAAATAATTCATCGAAGTACTGCTTGTCGCCATATCCCCTCCTTGCCATTGCCAACTGCCTGTGTACGAATGCGGCACGAATAAAGGGCAGCGTAGCTGAGAAGATCCCTTTGTTGTAATTGTACAGTGCATATCCGTGCAGGATATGCCTGCCTCAGGGAGGTACTGTACAATGTGGCAGTTCTACTTATTTTTACTCTTGGTGCTTTCTTATCAGACGAAGAGTTGCGTCCCCTCACACTACCATGGTTCGACGGACGCCATCATCCTTAGCGCTCCTTCGTGAGCATGATAAGGAGATTGGGCATCGGTACTGGAGTATCAAGGATAGGATATTACACTCAGGGTTCCCTTCAGTCTGGATAGTAGACTTGAACAGTTGAATAAAAGTAGACTGCCTTTTCAATTAAAACCATTGTGGTCCTCATCATAGGTATCTTAATCCTGTAATTCAAAACCCTGCACTTCTATCCAAAGCCTTCAAATATATTCATCGTCCGCCCAGGTCTCCTAAAACCTATTCTCCCTTTCAATAACTCAGAATATTTATGCATTGAAAGGATCGTACCACAAACCCTCAATTGAGACAAAGCTTCGATGGACTATCATACCTGCTCTGTTTACAATATACCATACACCATGTGGTACATCTGCGGGCGAGATCTTTGGACCTCAACCCTGGGGCTGCAAATTCTGTTTCCATTTACGACATGGTTGGTGCTGGGATCTTTGTCAGGGATATACATGAAGCATACAGGATGTTTGGAGAAATGATCTGCGGGACCCACATGGTGCATATGGGTTCCCCTGAACGCGAGGAAGCCAGTTCCTTTTGCTTCCTCGCGCTACGTCTTGTATCTAGAGTCGACTATAGCTTTCTTAATATTGATTATTCATCTACGAAACTCAGTCCCCATCTACGTATACGTGAGACCCTCACAATCTTCTGGGCTAGTCCTGGGAGCTGCCGCGCTCCTTGTGAGGGCCTGACGTATACATAGAGGTAGCAGCACGTGGATGGAGAGCATCGAAACGCTTTTAGCGATGATATGCATACATGGGTTGCCACCAAGGCAGCGGATAATGCTTCTGGTACTCAGCCTGTCCCGACATCATGGTCAGGTGGCGATTGTTTACAGAACATAACAAACAGTATAAGTTGCGCCTAGAGACGTCCTCTTCGCTCACCTTTCTACCCTCACGTCACTTTGCTCAATCTTCTTCAGCCACGACCCATTCTACCTTCTTGACGCCAGTTTAGCTCACTCCTACGCTCCTCAAATGACGTTGAATACGACAAGTGCCATGATCAGAACGCGCCTGACTGTTCTCTTCCTTACCACCGCTTGGCTAGCCCTTGCTGGTCTCAGTTCGGCTATTTCCCACTTCGCAAACATCCTGCAAGATCGCGCAAAATCCGACCTCCCCAATGCCACTGACACTATACTGGATATCACTTTCGAAAACCTCATGAAATGCGTCCTTGAAGGCATGGTGGTTGTGGCCCTTCTCTCAGCCCTGTTCGCCATTTTCGGTATTATCCTTGTGATTCATCCCAGTTGGCTCCGCGAGAACTGCGAATCTGGATTGGTATACTGCTACATTCAAGTCGTGCCGAGTTTGGTAGTTGTCTGCGTTGGTGGCTATTTTGCAAGCCGCGTACACGGCTACCAAACGTCTTTCGAGTATTTTGACCGAGCGGGCCAATTTCCATACTACAAGATCATGTATTATGGAGCTGTCGGCGAAGCCGCGTTCGGATCTCTAGTGATCATCGTATCTCTCGTGTGGGTCTTCGTGTCTGACTGGCGCGGTCACTAGCAGAATAAGGGACTCAGTCGACCGAAGGGTCAAAGCGGGCTTTCAAAGTGCTTCTCAAGGTTAGGTCTGCGTGAGAGGATGAGGCAGGTAGCATTTTGAAGAAAACCGATCGAAATGTCCAGATGACTCTAATATGATTTTCTAAAGGGCGACGGGAAAAGAGCTGGTATTCTGAACTACGAAGTCAATGGGGCAGATTGGCGCCCACAGAGAACGTTTCAATTAGTTGCTAGAATAAATTACCAATTGAAGTTCTTGCTTAGGATGGAAGCATGTTCAAAAGTTGTAACTCCAACCAATAGTTTCTTAGTACGGAACTTGAACTAAATTGTCATGATGGAATGGTTACAGTACATCACATCCAGTCTGCCCCGAATCTATCAACAATGGTAAAAAGTAATACCGCAAAAAAGAAGTGACCAAGACAAATGGAGCATCTTGCAAAGCTGATGCTTTACGTTGAGAGACTGAATATGCATTACCTGCAAGTCTCCGGATTCTGCGTTTCATAAGTGTTCCGGTGATATATTCCTTTGCGGCTCATCTACGAACACTTTGAAAAAATCTCGTTGAACGCTGAAGTACAGGTAATAGGAACGGCTTTTGAAAATACAGCACAGGTAGAAGATAATTCAGGGCCGAATTTAGACAATCGGCCACGCATTTATCCAGTCTCTGCTGACCGTGCCACTATGGCGAAGACCATGACTCGAAATTCCAACCCCTCGAGGAATCTTCAGAGCGCCGACAAGAGTGGCTTTCAGGGCCGTACCCCCTCATGACCACAGATGATAAGTAGTGCTGGTAGATTTTCTCCAAGTTTTGCCAGGGTATCATATATGACTCTGAAATAGAAACCGGCTCTGAATGCGAGGTACAGGGGATTTCGAAAACAGTTTACCCCCCAGACACACACGTTCACTCTCCCAGGGACCCACTTCGGCTTATAGGTCCGGATCGCCCGGGTTCCAGATTCTCCTGCAGCCAATGACCTGGCGTCAGACCACGGAGACGGGGCTACATTTAGCCATAATTAGCTTAGCGCAATCTTAGTGGGGCGCTGGGAAAGAAAGTGTGTGTGTCCGGGGGGTACAGGCGTTCTCGAAATCGGCTTGACCAGTAAACACTGAGAATCTCTTTTCGGGCCCCACTGCCAAGTCCTTAGTGCAGATCATTTATTGAGCAGACCACACTTAGTTGAGGACGATTGTGAAATACATCTTGTAATGTATTGTATCTCCAGGTGTAAGATTGCAGCCTGCTATCTGACTCCTAGGCACTAAATCCTGAGGGTCAGTGTAATGTACAAGTCGCAATTTACAGCGGCCCTCAACTTGATATGGCCTGCTCAATGGATGATCTGCGCTAAAGTCTCGGCAGTGGGGCCGAGAAAGAGAGTCTGAGTGTGTACTGGGCAAGCCGATTTCGAGAAAGCCTGTAATCTGTTTTCGAAATCCTCTGTACATCGAGACTCGCGGTCAGGGGATTCCAGAGACAGCGGGTGGGTCCTGCATAACGTATGTCCTTGTCAGCCCATGGAGGGATACTCACCGCTAATCAGTGGTCGCATTGGACTTCATATTTCCTATGTTTTTGTATTTAATCATGCTTACCCATGGATTCGAGTATGGCAACCGTCGAGTATCGGTCCGTACGGACAGACCGTTCCATACGGATCGTCAAGCCCCGTAAGGGCAAGGGGATGTCATCACCTTCAACGGTAGTCCCGGAGCATCTTTAATCAATCGATTCTTTCAATCCACATTATATTGATTCCGCTTGACCTCATTGGTCTTCTCACCATACTAGGCTATATGACTATAGCCTGTGCGGACACATGTTGAGTAGTGCATTGTTGGTTGCAGGGAACGCAAATTGCCATCCTGGATCTGGAAAAAGATAACCCCGAGAAAGAAAGAAGGTTTTGGAATACTGTCAATAGATGAAGAGTAGAGCGCTACGCTTGGTGATTGAGGCAAAGTAATTTTTATATGAAAAAGTATACCCACACCGATAGAAGTGCTCCAAATTATCTAGTGTACAGTATAGCGTATTGATACGCCATCTTTCTGCATCATTTGTCATGAGAAGCACATGCAGAGGTACGTAGCCCCCGTCGCAGTTGTGCTGATTGGCACGGAGGTCCCTAAAACTGACTGTTTAGGACACTTTCCGTGAGCTCAGACGTAAGACCTCGACGTGTCCAAGGCTGAGTGGCATAGGGTAGGCACCCTTTAACAAGAGAGTAAAGACCGATGGGAAGGGTAGACTAAAATTGGCTTAGTGGATGTAATACAGCTCTTCTAAGTGTCTAGACAGGTCTCGGGCCGTCTGGCAGACAGCAGACATAGCTTTGCATTTATCAAGTGCTACCTCTCAAACGAACCGCTTACATATCGTTTTAGAGCATGCTCTCCGAAACGAAGGAAAAGCATAGTTGTCGGTGGTTCATCAGCAGATATACCTATCGGGAATAGCAAGGGCTCATAATGTCTTGAAAAGAAAGCCGCATTGACCAAGCCGATGAGTGGGGTCTGCCAGCGTGGATCATATGCGAAGGGTAATGATTATTACTAGGCACTGGGTGACGCGTACTTGCATTTTGACATGGTGGGCATGACTTGACAAAAGAACATTTGCTCTTTTTAGGTTGTGATCATCTTGTGACCCCGCGGTGCAGCCTAAGACAGATCCAATTCACGGATGCCACGAAGTCACTGTTATATGTATATGCGTCAACCTGTATCCCACTTTATCAAGCTATTTACGTGGAGGCCATTTTCACCAACGGTATAGAAGCACGTAACGTAAGCCACATAACACATATACGAGAGGCCAAATACTCAATCACGTATAATAAAGAATATCTATAGGCCTACGTTGCGTGGCTGCCTGACGTACTCAGAAAGCAATTGCCACGACCCTTAAGTACATAATTGCGTACCCCGCTCTTTGACTATCAGTCAATGATAATTGTCATCTCGCTTCATGCTTCTGATCGAAGCACTTTATCACGTATTTTTGCACGATGTCGAGTAAGTAAGCTCTTCAAAAAAACTAAAGAGATGCTAATTCAAAGAAGCTTCCAATGATAATCCCATCCTGACCACCGGGGTGATTGCCAAGACAAATGTAGAACAGCGTCAATTGCGACCTGAACTACCGGCCGAATTGAATCAGGAAGATTTGGAAACGCTCACACAATCTTTTCGGAGCTCAACCTTGGAGAACAAAGACGCTATTACCATTGTCAACACCGTTAGCAGCATGGTCGAGCTGCTAGAGAGTCTAGCTGATCTTCCTGCTGAGCCTCCATCTTTATTCATTGACCTTGAGGGCGTCAATCTTTCTCGGCATGGCACAATTTCTATACTTCAAATCTTTGTCTTTCCAAAAAATCGGACATTCCTTGTCGATATCCACACTTTAAGAGACAAGGCTTTCTCTCATTCCACTCCGGATGGGACAACACTTCGTTCTATTCTTGAGTCGCCCTCCATTCCAAAAGTCTTTTTTGATGTCCGCAATGACTCAGACGCGCTTTTCAGTCACCATCGCATTGAGCTGTCTGGCATGCAAGACCTTCAGTTGATGGAGCTTGCAACTCGCAAGTCGTCGAGAAGGTTTGTGAATGGATTAGGCAAATGCATTGAATACGATGCTCCGATGACGGCAGATGAGAGAGCGAAATGGAAAGCCTGCAAAGAAGCCGGGCTGAAACTGTTTGCTCCAGAGTGTGGAGGCTCTTACGAAATATTCAATACGCGCCCATTGCCAGACGAAATCATACAGTACTGTGCGCAAGATGTTCAATTTCTGCCTAAACTATGGCAAAAATACAACCAAGGGATGACTCGATCTTGGAAACTCAGGGTGGAGGCAGAAGTGAAGAATCGGGTTGCACTTTCTAAGTCCACGACTTATAATGGCAAAGGAAGACATATGGCCCAAGCTCCCAGGGGTTGGGCATAAATCTTATTCTATATTCTCCTTTATTTATATACCGAAAAGTGGTAGTCAATGATGTCACGAAGTGTGGAGCCATTGGGAAATCCAGCATCATAGGAAATGATATAATATGCTATAACTCGACGCTCGTCCCATTAACACTTGGTCTAATACGATCAGTCGTGCACTTCAATGACCACGCCAGCGTGCCGGAAGTGGCCCAACGCACTCAGTTCTCAAGACCCAACGAAAGTGATACACCCCCAAGGATAGCCTGAAACGCTTGCTCTTAATTTTCCCTATATCGCACCCATTTACGTTTGATGTACAGTATGCTCCCAACTCGGGGAAGAACTCTTACTGGGTTTGAAGTCACCATAGTACGGTGGAAGATACTCCAGCTTTACTTCCATATTAGTGCACGTCTCTTCTATGCGAGAAGAAATATGGAAAGGTGCTTTGTCCATGCTCAGAACGGATTTCAGCTCAGTCGTCCTCCACAATGCCTAAGAAGCTGGCCAATCAAGTCCTCGAATCGGGCGGCATCGGTAGAGCCCTGGGTTACACGAGAGACGATTCCATATTAGCGAAATGCCAGCAGAATTTAGCGACGCTGGTCGCGGTGGAAATAGGCTACCTACAACGGTGCCATGCCTAATGGAAATCAGCCGTCCGTCTAAGGCCTATCCGCTTATCACATCCAGACTCATCCAAATCAGCTAAGTGATAAGACTGACAGTCAGAGAGGTTATGTAAGTAGGAGTCTCATAGGTCGGCATTCTGTTCCTTTGCTCTCTGTCGAGCTACCTTCTTCGACCAACCCACCGAAGCAAGAGCCCTTTTGAGGCTCGAATCTGTGACCTGGATGTAGAACTCGTCCCATAAAAAGATGACCATTTCGTCTATGTATAGTCTGGGCTTTTCGAGAAGGTGATCACACAGTGCTGCTATCATCGGAGGTGTTATGCTTCGTCGCCGACCGACTCGAGTTGGGGGTGCTCTGACATTCCCGAACCAGCGGAGGTTGTTGCTGATGTTGATGATGGAGCGCTTACTACACTCAGCCGCTCTGGCCATTTGCGAGGCAGTCAGTGATTTGCTCAATGTCATGTGCTCCAGCATTTCGAGCTTTGAGAGAGGGAGTCTTGGTGCCATATTGCGAAGAGAAGTCCGGACGTTAATGGAAGAGAGGTTTGGCACGGGCGGTGGTCGACCGCCGAGGGAGGGTGGACGTTTCCATCTGCTCACCCTTGCTCACCCTCTGCTCAGTGAGCAGGTGAAATGATTTCGTGCGAAAGGTCTGGGGGATGCTAGGTATTAGGAAATGCACGTGACTTGGCGATCTCACAGTTCCTGGGAACTTGGTGGCCCATCTCAAAGCTGCGGACCTCAAATAAAGGCAGCAACAAAGAACCGGAACATGATGTGCTAGCTTGTCATGGTTATGATACTTAGAGCCATAACTTTGTATCCATGAAATATGGATAGTGTATAGCCGACTGCGTGTATTCACGGAGTACTGTATCGTGGCTACATGCATCGAAGGGCTCCAAAGCGGCGTGGTGAGAGCTTTCCCGATCCGCGCGCTGGCCATGGGTTTGACGGGTCATGTGACCAAATATCGTGCCTCCCGGTCGTGTGGAGGGTGACAATCAAGCTTCCGATTGAAAATAACGTTCTCCTCTCCCCACGCTAGGCATGGTTTGGCACTTGAACGCCTTCAGATCTGCCTTCAGAACAGCGTCTCGTTCATCTCAAGCCACCTCTCGGAGATCAGTCGTCAGTTTGCCAGTGGACACGCCCATCGATGAGGAGACGCTTCCTCACTATGATCCGAAACAATTTTACCCCGTACACATTGGAGACGTATTCAATGATAGGTATCGGGTCTCCGGAAAGCTTGGCTATGGAGCCTACTCAACGAGTTGGCTATGTCAGGATATTCGGTACGTAACAACTCGAGGCCAGAAAATGACCTCTCTAACCTCGCTCAGAAGCCAAAGCTACGTCGTGCTAAAAGTTTCCACATCACTGCAAAATTTCCCTACTGCGACCGATCGCGAATTCAGGATTTACGAACATCTCGCAAAAGTGAATTCGGCACACCCAGGACAATCACTGCTTCGGGAGCTCTATGACTCCTTCGAGCTCCTGAGCAATGCTGGCAATCATCGGTGCCTCGTCCTACAACCGATGCATATGACACTCCTGGAGATGATGAGATTGAATCCAAGACCCTTTGACCTACCTCTTCTCAAAATGATGCTCAAGCGACTATTATTGGCACTTGACTATTTGCACACCGAAGCGAACGTTACGCACACTGGTACTGTTCCTATCGAACCCAGGAAATAGATGATCGCCTGACTTGAACCAGATCTAAAAACCGACAATGTGATGCTCAGCCTAGAGGACACTACAATGCTGGCCGATTTTGCGGATGAAGAGATCCGGCAGCCGAGCCCTCGAAAGAACATAGATCAATCGCGTACCATATACCAAAGTCGACAATTTCGCCGACCGTTGAGAGGGAAAAGCTTCGGTCTTCCAATACTTTGTGATTTCGGGGAGGCTAGGATTGGGAAAACACATGAGTCAGGGCCTTTCATACAGCCCGATATATATCGAGCCCCAGAGATCATATTTGAGATGAAATGGGGAAGTGCTGTTGACATTTGGAATCTGGGGGCTTTAGTGAGTAGTGTTTGAAGAATTTCTCGCTTCTGTGCTCGCTAATAGAGGTTAGATTTGGGATCTCTTCGAAGGACGACATCTATTTGGGAATATTTTCGATGACAACGGCAACCATGACCCCTTCAAACACCTTGCATTGATGGTCGCATTAATTGGGCCACCACCAGCTGATTTTGTCCAGCGCAGTGAAACAACGGGGCAGTGCTTTGATCGCAATGGTAAAGACCCCCATCTCGGCATTGGATTGTTTTAATAGAATCCGACTTGTACTGACATTCTTGCAGGCACTTGGATTTCTCATGAAGACGCGACCGTGCCGCGGGATTCCCTAGAAAGTCTAGAAATGCGACTCTCTGGCAGCGAAAAGGAATCGTTTCTTCACTTTCTTAGGTCCATGCTTAAGTGGCTACCAGAAGAGCGCAGGACTGCAAGGCAATTGCTTGATGATCCGTGGCTGCTCTAATCCCACAAGTTTATATTTCGACAATTATCCGTAAATTTTGCAATTGTGTGATCTCTGAATGCCATGTCAGCGAAATAGCATGCTCTGCGTAATCAATGTGAAGCCTTTAAGCGCTTGGTCTGGCGCCTACACTCCGATGTGATGCTCAAATCCCGACGCGGCGCTCGGATCCCCAAGCATGTCTGTTTCATTTCGCGCCCATCTGGCCTAGATGGTCGCAAACCCAATTTCGGTAAATTAACGTGCCGGATACATTATTTAACAGCGCTGCTCCTCGTCTCGGAGTGGGAGTTATATCACAACTCTCGGTTCCAAATCACCCAGTGTGCAAGATTGAAGTCTTATCCACGATGTCTAAGATCATCCAGCGATTCATCTCCTATGTTGGCAAGGTGAAGCCGAGCGATTTCAAAGACTCGAGTCACATGGCACTTGTTGATAAGTACTGCAATGATCAGGAAAAGCGTGTCAGTCAAATACCCACATAAAGTGTGCTCTTGTACTAATTTACCTCAGGATCCTCGCATCAAAAAAGCCTCTATCCAAGGAACGGAGTTACACCAATCGCACAAAGATCCGACTGATCCAAAGAAGGTCATCTCTATTCGGTTTTTGGACGCGGAAGAAAAGAGAGTGGGAACGGGACATCTCCATGATGATGGGACATCCAAATTTCGCTACAAGCAGAAGCCGCCCTCGGAATCGCCCTCGGGTGGATTTGAGTAGAAGAGAGCGGGGAGGACCATGTTGGGTATACATAAGATTGTCTCATAGAATATGTGGTTATGTCGATCAATCACCAGTGAATTATTTTTGGAAATATGGTCAGTGCAGCAACGAGAATCTATTATTTCGTTACCAACACTTCAACGACCACACCAGTCCGAGAAAAGACTGATGAATGGGGGAGGATCTCGCTTGAACCAAGTAAAATGCTGCACTATATTCCTCTTGAAAACATTTATTTCTTGAGAACTGTAGAAGTTGTGCAACAAAGCCATCAGATTGAGATCAGGTGGTTTGGCTTCCATGAGTCCAATACGGGGAAACCCCATCCCTCCGCCCCATTACTATCTCGCGAGAAGGCCTTTATTCGGCGAGGGATTAACGCTCAATAGGAGAAGGAATGGAAGGAGTCCAGAACAGGTAGCCACCTCCGGAGGATTGATCACTCACAACCGGCTAAGTACACGAGGCGACTTTACGGACCGCTACCGAGGAATCGAGCCTATGTGCTGACACAACTGCGGACGAGACACTGTTGGTTAGCCACGTACGCAAAAGTGTTCCGCTTTCGTGACGACGACCTGTGCGTCTGCGGCGAGCGAGAGAGCGTCACTCACGTTTTATTGGATTGTCCAGATCCGAGAGGTCTGCGAAGGGAGCTACGAGCGAAAGTGGGCGACGCTTTCAGTAATGTGTCGACCTTGTCAGGGGGTTCGGAGGAAGGAAGAAGAGGTAAGCCTAATCATGCCTCGCGTGTCAGGACGGTGGACGCGTCTTGGATTTCGCAGAGGCATCCCAACGTTTCAAAGTCGCGCGCCATGAGGGCGGCAATCACAAACGGCATCTAGGCCACGACAGGCCTCGGCGAGGCTCTAAGTTCGTCTAAGAAGTGGTACATTCTACCTGTACATACATGTTATATATAGTTGTGGTAGCCTGCATATCGCTTTTCAAGTTGAACCCTGGATTGAGGTACAAGTGTGATAATTGACCTATATGAAGAGATCCAGCTATTTATATTTGCAGCAGCTCATCTCCCTGCTGCCTAGCGGAGTGCCTGCCTAACAGGCCATAGCAGTATCCATGGTCAGATGTCTTCGCAGGATCAAATAAATGTCGGATTTGGGATGAAGCGGCCAAGCCTCTGGGTTATACGTTTATCGTGAAGGCTTGATGGGAGTGTCCTGTGATAACATCCTCGCAAATAGCCGGTGGGCTGTCGAGGGCTGGGCTCTGGAATGTTGGCTAAGAGCTCCAGGAGATAGGCCAAGGGCTCCAGGATATTTATCAAAAGCCCCGGGAGCTAGGCCAAGGGCTCCAGGATATTGATTAAAAGCCCCAGGAGCGAGTCCGCTCCCGGGGCCGGTGCTTGCGTTCCCAGCTCCGGTTGTGTCGTTGACAGGAACTTGAATTGAGGTCCGGGGGCCAGTCTTCCCGCAACAAGAATAGTCTGCTGGGCCAGAAGCCTATACGTGAATCCAAGGTGTGCCGGACCCAGAGGTAACCCAGTTCGAGCCCCGGAAGCAAAAACCTGGCCCTGGGATCTCGAACGAGGCCCTGGGATCTTGAATGAAGGCTCTAGGAGCGCGGCAGCTCCTAGGACCAGCCCAGGGGATCCCAACACCGAGTACGCTGTAGATAGGAGCAGAAGTCGCAGCTCCAGGAGTAGCCTCCACCAGTACATGTGCCATATGGTTACAAGGTACCGCAACCGGCACAGGTATGAGCGTTCGCCCGTATCTGTTGACCTATTTCTTGCATCAAAGCGCCGTCTCGAGAAGATGTGCTATGATGTTTTCTAATGCGTATGCGAACAACTCCCGAATTTGTCGAATAGAAGCATGATTCAGTAGACCCTGGGACAACGAATACGTCCGAGGTCTCTGAATAGGTGTGCACAGATTTTCCCCCGCGATGCTGTACTCGGTCGGGTTTCCATCCCGTGCGCAATATCCTCAAGCTAGCCGTCCGGTTCCCCGCGTAGCCGTCAGGGCTGCCACATTCTATCGTGGCTGTTGACATCTACCGCCCAGGCTCATAGGCAGCGCTGGCCATGGGCTATGCAGACAGGGTTGCTGGCCGAGGGGAGCATCCTTCGTGCACAAGCAGTCGGCTTCGGCACTAAAAATTGACGAGCGGCGAGCGGTCCTTCGATCGATTTGCTTAGGAACATGTCGCGTAGGTCATTCAGTCTTAGCTTTTGTGCGGCTGCTAGGATGGGCGCAAACGCCCGTTGTGTCGATATTGCGGCTCACCGGCATCTCACCCAGCAGGGCTAGGTAGCAAGGCTAGGCACGATGGGGTCTGTAATGGTTCGGGCTGGCGATGTCGATAACAGTTCTTTGGGGGACATTTCGGTCGCGGGCTTGACCGTCAGAATCGGGTTTGGCGTGAGCACTGCTTCAAGGACGGGGAAGGAGGTAGAAGGGTGATTTAGGCGGGTCAAGCAGAGTAGGCTAGTGATGTAAATAAAGCAAAGTTGCTATATTGGTCGATAACTCAATGCAGTTGGGGGTTTCTCGAGCAAATTAGCATTCTGTAAGAGGTATCCTTTGTAGGTGGCTCGAAAAATCGCGCGGAGAGGCTCGCACGCTCTGGACTGAGACGCTCGGGTCGCGTCGATGACGCGCCTGGTCGGGATTCACGTGACGGGGTTTGGTCTGTTGTCTGAGGTCTCCCCGGACTGACCAAATGAAATCGAATTTATTAGGTAGGTAGTTATTGTAGTTATTCGGTTGCAATTGGATAGAACTGGCCATGGCTGTGGCCTTGAGTATAGCTATACGTCGTGATCTACGCAGTCGCTACGTGACTCCCGTAGAATGATACCAGACGAAACATATCCTAACAGCCTGTTCTTTTCAAGAAAACACCACTTTATCATCATTCGAGTGTCAGTCGTAATATATTCAAATAAATGAACTTATTGCACACATTTATTTTCAAAGCTGTTGGAATTGCCGGCATTCCTTGGATTCACTCTGCCCGTGTAAGCTTGAGTGTCTCGGCTACTGGCTTCTAGATATATCTCTACAACAGTACCTTATTAAACTACTAATGTAGACACAACAAAGACATGATATTCAATAGGCGAATTTATTGTCGAAAGGTATGAATAGACTGAGTAGGACAAAAACATGGTCTCTGAGATTCCACAATATTCATAGTCAATGTGGTACGGTCACTTTTCAAAGAGGCCTACAACGGATCCAGGCTAGGTACCCGGCGCGCGACTGTGACTCGCGCAAGTGAAGGCGCGTGGACCAGATCCTAGCCTCACAACACGAAACGACCGAGCTGGCTTTGGACTTCAGGTCCACCGTCAGTGTCGAAGTAACGTGATGGTGATGACAGCTAAAAGCGTATGCTGTTGATTCTGGCGATCACGCTGCTGTTCGTGTCTCAACGTTCAAAGCTGCGGTCGTTAAGTCAACGCTGGTCGTGAACGAATCATTTTGTGGAAACGAGGAAACGTGAAACGTTAGGCACTCTTGGTAGCAGAGTAGTGTTCGCTGAGGCCCGATATGCCCGCACAAACTTTCTCCATCAATCAACGTTCCTTCAACGACAATTTCCCCGTGAATTTGACACACTAACCTAGTACGGCCGTAGAAGTGTGATCCGTTGACTCCCAGTCTGCAGTTGACTTTTGCTCAACACGAAAGGAGTTGAGGCAGAGGGTCCAACGTGCCTCACTTTGGGTAAAACTCCTCACCAAGACAAAGACTCGGCCAAACCGGTGCACAATGAGGCAGACGGCGACCAGAAAATCCAGAAGTCTATAAATACCGCCTGCTGCCCCCTCTCAGTCCTCCGAGAATGCTATGCTGCAGCGAACCCATGATAAGTTCTTCCACCCTTCTACGAGCTTTTCTCAGTACTGACGCGACTAGAACACATCATGATCATTCAAGTCAGCCAGTTCCTGTTAGACGATAGATGCGTGGGTTTTCAGTCACCACAGGCCAGCTAATTAAGAAGGCAAATTTTTGCCTGACCTCAATGACTCCAACATGTCTTCTGTACGGACAAGCGCCTCTACTCAGGTGTGCACCTGCGCTGATCCAACGTCAACCTCTACCAGCTTTTACCCCTTGATTTCGGAACGCAGGAGACTGTCCAGCGGGAGGTATGTCTACTCTTAGCCTGAACCCATTCGATACTGTGCTGACATGACAGATGCTGTGATCGACCCATCTGTATGCATTGAACCGCTACAGATGAGCGCAACGAGCATCCGGCCAGCGTCGGTCGAGATCATTCATTGACAACCACAAGTGAGCAGCTATCCCTTCTCAGAACTAGTAGCTGATATCTGGCAGAACGTGCCTCCGAACAAGACCCCGAGCGTTCGATTGCCCCCGTACTAGTTACGAAACCTTTTTCTAGATACCCTCTCTTCAAATCTACACACACGTCGTGGATATCTGGCATGGCTCAGAAACCTAGCAGCGTGCCAACAACAAGATTACAGATGGGCTCCACCACGGCTTTTCAACTGATGCCATGCACCGCCGCAGCTATCTCGCACGGGGGTCCGATCGTCAGCAAACAGGTATGTGTGCGAAGTGTCATTGGCCAGGACCGTTCCCTCCGATCGTCAGCCACTATTGTCACACAGGGTGGACAAGTCTAGAGCGGCCTTGCATATTGTCGCAATGACGAGCATCCGTGGTCCATCGTAACCGAGCATTCGCCGGCCGACTCAAGCCAAGGACGACATCTGTGTTGTCTCAGCAGTCTGCTGACCACCGTGAGGTGCGCGCGGGTCAACAGAGTCGAAGTTCAAGAATCGTGAGTATAGCCTTATATCACCCGAAGCATACTGACGTATTTGAGGAGCCACTAAGCAAGTGGTGTAGGATTTGCCAAATCTGCGGGACATGCGCCCTCGGACATAGCACGCGTCTTGCACACCCTCACCGCCTTGCCGCGCGACGCGATCGATCTGCCTGGCCATGTTACTGAGGATGACATGCGGCCACTCCCGACCGAGACGTCCTCGAGACACCACTCGATCTTCCATCGATTAGCCGTGGTGAGCCGACAATCGGCACCGACACCATGTGATATAGTGCCTTATGACAAGCGGCTCAACGCCAGCGAATCCCTCGACTCCTTTCAGCGAGACATTTTCGAGTGACCTACACCTCACGATCTCAGGCGGGCAGTCCTCCGTGCCAGTCTTTCGCTTCTCCGATACGCCATTTCCACCGACGTCCCGTCACCCGCACGGTCTAACAATGGCAATGAATATCCACGGCATTGAATCAACCACCTTGCACTTTGCCAAAGATCCGCGATCGAAGCAAGCCGATCTGCGAGGCTCCATGATGTTCCGACTGCAATGTTGACTTCGATGACTACGTCAAGCCCAGTATGCCATATGATACTCTCTTCATTCACACGACCTATCACCCGACATGTGCCTCGGAGCATGCGACGGCTGCCATTACAAGAGATACGCGCGACGGCGAGGCTGAGGCTGGTACAACGGCAGGCAAGCGCTCAGACGAGAAATTGGACGGTGTAATCAGCGTGTTCAACTTCAGCACCCTACGCCAGCTATTGGCGGACCAAGCACAAGAATTGTATCTTTCCCCTGCGGTCTCAAGCAAAAGTCGTGTCGTCTCTTGAAATATCGAGCGGATTCTAGTCGTGCGAGAGCAGCGCCAAGAGGACAAGAGAGCAGCATTCAATCCTCCGGTGATGCTGCCGCCTCATATTAGTGCATCTTGGCTATCTCGAATTGTGGAAGAATTTGGGACGCGTTGCCGCCGCGGCCGCAGGTTCATCGCGTGACGGGAAGGGGTCCGGCTTGCATTCTTCTGAAGAAAGTCGATTTCAAGATTCCAAAAATCAACACGCAGTTCTTTGCATGATTGAAAAATAGAGGACTTTCTGTGTTCGAGGATATCAGTATCACATGACAGAACGCTGTGGTTGGGCGTGGAGAGCTACGAGAGAAGTGATTATGGACGAGCAGCAGATAGACCGGAATCTCTGTGAGGAACGGAAATTCAGGACAGACCCAAACAGCGTGTACGCCCTTCAGGGCAGGCGTGCCGCATTCCGTGCATCATGACCGGCTCAGCGGTCAGCATTTTGGATTTTCCATGGCGGATCAGACCGGCCATCGGCCCTGCCGTCAACTCCGACAACCTCCAAATCATTGGTCCTTTGTTCTTTGTGTATAAAGAATGGCCCTGGGGAGAACGTCGGCTTTCTTTGCTCGAAATTGATGGCATACTACTCTATGTCTCACATCGCTCCGTGCTGCAACCTGAAGGGCTGTCTTGAGCCTGGCCTCTCCAAGACGCTTGCATTACCCACGCTGGGGGCATGGACGACCGGTCCAGCAGCACCAACCCACTGCCGTCCTTCGAACCTGCAAGAAGCCTGGAGATGCTGGACTAAGGCATTGCCTTGATGTCAAGACTGCATGGTTAGCTCACAACCTGAAAATCAGACTCTTTGAAAAGCGTCGTGGAACGCGTACCATTGGCAATGCAAGCGATGGTTGCAGACGCTTCGGACATGTACGATGATTGAAACATTCACTGGCGACCCTTTGATGTCTAGGATCAAGTTGGTGCTTCTGCCACGTTCTTCTTCCACGGTTCTCTCCGACAATACTCAGACGCTCTCATGCGTTTTGCACTGCGCATACCAGATCGCCAAACTCATTCGAGACCACATTCTAATCGAATAGAGAACTACCGTGCCCCCGCCTTCATTACACCCACCACACACCTTACTCTGGATACTCCAAACTTCTCTCGAACCTATTTTCCGACCCCTTGTACTCCAAACTTTGGCACAGAGTCCCTGCCAACCTTCCACGAGAGGTGAAACACTAGCTTGTTCTTACCGTCGGCGGTGCCTCTGCGATTTAAGGCAGCTGGACAGCAGCATCCCTAGCGGTCCCCTCCTTTCTAAGTGAGCGTTAGTGGAAACAGAAGCCAAGCATGAAGAACTCGCTGTTTCTCCTGCTGAATGGAGTCTGCCTCCGCCAAGTTTATGCCATCTTCGCAAGGGGACAGCCCCCTAGAAAGTGTATCGCAACTGCAGATAATTGTCTGCGCTCCTAGCTCTACGCCTCACCGGCTCGGTTCCGTTGACAATTTCTCTTCTAACCTAATCGAGCTTTTCTCAGAGCGCGGGCCACTTTCTAACACAAGGTTACAGAATCTATGACTTGAACCCGGCAAACACAGCCCCTAGTCCTCTTCTTTGATGCATGGCCCAGTTCTCGCAACTTGTTCGTGACCTGTTTGGTGACGTATCGCGTACCGTAGATGTCGGCCTGTGAATTGAGTGTTGCCCTTATAATTGACCTTGAAAGTAGCCGTTTTTACGGATTACGTTTTTGAAAGATGGTTGTGTGTTGTGTATTCCTGTAGACGTACCTACTCGTCCCTAGACCGAGGTTGAACATATCGCTTTCATGACAGCGAAGTAGCGATACGGGCGATGGCTAGCAAAAACGGCTGTAGTAATGTAGCCGGGGCAAAAATCTTTGGAAGTGAAAGGCCATCATCTAGTTCCACAGGGGCACTTCTACCGAGTCAATACTTAACGCATAGGCAGAGTGACCTAGTGTCGGCATTTAAGTACTGGTTCGACTGGCAACTGTTTCTGTTAGGATATGTATATCCTATAGTGCAATCTCACCGAGTGATTCACCATCACCACGGCTAGTTATTCCGTGGGTAGGTTCGTTCACCACTCAACTGTTCATTCACGTTAACTGCTCACTGGTCAACTGTCTATTCACGACTCAACTAGCTATTCACGACTCAACTATCTATTTATGGCTCAACTGTTCATTCAATGGTTAACTGTTCATCCACTAGTCAACTGTTCACCGGTGAAGTGTCTATCCACCACTGTTCGTTCACCACTTAACTGTTTGCTCACTACTCAAATGATCGTTCACTAACCAACCGTTCGCTCGTCACTTAACTGTTCGTTATTTGCTTCAGGGTTCCTTCTCCGCAGAACTCCTATCGCGCCATATGTGCAGGTGAATCTAATAGGTAAAGACTGTGTAGGGGTTGAGGTGACGGTTCAACCTCTAGACCGCTTTCACCGCTCAGTGATCAACGTAGCAAGTTGTCTTCACATCAACCACCATCATCAATTTCAAGGACGGTTAACGTTCGCTCACCGTCGTCACTCACCATCGTCGCTCACCTTCAACACTCACGTCAACGCTCACGTCAACACTCACGTCAACACTCACGTCAACACTCACGTCAACACTCACTACCATGCTCATCAACACACATTTCTGTTCGTTCTACGCCTCCATGACACACGGATTCTGTTGCGGCGAGAGGGCTGTCGGACCGCAAACTATCAAGTAGAGTTGGTAATATGGTACCCTATAGCGGAACAATTCAGTCTGGGATTGTATGATTCTGGCGATTGATTTGCATCTATCTATGGATCGCCCTATCCTTCGGGACATGGACAAGATGGAGATGTTGCGCAGGTCTTTGCTTCCTCGAAGACTCTCAGAATTTTCGAATACTGGTCTCTAGCACCACGGAGAGGTGCCTGCGCGTCGCTAGAGGCCTTGTTATCGCAGCAATCCCCTGCGGAGCACACGTTTACAACACAGGGCTCGTTGGCTGTGAGGGAGCGCACGTTTACAACACAGGGCTCGTTGCTGTGAGGGAGCACACGTTTACAACACAGGGCTCGTTGGCTGTGAGGGAGCACACGTTTACAACACAGGGCTCGTTGCTGTGAGGGAGCGCACGTTTACAACACAGGGCTCGTTGCTGTAAGGGAGCACACGTTTACAACACAGGGCTCGTTGGCTGTGAGGGAGCACACGTTTACAACACAGGGCTCGTTGCTGTGAGGGAGCACACGTTTACAACACAGGGCTCGTTGGCTGTGAGGGAGCGCAGGTTTACAACACAGGGCTCGTTGCTGTGAGGAAGCGCAGGTCTTACATCGCGGGGCTCGTGGCAGCGACAGCCGTGGCCACGGAGACTCTCAAGCCTGCAGACAAGAGAGGGACACCATGGGACATCGGAGTGTGAGGAGCGAAGTCCTGACCTTTTCTGGGTTGGGAATCTGGCTCCTTTTATGTCCACTCGGCTCCGTCTCTACGTAGCGACCGCTTGCGCACATCTTAGTCATGTTCACTGCTGGTCGAGGCGTGTTGAGATGTTTAAACGGACGTTGAAATAGTGTTTGTGAGAGTTTGTGGCCGTAAGAGGCACGTCTTGGCTGGCCCGCGGTTGGCCTCAGTTCGCCAAGAGGCACTGCCCCTTGGTTTCATGAAAATTACCCATCTAGAACTTCTTCGATTTCTGCGGTCAGATACATTCGGTAATTCTGTGCGAGAGCACTGGTCAGAAAGATTGTTTCCATGGATCTGCAAAGCTGCTGCAGTTAAATCGCGCAATTCACATGGTGTTGAGCAAGACTGCCAGTGGTGGCGAAGACTGAAATGAGTAGTCAAAGCAATGGCCTTAACCGTGATTTCTGTGTACCAGGGAGGGGCCAACCCTGTTCTTTAGACCAACCTTTTCGTCCTTTTGGCCGCAAACTTTTCATCTTATAAAAACTTCAGGATCACAAGGACGGTACCTCAGGACCCCGGAAGACTGTTCCAGCTCAGAAAACTTATGACGAGATGTTCAATAAACGCTGCAAAAATTGAGTAGAATGAGCGATTTTGCAAGTTGAAATGTGTTATAATCAACGGCCTTTGGAGACCCAAAGTTTATCTTTGGGTAATGCCTTCTCTCATTAAAATCCAATTTCGAAGTAACAGTGAGCGTCAATGGCGGGAAAAAAAATTGTGCTCAAGTGTTTGAAATATCTTTTAGATCAAGCGAGAATTGAATTGTACATATCGTCAAGTTTTCATGGCAAGAAGCCCCTACTTGATGTAAGCTTCCATCTATGAAAGATAGCATTCTTATTTAGGAGCTTGTTCGAGTCAATGATGACATCCGTCAGAGCGTATCAACGTCCGCTTTTACTGAAATAGAGAAGGCGATGAAATCCTCGAGCAGCCAGAACCATACTCGATGACAACCGAACAAGCATGCTGCCATCAATCTCCGGCCTCGAGGATCAAAACTCATTCAAGAAGTCCCCGGAATACCTGGTGGTTCATCTCATGGAACCCTAAGTCGAGGTACCTTTTGGAGTGCAACCTGGTCCTCGACAAGACCGCATAGATGCCTGCGTCATTTTGACACTCTTCACCTCCTCTTTGAGAGACCTGAGGTCGCAAGTGAGCTTCTCTATGCTGTCAGAGAGAGCCTCGATATTGCTGGCAAGGTTCCTTCGATGACGACTTTTGATCTTGCTTTCCAACAACCTGTATGTATCTTGAATCAGCTCCTTCCCGAACTTGAGCGTCTAGGCTCAATACAGCAAATAGACAAATAGCACAAGACAAAGCAAGCAAGTGTACTTACTTGGCTCGCTTGATAGCTCTGGTAATGCTTGATCAGACATATAGAAACGAAGGCGGTACGTGAATAAGGAGGGCGACTTACTGTCTGGACGCAGATTGCGAGTGATCGTACGATCTGGTGGACAACCTCTCGTCTGATTCTCTTTCGCGAGTGGGCGCTGATCGGACCTTCTGTTGGTGCCTTTTCTCAGGGCGGCTGTGGTGAGATAATTCATGGTCGCGGCCGGTCTGGATGGGGTCAGAACAGGACGTGATCCTATCTTCATGGCCGGAGCTCTCCCCGCTCATATCTTTTTCTAGCATGTTCCGAAGTTTGGCAGTATAACTCCCTCGCTGATACACAGCATCAACACATTTCGCCATTGGCACAGCAATAGAGAAATCAGAGACCTGTAGATGGGATGGGTAAACCTAGAGCAGAGAGGTGGCGGAGCGTCTCAGTGTGCTCAGAGATGGAAGTGTAGCCACGCCTCGATTGATCCGTGACTGGCCTTTTTTACTGTATGCCAAGAAATCACGCGCCTTGGTTCCATTGGAATCACCCATCTCTAACCCCCTACATTTTCTGCGAAAATCGGTCTCCGGTGTGAAATTAACTTCTGCCTTGCTGGCCAGAACTCGGGAACTGACAGGATACGACGTTCCATTTAAGCTTTTCACTGCCTGCCGATCGTTTGTTTTGGGACCCACACGCTCCTCTTTTCCTCCCAGATCCCGATACTCTCATTTGAAATGTCGAATACTAGATCCGTGAACTGGCAGAGTCAGAGCATTGTTCGGAAATTCTCACCCGATGAAATCGTCCAAGTCATCGCAGCCGGGTGGCAAAGCAGCATTGGTTCGACACACGTTCCTTGGCAGCCCGCTTGTGGCACAGTATTGTAAATCGCACGACCCGCGGAACCCTTCCAATTGACTTTCACTAAATTTGGCTGGGTCGGTCCGTCTAGTATCTACGAAGTGGCAACCTTGGTTGAGTAAAGCGTGCGAGCAAACCGTAAATTTCTGTGTGGAACGCGCAGAGGACAAGCCTCGCAGCGCTTACGTGAATTACCCCCAGATGCCTGAAAAGATTTCTCATTTTAAACCTAGACAACCTAAAACAGGGAGCGTGGACTGCATTATATACTAAGTCCTTTTATCGCAACATAAAGAAAACTGCGTGGGGAGTTTGGGGGCGGAGAAAGCGGAGCGAACGACGATCAAGCCACCCGGTTGTGGGCCCCAGCGGCCATGAAACCAAAGTACTTTTTCCTGCGCCTGGCAGCGAAATTTACTTGCCGAGAAAGTCTATGATTGAATAATTCTGCCAGAGCGGTACATGAATCAACGAACGAATCTGTCCTCTATTCTTATATGTTGTCATAGCATGGCGGTAGCGCAAAGATGCTGTCATGAAGTTGTTATTTGCGAGGTGATTTATGGACCAAATATTGTAGACTCGCCAAAGTAGGTTCAGGGTCCCATACGTAAAAAAACGCCTTTCACACAAGCGAGCTGTATACATTTACTGGAGGGGGCTCTTGCTGAGTAACCAGCGGGGGATTACCCGATGCGGAGAACCCGGGGAGGTCATTGTGACTCAGAGTTCCGAGCGGGCCGCCTTGGCCGGGCCAATTTCCGTGGATCACTCCGGAGCCGGGCAAATAGGATGCTAGCCTGCGGTTCTGGAAGGCCTCGATCGTGTTCCAGAATCGTGTGGTCGCCGACACCAGGTCGCCATGTGTCTGATGCAAGACCAGCTGAATATCGTTCTATGAGACTTGATCCTGCATCGTGGCGTTCGTGGACTCCTGCTGCTGCTGCAGTTGACAGAGTTCCCTTTGAAGTCTCTCGTTTTCAGCCACGGCGGTTTCTCTCACCGCGATGGCCTCCTGTAACTTGGAAGTCTCTCGGGCCTTTTCAGCACGCAGCTTTTGCTCCAACTGAGATTCATGGGGTCTCGTGTCATCTTTGTCTGCGAGAGCCAATCGGAACTTCTCTTCAAGCTTGTCCATCACATCGAAACATTTTTGATGAGTGGTTTCGCGGTCTTTCTTCCAAGGCCTTTTTCGTCACGGAATGTCCCTGGGAACTATGGTCAACCAAGAGCGCATAATATTAGGGGTGCTGAGCGCGGTATTAAGTACCAAAAGACACCAGCAAGCGAAGAGGAGGCAAATATCAACGTACCGGCTCTTTGTAAGTCTTTCGTTTGGGGCTGAGAGCGTCACGGTCCGTGTGAGATGCAGAGAACGCCGACCGAGCAGAACAGGGAGATCCGGCACGAGACCTCCCAGCACGCGACGTGGCTTTGGAGATCCCATTGTCCGGTCCCCTCCGTGAGCCCTTGGGGTCCTTTGCCATGCTGTTTCTGTTAGAAGGTGCTTAATGATTCGGCAAGTCGTAAGAAAAATGAAAAAGGTGCATCGGGTGACCTCTTGGGGAATTCAGCTTTTAAGACCTAAGTGGAGAGTCAATAGACAAATCTGAAACGAGGCGAAGGCGCAGTTTGTACCTGCCAAGCAAATGTGCCTGCATCAAGATCATGAGCCCCGAACCTCGAGTGGCCATTTCCACACCGGACCCCCGTGGAGTGCTAGCGCAAAGCACGATTAGACTGCCATTTGATTGTGGATGCAATGACCAATGTCAAATTTAGGATACCACTGCGGATCTCACGAAAGTGGCTTATCCATCGTCTGCATATTTCTCTTACTATTTTTTGTAAATTGGATTTCCTGGGAGGTAAGCAAAAGTCTAAGAGGTATGATCAAAACAACCTAAACAGACCCAGCAGGCATGCGATCCTGACCCCAAGCCCTCGTCCGTTCCCTCCTTAACGCAGCATCCTCCTCCTCAGCCCACGCCAGAGACTCACCAGGCAACATAATCGCCTTATCAATAGCAACCGGTAATCCCCGATGACGACCGCGCAGCGCAACAGCCGCAAGAATTAACTTGCTAATCGTATGCCACGCGCCACAGAACGAGTAGTTCTTGCCCGGATACCCGACACTAACACCGACGCAGCCGTAAGCCGAGACCACCTCGAAAATAATGTTGAAGGTTGAGAATGCCACGGGTTGTTTGCTGTAGTGGTCCGATTCGGCGATGGCGATGAAGAGGACGGCTAGTGCGATCCACCAGATGTCGTGGCTTAGTTGCGAGCGGAGCTGTTGATGGACGAAGTAGCTGCGTGAGCGTGCTGAAAGGGTCGGGCGGCCCATGTGGTGGCGGATTATGTCCATTAGGACGTTGCCTCGGGCTGGTTGGTCTGTTGAGTTCAGGCTTTCATCGTGGGCGTAGATGCCGAGGGACCGTTCCTCGTAGACGTTGGTGTTGCTGAACTTGTCTTAGAGATGGATATGAAATGGCTGGTAGAGGTTTACGTACCGCATGGTCACTAGGACGGGATATGCAGAGACATACTGGGTAGGTCGTTAGTATCTTGGATGTAAAGTCCAGAAAGGACGATGAAGCATACCATCATGAGAACTGATAAAATTTGTTAGCGTAGAGTCGAAATGAAAGAGGAGATGAAGGCTCACCATAAAGAACAAGCAGGCCCTGTCGCAAATCGGCGATGGTCACAACGTAGAAACCACCCGCACGAACAGCTGCAAAGATATTTAGCGAAGCTCGACCTTGTGAGACAGGCGACTAACCGAATGCCTGGAACAAGCCGTCGAGAACTCGATATTCCGACGGAAGATCTTCGATCTCCTTGTTCCCAATAGAGAGTAGCTCGAACGCAGCCCAGTCAATTCCATTGAGAATGATGATCGTGCCGAGAAGATACCACGTATGGCGCGCAGGGAAAAGGTTCGTATAGACCCTGCGCGGATGGTCTAAGATAAAGTCAAGAGTGACCCTCCACGACTGCCACCTCGGACTATTCGGCATCAAGACCCGCATGGTCCAGATAATGAAGCGCAAGAAGCAAGGGTAAAGCGTGTTACCAGCGAGAATGAGCATTCCCAGAGTAAGAAGTGGATAGGCACTATAGAGTCAATGAGCTTTCTTGAGATAAGATATTGTGTTAACTCACTTCAACTGCAAAGCAGTCATATTCTTATCCAATAGCGACATGCCGCTATTCACGAACGCCGAAACGGCGAAGAAGGCGCCAGTCCAGAATGGAAATAGCCCATTCTCACGCGTTATCTCTGGGTGATTCGCCTGCAACCATGCGCCGACACCGATAATACCGAGTAGGATGAACATTAAATAGTATAGTGATACTATCCATGACAAGAATGAGACGGCTTTGTACTCCACACCGCCGAGTTCTTCACGTTCGACTGATGAAAGACCGTGGAACTGGGAGTTGCGTGAGACTAGACCCTTGGAAGAAAAGTACTTCTGCGTGCCGCGGATGATATACTTCAAGCCGAATCCCGAAGGTTTATCGTTGAGCAGTTGCAGCGGAGCCACATCACGAGGGTGGTTGTTGAGATCCGGTCGGGCTCCGACACCGGCCATATGGAAGACTCGGCGGTGATGATGATGCCGTTGTTCCTCGCTGACTGTGATCTGGTCATCACCCGCCCATTGAATCTGGTCATTGATGGCAGATGACTCAGCGGGTCTTTCTTGAACGGTGACGGGGGTTTTCAGATGCATTCGACCATCCACATTGCTACTAGCGGGATTTTTCGGCAGGTCCAGACCTGCTGTCTGCAGCTCTAGAGCTGAAGCCCGACGAGAAGCCTCGCCTGAACCCGAGACGTCTTTCAGCTTTGCTTCAAAAGCCCGCTTTCTCACCACGAGCACGGTGCTAGAGATGAGAATGTTGGAGCCTAGAAGTAAGAGTACGAATAGAACGACTTGTTGGAATGTGTTCAGAGTTGATAGGTCGATCTAGGACCATTAGCCAAAAATATTTCATACTATCTCTCTCCGGAAAGAGTACATACCGTGTTCAACCCAGCCCCAGTCATAGCACTGATACACAAGAATATCGCATCGACATAGGCCACATCCTTGAACGGCGTCGACGTCAAAAACAATATAATACTAGCAACCATACAAGTCACAATGAAATAGACATAGTGCAATATCAAAAAGTTCAAAGGCGGGAGCACCGTCATAATGGCTCGACCCACGGGTCCTCGCCATCCACGAGCTGTTCAGGTCAGTAGAAGCCAAATCATAATGAAGAAGAGACTTACGAATAAGCATAGCTTGGATTTTCATCCTAAATCAAAGCCAGGCGAACCAATCAGGAAAGAAGTTCAACCCTCGTGCGGTGACTTGTTGGGGTGCACCCGATACTGATACACCTTTTCACAGACGCGTTGAAAGCTGCTACGCAGGCGTACGGGCGCTACCACAATGGAGCCAGAGATTAAGCCGACCTGAACAAGACCCATGCCTTTCTGCAGGTCGGAGAGGGTGGGGTCTTCTTAGACTCCAAGATGTGGCCGGCCGCGGGGTGGTTTAAGTCTTTTTTTTTGCTCACTTTTTGAGATCAGATGATCGTCGCCCCCACTTGCTCCGCTCCGCGTCAGAATGAACGAAGTTGAACCGCTCTGGGATCAGAGATTAGGAGGAAAGGGGTAGAAATTTAGTCTTATTTGAGATCGGAGCAAAGAGCAGGAAAAAAAAACTGCATGCATACCATTTCGCTGAATGTACGGCGAGTCGGTAAATTTACGGGTTGCGACTGGTGCAAACGCGTAGAAATTGAACGCACTGGACGCCCAACGGCCAACAGGCACGGCCGATTGCCCTACATATCACCGCACCCCACTGCACTTCCGGAACAACGCAGGCAGCGACGCAACGTCAGTCTCGATCAGAACGAGTCACGCCAAAAGGGCGAGCTAGAAATGCTCTTATACATGCACCTGAGAGACAAGAGGGGGTCGAATCCTCTTGGTGTGATATGAGGCTGGTCCAGATCAGGAACAAAGCCGCGCCATCGGAAATGATTCCCGAGGTGTCTATACGAAGAATCAAGTTGATTGAAAACCAACTTGGTGTTTTCGTTGTATACATAGCCATGCTACACTAGTACAGTATAATCCGAGAACAATTCACCACCCAGAAACTCACGCTTAGTGTCGGCCTGTACTCGAAACGACGCTAGATCGTATAGAGTTATTATGAAAACTAACGCCCTATTTAGCGGTATCGTAGTATATAGCGAATTAGGCTATAATGCCCTATGAGTCATTATATACTACCGTATTCTGAGATGGAATAATCTGGCAATCTGGCTTGATGCACGCCCACTCCCTTGCTTCCTTTTCCCCATTATCTTCGTCAACCATCCAGATTTGATTCATTTGATTCAAAACTGCTCATCTCCAGCCATCTCCAAATTTCTGCCTTGCTCTTGGACCTCTGCTTGGGGCTCACGTAGAAGCAAAGGGTTTGCTGTTGGTAGCAGTGTGAACACTGCGGTTGGGCGTGATCGCAGTGGATATTCAACTCGCGACATATTTTGCAGTCTAACGAGTCACTCTGACAGGTCTGCTTATAAAGCTGTGGATGGACCGGGCGCGAGTGGGAAGGGGATACTGCCGGGGACTGTGATAATTCATATGGGATTGCCGAGCGCCTAGGGGGGACACGGCCAGGCGCTTCCCATGAGGTCGTGGCTGGCTCGACCGAGCATTTAGGGGTGGCTGCACTGGCTTGGGCTGGGATCCCGGTCTGAGCAGGGCATCCGCGCGAGTCACCTGTGGATTGAGAGTGCTTTCTTAAGTTTGTCAGTTTTCCTGGAGTCCGAGAACGAACTTCTTTCGACTTGCCGTGACGCCCAACAGGCCATGGCTTAAGAAGAACGCGGAAGATTGTTCTTCTCGTTGTAAGGGTTAGAAATGTTGTGTCGCTGGCAAATTGGGGAAGGATATGGGCAAAGATACGATGGAAGAGGCTGACCAGTTCTTCGCCGAGCTTCGGGTGTTATGATTTCTTTGCGGTGAGCAAGTATCAGACATCAGCTGAAGCTATTTTTGCCCGCAAGCTCATGTACGCAGCAGCCTTCTCCTGAGCATCGAGGGGAATTCGTGGGCCGGTCGCGCCGATGGTAGGAGAGTTACATGCAGCTCACGTGGTCCAAGCCGCTTGAACGGCTCGGATTATGTATCGTGCCGCTCGCACGCGGAAAAAAGAATATGCGATGCCTTCGTTCTATCATTGCAATTATGTGAATTAAAGTGCTGAGCTTGTGTATATAATGCGACAGAAAGGTATATAATAATATCAGGATTCCTCTCTAGAACGGAGTGAGAACAAAGCTTGACAAATTTGAGGGATGTCAGAAATCACGCGCTCTGATTGAGGTTCTGGATAGGCCATATCAAGTCAGCGGCTGTTGCAGAAGATGTATGGGATTACCTTGATCCTGAGAAGGCGGACGACGAGGTCCTGGAGGTATCTAAGGCTCAGGAAGAGCCCTCGATACCACGAGATAGCCGCCAACGGGAGAGAGATATCATGGAGCTAGATGATGCCGAGCTCAAGAGATATACGTTCGCTGTTCAAGCGTATGATCGCCGCGACCAGCGCCGGCAAAGGCTATTGAAGACTATGTCACGGTAAAATAACCTCATCACCCGCTCTTTAGCTACGGAACACCACTATCTTGTTGTGGGAACTATCTTGTTGTGGGAGAGGACTCACCGCGGAAGAAGCTAATAAAGCTATCTGAAACGTTTAAACCAAAGCCTCAGAACCGCCAGCAACAGCTTCGCCGAGCTTGGAGAGAAATGATCAGACAGAAGCCTTCAGCTGATGTAAACCACTGGTTAACTCAGTGGGTTAGCCTATTTGAATAGGGCAAGATCGCAGGCATACCCGACTGCTCTAATGGAGATCAATTCGCGATACGTAACTTCTTGGACGCTATCCAATCAGTTGATGACACTTGGTGCACAGCCTGGCGTGAAAAGCTCGTAGATCAGGATATATCTGTCACGTTTCATGAGGTTATAGCTAGTTACCGGAGCCGCCGGGGGGATCTAGCGATCTCTAGCGGACGGAAGCAGCCAAAGAGAGCTCTTGCTTCTTTGAACGGTGAGCCTGAGGCTAAGCCTGTGGAGAAGACCTATCGGAAGAAATGCCCGTGTGGTAACACTCATCCTCAACATCACTTCTCTAAGTGCTTCCATCTTAATGAATCTATTCGACCAGAAGGATGGAAACCGAAAGAGGGCACTATTGAACGGATTTCTGAGAACGGCAAGCAGATGAGTCCTCAAGATCAAGAGAAAATCGCGAAAATACAGCAGAAGAAGGCTGAATCAGCTCACCTAGCTGGTACGGCTCCACAAGAGGGCCAGCCCCTAGTGTTCTTCGCCAATGATACCCAAGCTATCGCATCATCAGCGGTGGACGAGGATCTTCTCAAAGATAGCTGGATCCTGGATTCTGGATCCACTGTTCAAATCTGCAACGATCGCGAGCAATTCTTGACATATGCGCCACGACAAAGCACTGTTAAGACGGGTAAAACCGAGACACCGATGATAGGCAATGGGCAAGTCAGAATCACCGGAAGACACCTTCATACAGGCGCTACGGTGCCTGTCACCCTAGATGAAATTTTGTACACACCCGGCTTCCATACAAACTTGATCTCACTTTCTGTTATCGAGGACAAGGGCTTCTGCTAAAAATCCGATGAAAGAGCGGTCTTTAAAGGTAATGAAGCTGTTCTTGAGGTAGAGACATCACGGCCTCTACACAGTCATTCATAACCCGAACCACCAAGCAGCTTTTTCCGTACGGTATTTGGAGAAGCCTCACCTCTCAGTGGCTTCAGCGAGGCGCTGGCATCGTCGGTTAGGTCACGCCTTTGATCAAAAGATTGAGAAGCTACCGGAGATGGTTGATGGGGTCAAAATCGACGGAATATGCGACGATAATCAACACGATAACCCTGAGAGATGCGAGGTCTGTCAATTGACTAAGGCTAAGCGTCAGATCTCTCGGAGAACAACAGGCACACCGTATGGAAAGTACGGACGTATCCACTTCGACCTTGTTCAAATCGACCGAGGCTACAACGGAGATCGCTGGTTGACGCACTTTTACCTTGAAGGTGTACGTCTCCACGCGGCCTATACACATGAGAAGAAGAATGGCTGCCAAGACGCGGTTGGTCAGTTTATTGCACTAGCTAAGAAGCAGTGGAATCTTCCGATACGTGCCTTCCGATATGACGATGAACGATCTGCCGGTCGCACGGTAGAGGAATTCCTGTCAAATGAAGACTTCATCATTGAACATGGTGTTGTGGGCACTCCAGAGCAGAACGGCTTCGCGGAGCGATCTGGAGGGGTGTGATAATCACCATGGCTCGAGCTATTATAGCTGATGCAGGCCTCCCGAAGAATCTTTGGCCTGAAGCTGTCAAAGCTGCTGTATGGATTATCAACAGATAGCCCACAAAGCTACCAAACGGCCAGTGGATAGTCCCTGATCAAGAGGCTTTCCTTAACCAACCACAACAGCGTGTCAATCTTGCGAATCTAAGGATCTTCGGTTGCCGAGCATATGTGCGGAAACAAGGTATTCCGAACGCCGCGAAGGTGGACCCACGTGCCGAGATAGGCTACCTCGTTGGCTACGAAGCGGAATGAATTCTAGCAGATAGCGAGATTGATCACCGGGGGTCTCATAGAGCCGTGTGTGCTTTCCCTTATCTATATATTGTCGGCTAGTATACTCTACCACTCTACTACTGAAACATTTTATCATTTGAGGTCCTAGGAATAGGTCCCGGAGCCGAAATCGCTCGGGCCAGAAGTCTGCACGTGAATCCAAAGTGCCTGTCTTAAAGGATACCCCACTTGGGTCCCCGAAAGTAATAATCCGGCCGTAGGATCTTGAGCGAGCGTTCGAGGAGCGCGGCAGCAGAGTTAACCGTGCGCCTTTTGGAAACCATATGAGATTTTTCTACTTAGAGAATACGAGCTAGTCCAATAATCTACCTCTACTAGAGATAAGCTAAAAGGCCGACCTATACACTAATTAATGTCTTTTCGTTTCTTTCTATAGTATTCCTTTCTTATATATCGAAATATATTCGTTATTTCGGCGACGAAGGACCGCCTACCCAAGCTTATATTCCTCCAGTGCCAGAATATAGACTAGATGAGACTTCTTGACCTTCCCCTTGAGTTGCTTATCGCTATTGGAGATGAGTTATATTAATCACAAAATGCCGTCGCGTTGGCTTCCACGAATCGTGCTCTCAATTCTATTTTTTAAGATCAATGTGCAGTACGAAAGCAGCTGTGCATTGATCTGGGTAGCCTCTCAAAACAGTCCACATATCATAAGAGAGATTTTGAGATATCCCGGCGCGAATGTTAACACCCACGACGACAAACACCGCACACTAGTGTTCCACGCTATCCGCATAAAGAACCTGGAGATATTACAAATCCTTTATACTACCTCAAAAGTTGACTTTAGTTAGAAGGATAACAAAGGTCAGATACTGTTGATTTACGCACTCTCCAAATATTTTATCTTAATAGGATTATGTCTCTTGACGCTAGATAGTCCGGATTTGACCACTGAAGATAAAAAAGGTCGTTCTGCTCTTTGGTACGCGGTCTACTTCCGCAATAAGGCTATGGTTATAGAACTTCTGCAAAGAGGAGGAGACATAAAGCGATCGGATTATAAAGACCTTCCACCACTGAACGTGGCTATCTACAAAAATCCCTTACCAATAGTCGATACGACGCTACATCGTATTATAGGGGGGCTCTTGAGGTTAGAGTGGGTGGATGACTTTATAGCACACAAACCGCTATTTTTGGCCCTTCGCTTAGGATAGCTAGATATCGCTCAGTCTTTGCTATCGTACGGAGTAGACCTAAATAAGACCGATATCTACGGGAACACCGCATTGTATGTTGCCACTAGGAAAGGACATAAAAAGACTGTTGCTTTACTACTAGATCAAGCGGGGCTAGAGGTCAATGTAGCGAGCAGAGCTAGAGAAACAGCTCTGCACATTACCGCAGAGGGTGGTCATAGGTCGATTGTGAGACAGCTACTCGCTATACCGAATTTTGATCTTAATGCTAGAGACAACAACGGGTCAACTCCTCTATCTCTTACCAACGACAGGAGAATAAGACTGCTGTTCTTGTTGGAGGATCACATTGATGTGAACGACGATGGGGTGGAAAGACGCAGCGCTCTACATCGGGCCGTTGAGCAAAGAGACGTGCTGAGCGCCAGTCTCCTCCTCGAGGAGCCAACACTGAATTCGAACGTTTATGATCACATGGACTGGACGCCACTTTGTCAAGCCACATATCACGGGGATTTGCAAATGATTGATCTGCTTCTTAGCCGGGCTGACGTGCAGGTCAACACGCCCAGGTGCCCGCCGCTGTTCTATGCCGCGCAGAAGGGACATTTGGCAATCACGGAACGATTGATGAAGGTCGAAGGCATTGATGCCGATCTAGGATTCTGTGGTTTATCGCCCCTCCAGGCTGCCGCACGAGCAGGGCACACGGACATCACCCGAACGTTACAAAGAAAAACAGCGATCATGGCAGCAAGACATGCAGGGCACCTGACTAGCGGGCTTGACCGTCAGGTTCGGGTTTGGCGTGAGCACTGCTTCAAGGACAGGGAAGGATACCCTGAGCCTACCTGGAGCCTTGGAGCTTCCTTGACCCTATCCCCATCCGAATATGAGGCATCTTGGAAATACTAATTTGAGTTCTGTTCGTTCCATACTCAGAAGCCAGAAGATCGCTGATACAAATCTGTATGTATTTGTTTTTAATTTACAACATTCTCAGAGTCGTTGGACTCTGTTCTCTATTGGGTTTGTGTAAGGACGACGACTTGATGCATATTGTCCATATCAAAATTACACTTTCCTTCGATATTATCATCGTAACTTGACTTGGCGCAAAAAAGCGCTCTAATCGATGATCACATAAACTTGATACAACTTCCAATCCCCGAAAAGATCAAATTCAGTTCCAGTATCACATCCCATCGTCTTGGGTGGCGAAGCACGTGTTGGAGTGTTTGCTGCGTGCTTGGCTTGTGCTTGTGGGTTGCCACTAGCTAAACACGCCGATGGGGCTTCGGACGAAGGCATCGCATCCAATCTAGCCTAACTGCCTATGTGGCGGGGCCTTTCGCATCTGTCGCATCCAGTTATGATAATTGATCCGGTCGCAGTCGTCGGGTGGTTCTATAGCAGCAACAGCCGTGCTCCGTGGTATATATCTCGTATCCGCATTCGACGATTCTGGGTTCGTCCCGGGGGGATTAAAAGGGTAGTGATTTTGCGTAGGTGCGTGCATCATAGCCAGTGCTCTTTTTCTGAAGTGGGTCGGAACCGTCACGCAATAGTGTTATCAGCTCAGAATCATTTTTGGCACTTTGACGGCCGGACCGGAGAGTGATTGGGGCCATTCCAGCAGAAGGAATGGATGTGACACTTGTGGGAGGTTTGAAAAGTTCCAATTATTTAGGTTCATGATCCAGTACTGTAGAGATAGAGATTAGAGAGAACAACACCTCTGAAGCTGTCATTGACATTGAATTTGGACCTTTTATTGAGCCACTGGTTTGTGTGCCCTTTTTCAAAAAGTAAAACTTGAAAAAAACAGATTGCGTTTATCGAGAAGAATGCTTTATGAGACATTTTAGAGCGAAAGGCTACGGATGCCGCAACTTTTAAAGCGATTTCGATTCCTGATTACATTGACTGATCTTAAGGAGCTTTCCAAGGGAAAAGAACTCAATAAACTCTGAGCTTATCATCGACATGATAACAGACCTCTTTCGATTTTCCACAGCCAACACTAATTACCGCTCCGCACGAATCGAATCGAATCTGCCAAAAGTTCGATTCGATTCGATTCGAATTTGTTGAATATCACGGCGGATAAAGCTTATGGCGGGGGTTAGGAACGGTTATATATAAAGACGGGCTACCCCTCTTCTGTAAACAAGAAGAACAAGCAGTCAGACAATCCCTTATCTCAACAAATAAAGCGTATATTCGCATTCCTTTATTCCTCTCGGAACCCTATACAGATGCGGTCCCCAAAGGGCATACGCTTTCTACTGATTGCCTTATAATTCTATTTTACCCTGGCGCCTTTGCAATACTAGCTCTACGATCTGGTGGCCTCCCTCCATATTTGGGTCTGATGCAAGGAGCAAAACTATGCATGACCCCCTGCCGGCCCCTTTTTTCGGTGACCGTATATGTTTCAGTAACGACACTCCCTGTGCTGCTGGGCTAACCAATTCTTGGCATGAATGCAGACCTGCTTCTGCCAATGAGTTCCACACGATAGGTCCACAAATTCATAAGTGCAATCTAGTCGCATTCCATTCTGCTTTCAATGTAACTAAGAAATACCGGGTTCTATGGCACCTTCACCATCGGTATGGCTAACTTGATTCCGATGTCCTAGGTAGCCTCCGCCTCTGGTATATGAAACGTTGATCAGCCCGGCCCTGTGGCTGCGGCAATGCAAATCTTCTCTTTTCTGTCCCTCTACTAGGCCCCCTCAGCCTATAATTATGGGATCTGCCGCTGTGAAAAAAGTGCTTGGCTTGAATGACATTACCAATGTACCAAACAAGAATACACCCCCCCACGAATCGGATCCGACGGTGCTAGGCTGGTTCCATGATGTCGTTCCAACCAGACACCAGTTCAAATTGTACCTCGCAAGGCTTTTCCCTTTCGTGCAATGGATGAAGCACTACAATTTACAATGGCTCATGGGAGATCTAGTTGCAGGTACGTTGCTTTGATTCGATTCTCTCCATCTGTTACTGAGATCAGAGCACCTGCTGACTGGGCAGGATTGACGGTTGGGGCAGTCGTTGTTCCCCAGAGCATGGCATACGCCAAATTAGCTAATCTACCCGTGCAATATGGACTCTATACGTCTTTTATGGGTGTCCTGATTTATTGGTTCTTTGCAACTTCCAAGGATATCACGATAGGAGTGAGTCTATCTTTTTCGTTCGTATTCAAATTGGCTAACCACTCAGCCGGTGGCCGTTATGTCTGCTGTTGTTGGCAGCATTGTACTTGATGTTCAAGTGGTTTACCCCAATATTGCCGGCGATCAAATCGCCTTGTCGATTGCCGTCGTCTGCGGGGGCATAATCACATTGATGGGCTTAGCACGGATGGGCTTTGTTGTCGATTTCATTCCTCTCCCCGCAATCGAGGCATTTATGACAGGCTCTGCCATTACTATTTGTTCTGGACAAATGAAGCAGCTGCTAGGACAGAACGCCAGCTTCAGCACGAGCAGCCCAGCCTATCGAATCATTATCGATACGCTCAAGGCTTTACCCTCATCACAAGTATATGATGCTACCATGGGTGTCACCGCTCTGGTGACCCTATACATATTTCGGGCAGCTTGCAACTATGGTGTCCGTAGAAAACCACGCTTTTCTAAGCACTTTTTCTTCCTGGGTGCTTTACGCACGGTGATAGTAATCATCCTATTCACTATCGTTAGCTTTGCAGTTAATATGCGTCGCCGAGAAACCCCTGCCTTTGCATTAATCGGAATGATCCCCCGAGGGTTCAAACATGCAGGTGCCCCTGTGCTCACGAGCAATGTCATCAAATTATTTGCTCCAAAATTACCTGCTTGCATTATCGTGCTACTCATCGAGCACATCGCTGTCTCCAAATCATTTGGACGTGCCAACAATTACAAAATTGATCCCTCACAAGAGCTTATTGCTATCGGAATCACCAATCTCTTGGGCCCCTTCGTCGGTGCCTACCCAGCAACTGGCTCCTTTTCACGCTCAGCCATTCAGTCTAATTCCGGCTCGCGTTCCCCACTTGCTGGCGTTATCACTGCTTGTGTCGTCCTGATCGCCATGTACACCTTGACAGCGGGCCTATACTATACTCCCCAAGCGTCTTTATCAGGCGTCATCATCCACGCCGTGGGCGACCTAATCGTCCCACCAAACACCATTTACCAATTCTGGCTTATCTCACCGCTTGATGTTGTCGTCTTCACAGTAGGCCTAGTGGTTGCCCTGGTGAGCACCATACCCAATAGCATCTACGCAACCGTCTGTCTGTCCGCTTCGATTCTACTGTTTCGTCACGCCAAAGCCCCAGGTCAATTCCTAGGCCAAACAAAGATAAACGACAACAATAACCAGCGATGGCTTTTTCTTCCTCTCGAGGATGCAAATTCAAACACGGGCATCCAACTTGAAAGACCACGACCAGGTGTCTTTGTTTACCGTTTTGCTGAAGGCTTTAATTACCCCAATGCAAACCATTACTTCGATGCCCTCGTGCAAACGATCTTGAAACATACTCGTCCCTCAAATGCCCAGACATACGTGAAAAAGGGCGATCGACCTTGGAACGATCCAGGTTCATCAACCACCGACGACTCCCATCTGCCATTACTGCGAGCTATCATCCTGGACTTTTCAGCCGTAAACAACGTCGACGTGACCTCCATCCACAACTTGGTCGATGTACGCAACCAATTGAATGTCCGTGCAGCTCCCGCTGTGGTACATTGGCATTTTGCCAATATAAAGAACAGGTGGACCAAACGCGCTCTAGCTGCTGTCGGTTTCGGGTCTGTGGACCTGTGTGATCAACCGGCAGTGTCCAGAAAGCCGAATTCTAAAGTGCTTACTCCGTGGCCTCAGAAGGAGCATTCTGATGTGGAGATAGGGTTTGATGCTGAGATGTCTAGTTCTTCCAAAATGTGTGACAAACGGGTTGAGGCCGAAGGAAAGAGCTCCGACGGTGCTTATTCTAGGCCCGGTGCATTGGAGAGTCGGAGTCAGCCCTTTTTCCATGTTGATCTGACTAGTGCGTTGCAGAGCGTGGACGTGTATTTCGCTGCGAATCCTGAGTGGCGATCGTCACTCGAAATTACAGACACAGAGCTAAAATAAAGTCCAAATCCATGGACTACATTACTTCAAAATGGAGACAGGAATAATCATTCATGAACCAATAAGATTAAACCAGTAGACCCTATCATCACCGGGGTGTGAACCTGAATACAAAAAGCGCATCAAAGATTTCAATATATTTTGGTTGTGCCAATTACCAAACTCTGTTGACATTTATGGGACTAAGATCTGTCGGCAATTTTTACGAATACTGCATGAAAACCGGAGATTCTATAGATAACTACATAACTTATGCAGTCATGGCCCAAGCCAATGTTTGCATTGTTTGCAACCTAAGTGGGGCCCCAATGGGTTTGTGATAAAAAGCCAGAACCCATCGTGGGTTATAAGAAATGGACCCAAAACCCAACCCATAAATGGGTTGGGTTGGGTTGGGTTGGGTATTGGGCTTTGTGGGTTATGTCAAAGACTAGTAGGGAGGCAATGTGTCTGTATTGTAGTGGGTTCTATATACAGAGGGAAGGTGGGAGGGACAGATTCGAGGCTTGACTGCGTGAGAGATGACGAGCTACCCGTAGAGGCAAGCAGCTGACTATCGTGAGCCAGTTGTAGGATGAAAAGGTCCTCAGTAATGTCGGTGTAGACATCACGTGAGGCCACAGGCATTGTGAGGCAACCCCAATAAAACTACTTCCTATAAATCTTGGCTGAAAATAGCTGAAAATAAGGTCTGTTATCAGGACCAAGGCGTGGGGAGCTTGTGTGAGGGAGTTATTTCCTCCATAGAACCCCGGCACCACGCAACGGTCACCCGATCGGGAATTGAATTATCCACAAGTTGCAAGTGCAAAAGGGATAGCCACTCGCATGAAGCAGAAGTAACCTTAAATCTTTCTCACTCAGCCTATTTGACCTTTCGGTCACCTCCCAAATCGTGTCATGTGGTTTGATTTGTGGTGACGTCACACACAATGCCACGACAAGCTCTTCGCAAACCTCATATCACAATATTAATTTTGTGAGTTTAAGCTAATCTGAAAATTTCATATTGGCCTGGCCCGAAGACGAGGTAATTCGACCCTCTGGCGATAATCACTCGTCGCTTACTAGAACAGACCATGCAAGAGACAGGGAACTCTCAAAGTCCTCATCTACATTATCCCTTCGAGCACGTCCCATCGCCAGATCGCTCTGTGTCAATCCATTATCATCACACGATAAGGGATGACGTTAGAGACAAGCATGATTTCCGAAGCCTTCCTATTGTTGACGACCTGGCGGATATATTTTCCGGTTGGGGTTGGTCAACGTCGCAGGATTGTGAAGGTCGTTCTCAGTCGGGAGCGAATATCTCAAAGCAAGGGCTTACAAGGCTGACAACTGCCTCAAAATCAACGGAAAAGCTTTTTGATCGAGATGACTCGGCCCAGGCCCAGGGGATCCCCACAGCGACCACCCAGTTAGAGCAGACATCATTCACAAGGGAGTACGGGGTATTCACCAAAGTACTCTATTACAACAATACCAGCGCCGTGCAGCTTTTCGAAAAGAAAGAACCAGCCTCTCAGCCAATGCCATCGCCGACAAACCCCCAGAAACGGTCCATGCTAGCGAAAATAAGGCATGCTTCTATATCGAAGCCAACAAACAGGGAACTCTACGCAGTCAGAGTATTTCACCATACCAAAGCCAACTTGGGCCAGGTGCCTGACCTCCCACGAGATAGAAGTGAAGAGTCCCCCTTTTCTCATCCAAATATTGTCTCGGTCATCGATATTCTTAACAATAAGCAAGGAAACCTTTGTCTTGTCATGCCCTACTGTACTGGTGGGAACCTGCACGCTTTTCTGCAAGAGGCGAGGGTCAAAGATGGTCTGTCCCTCGAGGAAATCAACTGCTTGGGTATCCAGATCTTGCGTGCGATCGGCTTCCTACACGAAAGCGGAATTGCGTATGGAGATTTGGGGCCAGAACATATACTCCTCAGGGCCCGAGGTGCGGTGAAGGTGGGTGGGTTTGGGGAAGATGAAGATGCAGTGCGAGAATTGGTCGCATTCTCACATCGTGAATATCCTGCTTCTCCTCAGTCGGGACTCAGCCCTGGTAAATCCCGAGAATCTAACAATAAGTTGCTCCTGTGTGTACGAAGAAGCGTGTCGGAGTTGAGTACTCCTTATCTTCCTCCAGAGAGGTTTTCCGGTCGCCGTGACTCTGTCCGTCAAGGCTATACCCACCAAGATATTTACGATGTTAGGGCAGGTGACATATGGGCATGCGGCATGATCTACATGATCCTACGGTCTGGCCACCTTCCGTGGCGCACCACCCGGACAGTGAATCCTGACAAATCCTATACTGAATATCTCCATTGTCGTTTGAAGGAGGATGGATATGGCCCTATACAGGCCTTGGAAAATGTAAGTTACAGATTCGATCGCGCCAGATTCCCCACGCTCAACATGAACATAATATCTAATACTTCACAACACAACAGAACTGTCGGAATGTTATTTATGCTATGTTGCATCCTAACCCGGGCCTGAGGATTACTGCAGAAGAGATTCTGAACTCTGAATGGGTCCTGGGAATTGATGTTTGTGAGATTGGGGAGAAGGGGTTATAATAATCATGTCATGTTTTGTTTTTGACTTCCAATATGGAATGCAACTTACATTCCACAGCCACTGGGAATGTCCTTGGCAGATTTCAGAGCATTGTCACAGGCTCGGGTAACTCCCAGGCGATAATATTCATTCAGACGCCGATCGACGATCTGTGAACTGATGGGGGCCTAGTCTCTCGGGCGAATCTGCTTATCGTATAACTCAGACCAAAGTTGCTCGCAGGATGAATACAGACCACAGGCCTAGAAATGCGAAATGTGGGCCTCGATTTGCTCTGGCGAGCTAGGGTACCGGAAGTTGAACTGCCGGATTGTCTATAACATTACCATAAAGACAAATTCCGTCTAACAGCACATGACGCAGAGCTAGCTATGTAAGGAACATTCCCACCAATCAAGCAAAATCCGCTTGGCCCAGCCTTCCGGCTGACTACGATGATTATGGTTATTTGCAAGTCTCCTGGAGGATGCTCTATTGATGACGGAGGCCGCGGATTTACAGGGTCGTGCGGTGTTCCTAGATCGTCGCGACCAGTATATTTTCTGGATACGACAAGTTAATCGATCTTCGTTTAGCATACATAGTTATCGCACGCTCTAGCTCGATGAATTGGATGTAAATGTCGTTCTGTTAACGCACCATACTAAGTACCATTTGCATTCACAAAGCAAATGCCAGCCTTATTAACGAAATGTCTTGCAGCTGTTTCCCACCAATCTACTTGTGCTATACAGAAAAAACCAGTCGCCCCAAACTCTCCAACAACCGAGGAAATTCGCTACCCCGATATCTCTGAACTCGGAAAAGAAGATCCCGTAGACTGGGATTTCTGGCTTACTCCCGAAGCACTCAGCGGAGAAGGGCCACCACCTTCCTGGATGATGTGAACATTATGCAGCAGTCGGTAGCTCTCAAATATATGCTCAAGCGATTGCAACGCTGGTCTTCAATCGTACATTGAGCCTACATATTAGGCTTTACGTCTAGGGCGATTGGTGCCATTGGGTGTAGTTGGAGAAGATAGATCGTCTATCGTGTAATGCGTATCGTTTTTCTTATGCTGGCTTTCCTACGGCATATGGCCCCATCGATACATGGCTCCTGACCAGCTTCAAATATAACACTACATGGATTGCGAACCACGTTTGAAGTCTTGGTGACGGATCGACCAACCCTATAATCAACCATTGTATAGTGTCTAACTTTGTACCGAAGATCTGGATAATCGATAGCGCAGAGAACGCGTTGGAAAGTGTCGGGACATATCCCTCTATCAGAACAAGCTAGCGTCTGATAACGTGGTCGGTAAGCGAGTGGCCCATGTAAGCGAGTGGCCACCCAATCCACTTTTTCGTGTCTCCGCGCACCTACCTATCTTCTATCAAGCACCATGCCTCCAATTCGCGTCGGATCAAGCCAGGATCCTATCCAGCAAGAAGGTCGCCTCTTACTTGCTATACAAGCGATTCAAAAGAAAGAAATTCGCTCAGTTGCCGAAGCTGCACATCGCTTTAATGTTCCCCGTACAACCCTTCGTCGCCGCATCGCTGGCACTACAAATCGCGTGAATACTCGCGCAAATAACCATAAAATGACCCAAATCGAAGAGGATATACTCCAGCAACGGATATTATCGCTAGATCTACGCGGTGCAGCCCCTACGCAAGCTCACGTACGAGAAATGGCGAATATTCTACTTGCGAAGCGCGGTTCTACCCCCATCCAAACTGTTGGCGAAAAATGGGTATATAACTTCACCCAGCGCCGTCCAGAGCTTAAAGCTCGCTTTTCCCGACGATATAATTACCAGCGGGCAGAACAAGAGGATCCAAAGATCATTCGGGCGTGGTTTGACCTCGTACAAGCTACAATCCAGCAATACGGTATCCTACCAGACGATATCTATAACTTTGATGAGACTGGCTTCGCAATGGGCCTATGTACGGCCCAAAAAGTGATTACCCGATCAGAATACTACGGTCGGAGATCAGTTTTACAGCCTGGAAACCGCGAGTGGGTGACTGCAATTGAGTCAATTAACGCTTCGGGGTGGGCGTTTCCACCAACGCTTATTTTTAAAGGCAAGCTATACAATCAAGCATGGTTTAAAGACCTTCCACCCGACTGGCGCTTCGAAGTTAGTGCAAATGGATGGACAACCGACGAGATAGGCCTTCGCTGGCTTCAAAAACAGTTTATTCCGTCAACAAATGATCGTACGCGTGGACGATATCGACTTCTAGTCCTTGACGGACACGGAAGCCATCTAACACCGGAGTTCGATCAAATCTGTGCGGATCATAGGATTATTCCAATCTGTATGCCGCCGCATTCCTCGCATCTACTTTAGCCACTTAATATTGGATGTTTTGCCGTTTTAAAGCGTTCGTACGGCGGTTTAATCGACCAAAAGATGCGGCTCGGGATCAACCATATTGACAAACTTGATTTCCTTTTTACATACCCACAAGCTCGCGTCGACGCATATAAATCAAACACAATACAAAATAGCTTCCGAGCAGCAGGATTAGTACCTATTAATCCTCAACAAGTGCTATTGAAGCTAAATATTCAACTTCGAACGCCGACACCTCCCACGAGCCGCGGTAGTCAATCAAGCACATTTTACCCACATACGCCGGCGAATGTGGACGAGCTTTTAAAGCAAGCATCCTCAATCAAAGCTTTCCTAAAGCGACGCTCAAATAGTCCGCCATCGCCTTCACAAACCGCATTAAACCAGCTTATCAAAGGCTGTCAGATCGCGATGCAAAATGGTATCCTTCTCGAGCAAGAAAATAAGCAACTACGCGCCGCAAACGCTACACAAAAGCAAAAGCGTGCTCGCAAGAATAGATGGATAGCCCACGATAACGGTCTATCCGTACGGGAAGCATTAGAGCTTGAGGAAGCTCATGAGGAGCCCTCGCAGGCAATACTAGCTCCACCAAGCCTACTACCGCGGGACACACTAGCACCGAAGACGCGGCGTCCACTCCAATGCACTAATTGCGGACAGATCGGACATAAAAGGAATGCATATAAAGCTAGAGTTTGATCAATATAAAGGCGTTTTGGTTGATATAAATGCATGAAAGTGTAGAAAGTTGGGTTGGGTGGCCACTCGCTTACATGGGCCACTCGCTTACCGACCACGTTAGATCACATTTGTGTATGTAACCGTGCGCTAAGCTGCGGCTTCGGCGTATGTGATTCAGGGGTATCATGAACCTGACCCGGAACACACATCTATATACACGAATCAATCACCCTTTGCTTTGGAAGCATAAACTGTTCACTTAACTGTGTACACGATACCTAGCTGGTGATACCAACAGAATTTAATAAAATCTTTCATGCAGAGGAGGGAAGAGTATAACCACGATCCGCTGACCTGTATCCACTACCGTATAGAGTGGCGAGTGACAGTCAATAATCGGGAGGTAGCAAAGGACACAGAAAATGATCTCGTTTTGGCCCCAAGTGCCTTTTGGCAACTGTTCTTGGAAAGGCTAGAAAGGGTTCTGCGACGAAAAGTTGCCCGCCCTTGTCGAGTGACCGCTGACGACACCTCCATTGTCGTTTCAGTTAATGATCGTACGCAGCGCAATCTGACTAAAAGATTTGACGACACCGACATCATCTGGGCTGCCATCGAGAAGCAACTTCTGATGTGGTCAGGAGTATTCTCTTGCGGTAAGGAACTCACGCTGAAAATATGTCCCAACTACGTAAATGAGCGTCTCTCTCCCCCCACCGCCGGTCGGAAAGGGGAGAAAAGAGGAAAGTCATCTGTCACGAAAAAGATGCTTGAAGACCGAGACGCGCAGCCGGACGCGGAGCAGGACGCCTCTGGACAAAAGCCTACCTGGCGCAGCGTCTACAACCTGATCCGACGCGATTCCATGACTTGCCCCTCGGGCCCCTATTTCTGGGTAGATCCAGCGGGAAAAAAAACACTACCAACTGAAAACGCATCATCTGAAGCGCCTAGTTACTTATGTCGAAAAAGGTGGAGTGTTAGACGGCTACAAGGATGTGCCAGAAATAGTACATACGTGAGGAGTTGTATATGGAAGAACAACAGAGACTGGAGAAGAACAGTCGCAAGGGAGGAGATGTTATGGGAAATGGAATGCCGTATCCTTCGATCAATATCAATGTCCTGCCATCGCAGTATCCCGCCACTGGGTTGGATAAATTTGCTGCCCAGACGGCTGCTGAGCCGAAAGGTCTATATGCGCTCGATGTCCTTGGCCCCAGGGATGAAGCGGTCAAGGAATATAGTGAGTGGCAGGTGTCTAATGTCACTGATGACACCCTCAAGGCTGCATTTCGACAAGTCTGTGATGTGATGCTGGAAACTAGTCTTGACCTTGAGCAGGTGTATCAAGATCAGGACCCAGAGTTCTTTATCAGCAAAGGCATAAAGATGGGCATTGCTCGAAAGTTCGTAGAAGACAATCGGCGCTGGGCTGAGAACGTGATGAAAACGATTCCCATTCATGAAACTATTTAGCAACAATTGCTTGGCGTTGGAGCGGTTTTATTGTTGAGGAGCTTTTTTGAATTATGTCGGCAATAATAGACTGCGCGGTTGATCTCGATTATACTTAGAAGTTTGTTCGTTTTAGTGTGTTTATCTTGTACAAGAATGTGAATGAGTGGTATGACCTCCCGTCCAGAAGTGTGCCGACAATGGTTCGGTGATTAATAGAACGTGTCGTGTTCACATTGTTGTGAATAGGCTGGTCGACATCAGATTCCCCAAGCACCTAGAGGATCCGCGCCTGAAGTCTCCCTGGACTGTTGCAGCTTCTTCACTCGTCGGACGAGGGTACCAACAGAGATAGGTCCTATCAATGTGCAAATAGAAATCGCCCAAATAACCACCAAATAAATCTCGGAGGTTTCCCCACTAGATCCACTTGAGAACATCCCTTGACTCTCAGCGAGTGAAGCGATCAGATATCCAACCTCACCTCTTGCAACCATTGCCAGCCCGAGGATAGATGGAGGATAGAGTGATTTCGGCTTGGGAGGGAGCGACAAACTAGTGTTTGGTTTTGACGAAGTGATTTGAGATACTGCTCCAAGGTCAGACTGGGGTTGAGTGTCACGAGGTGAAGTATTCTGGGTTTCATCCTTATTTCCTGCGTCTGTATTGTGTACAGATTGACTTGCGGGATGGGATTTCCCCGAGGATTTCTTTTTTTTTTTTCTGTCGCCCTTGGGGTCAGCACAGAAGAAGCGAAGAAATGAAAACGGTTTTTTGACTGCGGTGATCAGATTAAACATCGGATTTAGTGAAAAGCGAACAAGCCAAAGGCCAGTGACCATCTTCCCAAAGATCATGAGAAGAGAGTAAATAACGCCACGCCATACAACGCTTCCTTGGAACATCTCAGTAATAGGAATCGCAAATCCGATGGACGACTAGTCTTTAAGTTAGTACACGATACCAAAGGCAAGAAAGAAAACTCACGAAGAACAGCGGGATCAGGATCCGACTGACAGGCTCTTTGTAGTATTTTTCGTAAATAATTTCGCCAGTTGGGACTTTACTGTGAGTCATAGTCTGTTGAGTCACCGATGGTCTGTTTGAGTTGGTGCTGCGTAGACTTGGACGTCTGGTCTCTCCTTGAGAGGACTGCTGATCTGATATGCCAGATTCCGACTCTGGATTATTAGTAGCCGGCACTTTGGAATCAGCAGATAGCCCATCAAACCAAGAAACGACCACGCCTGCAAGATACGCTGCAAAAAGACTTGATGTGCCCGCGTACGTAGCACCAGCAACGATTCCGATCAGAACGCATGTGTGAGCCAAAAATGCAAATTGCGTAGTACCCATGAACTTCGGCATATTATCGTTTAAGGGGAAAGTCCATTTCAGGATTGGCTTTAGACAGAAAGCGCACAAAAAGAACAGACCCAAGGCAAATCCGATAGAGACAAACACGGGCCGGATAACAGTCACGGCGTTAAAAGACGAAGTGCTACCACCCAGATTCGATATTATTTGGACCATAACGAGTCCAACAACATCATCTAACATTGCAGCACTCGTAGTGACGGTACCAAGACGGGTGGCAATCAGCTTGGTGGTTGATAGAATAGTGAAAGTAGTACCGAGACTTGTTGCACTAAGAGCTGCACCAGCAGCGAAGGCTTGAAGCGGGCTTGCCGAAACCAATTCCGTGAGAATGAAGGAAAGGCCCATCGGAACTCCGATCCCGGTGAAAGCAACACATAAAGAAACAAGAAGGTTTGCTTTCATGGACTTTATCGATGTTGACAAGCCACCTTTAAATTTCAGATGAAAATATTCCAAATAAATAGAGGGACCAACTTACCTTCGTAAACTAACATGATAAGTCCAATATAGCCCAGTTGCTGGATGACAGTTTCTGTGTCACGATCGAGCCATTTTGCTCCCGGTGTGCCCCAAAGAATACCAATAAACAGTTGGCCAATCAGCCCACAATAGAGAATTCTGTCAAGACAGACGTTGACAATGTTCAGGACCAACAGGAATCCTGTGAGGTTAAGGAGGGTCGCAATAGTGGGTTCCTGGTACCCAAAAGCTGAATCTGAGCTATCCCCAGCCATGGCTCTATTTCCCCAATAGGGGTAGCGATTTAATCTTCGGGGAGGGTAAGGTAAGGGGGGGTTTCGAACTAATAAGACAAGCGAAAGACAGTTAGTTGTAGGTCGGACGGACAGGCACAAAAACACCAGAAATGAAACTCGGAAGTCGGTGGAGATGACTAAGCTCTTGGCGAATCTCTGCCAAGTGTTACAGTACCACCTGCAGATCAAACGCTCCGATTGGTTTACAGAGCAGGCTGTCTGCGTCATCTTCTCCATGATCCTCAGATTTGTACCAGTTCGCAGACAATGTTCACTGGGGAGTTGAGCTTTCAGTGTAGCTTGTGTAACGTGTGTCATAACTAGACCTCCGCACCGGCCCACGAAGCCCAGAGCCCATCCAGGCCCAACCATCAAATGGGCCTGGCTTTGGGCCCGTTCCGAGGGCCCATCCACCGGCCGAGGGCCCGAGGTAGAAGCCCATGGGGCTCTCATGGGGGCCCATTGGGCCCGGTGTAATTTCGAAATTGGCCAACCCATTTCGAAATAGTTTCAAAATATCGATTTCAATTTCAGTTTTGATCTGCAAGATATGATCCGTATGTAGTTAGATTTGCCTAATCGGGCTAGTGTAGATTTCAATTTCAAAAATCTCATTTCAATTTCAGCCAAAATTGGTGAAATTTCATACACTTGAAATTTCACTAACCATCCCTAGGGCCCAATGGGCCCTCAAACAATGCAAACATGGTGATTCTTAGCATTTGCATAATTCATGCTGACTTTGCTAGTATTTTTGAGTATTCAAATTACCACCTGAGGCTCCAAATTGACTGATTTCTCATGAATTGACTGATTTATTATGAATTGATTGATTCATCAGATTGATGAGATTAATTGATAAGATCAATATGAAAAGTTTAAACTATCTACATGCTAATAATGCTGATACTCATCATCCTGAATATGCCTCCTCTTCCTGCTTGATGTCCGTACCTGCGATGGTGCAGCTGCAGTATCCGCAACTATAGCATCTACAGCCATAGCATCTGCAGCTACAGTAGTGACAACAGCATCACCATCGTCCGAACCACCATCAATATCTATCAGACCCCGAGAACAAGATTCGTTCCCATCAGATCCATCGCCCTGTTCCTCAGTATCACTGATCTCATCTGTATCGACATCCTTTGGCTTTTTGACGTTCTCCTCAATCAAGATCTGGGTATCGTCAGACCCAAAGAATTGCTCAAATTCCTTCTGGACCTGGATCTCAAGGTCAAACCTTGAGGTACAGAGGTACAGCATCAACTCTTCGATAGTACGCGACTTTAGAGACCCACGGCGATAGTGACAGATATCACGGGCAGTATTGAATAGGCGTTCCACCCCAGCGCCAGTTGCTGGGATTGCGAGATAATCCCTTGCAAGTAGAGCAATAGCTGGAAATCGGAATTGATTCTCTTTCCAGAAGGAGAGCGGCTCAGCCCTTGTCACATCTAACTCAAATTAGTATAGAGAGTCGATAGACGTGGAGCCAGGCATAGAGAGAAGGGTTAAACTTACTGCCATCGAGATACTGCGTCATCTCGTCATTGGTCGGTAGTGCTCTGGACCTGGGCATCTGGGTATGGACCAGGTCATACAGTAATGAGTTTGGCATCAATACTGACGAATCCTCGGGGCCATTTGAAGTAGCAAGACGCTCTTGAATAGGAAGAAGTGCATCCTGAAATGCCTCTCGATACTGATCTCGGAGTTCTTTGGCGTCGGACCAATCATCAGAAAGAAAGAACTGGAATCTACTATCTGGCGATAGCATGGTACAAATTGGATAGATATGTCCCCGCATACGGTCTGTCCGCTCGTAGTACTCAGATAGCTTCGAATAGCATGCTTCGAGGGAGCCAAGTATCTGCTGCTTCCAACCGACACGCTTCCGTTCCAACTGCGCCTTTGCTTTGTCAAGATGTTCAAAGAGCTTATTGTAGATCTGAAAGACAAGATGCGATGTCGAATCTCGGGTCTTTGACAGGGCAAGGGTAAAATCAAAGAATGGCTTTGTGAGGTAAAGAAGGTAGTCAATCTGGCGCCATTGATCATCATGAAGGGCGAAGTCTTGGTAGTCAAATTGATCACAGAACTGCGTAATGAAGACACGGAGTCTCTTCGCCCGACGAAGCATGAGAAAGGTTGAATTCCAGCGTGTCTTGACATCCTGAAGAGGCATCAACCCCTGCCCTGGCTGTATTTTGAGGAAGGAGTCCCGACGTTGAGGACTAGCACGAATAAAAACTGCAAGAGACCGCATCTTGTTCAATGTATGCGCAATACCCCGTTGATTAGACTCAGAATTCGCCCTAGCAAGACTCATTTGTTCTTCAGTCTATTGAGTCTCGGCATGTTCATTCTTTGGGCGGGCTTTGAGCCGGTGAAGTAGTTGGTTCAGACTTGATTGGATGACATGGGCAAGGCAAGGGATACGGATAATGTTAAAACCACCGGTCGAAGACTCTTGTAGTAAGGACTGCTGTATTGCCTTCACCAATGTCTTGTTGTTCGACGCGTTGTCGGTGGTTAAACCAAAGACTCGGTCCTTGATTTTATGCTCAGTGAGCGTCTCCATAAGAACGGCACTGAGATTTGTACCTGTATGCGTACCATGTAGGGGTTTGAAGCCGAGCAGTACCTCGCGGAAGATCCAGTTGGCGTCGATGAAATAGCCAGTGATAGCCATGAACGCCTTGCTGTGTGGAGATGTCCAACAATCTAACGCAACCGAGATCTTCGCGTGCTCTGGTAGCATCCCGAGTGTATGCTGCTGCCGCTCTTTGACACAAGTAGACAGCCGACGTCGGATTGTATCTGGGGAGGGGACGATCGGAGGGCATGGGGCGGAGTATGCTCGTGTGATGACGCGACGAAAGGCTGGGTTCGCGAGGAGTTGAAATGGAAGTCGATTCGTAGCGATAAGCTGTAATAGATCATCCTCCCAGGCTTCTTGTGAGAACACTTCGTTACCCTGACTCTGAAAGGGTTAGTAGTGGAGTGGTAATCATATATCCTAACATACCCCTGTTTGAAGAAACCGCGCTATTCCATTCTTTTGGAGACGTCCGCTTACGGCCTTTCGGCAGTTAGAGGTCTTCAGATGTCGAGTGATGGTCGTCGTACCATGACGACCAGCTGAAGTATCCTTCTTAGAAGCGTAAGGATGCTCAAGGATCACATCACAGCGTTTGCATATCACCTTTGGACATCCACTTTCCGCATGCGCTACCTGATCAAACTCTTTCCAGGTGTCCGAAGCGGACCCATGCTGAGAGCCCCAAGCGATGTTGCGATTGTTGAGTCCGTAGTCATTCTCCAACCACCAATTGACCCACTCATTATGATTCATCTTGTCGTAAAGAAAGTACTGACCTCCTCCCTTGCCAGGACCGATACGTTCGAAGGGTTCGGAGAGATCAGGAGCGATTGACGAAGGGACAGACGGTAGCACAAAGTTGAATGATGAATTGAATACCTGTTGAGAGGCAGACGGGTCGACAGTAGCAAGAGAGATATCGTCGAGCTCAGAATCAAATAGAACCAGCTGGGCTGGTTCAACCTCAATTTGCTGGCTTTGCGACATAATCAGCAATTGTCAATGATGGTCAATGGGGTCAAGATGGGATGAAATGTGTTGGGGAAATGGCTTCAGGGTGTTAGGGAAAATCGAGATGGCCTACCTTCTTGGTGAGAGAGCTCTCGACGCGGTAGGCAAACAAAGGATGTAAACAGAGGACCATATTCTATAATGCTAGTCGACATCAAAATGTAAAATCGTGATACTGGCACCTCATTGGCTAGATCATGCATATCCAGTGGGTTGAGCCCATCAAAAGCCCATCAGAAGCCCATTAGAAGCCCATCTCCCCGCCCATTTTACAATTTAGACCCCAAAACATTTCGCCCTATGGCTTTGGTCTAGGCTTCCGCACGACCCAGTAAAACCCAGACCCAACCCAGACCCAACCCAGTCTGGGTTGGGTTTTGGGGCCGGATCTCCGACCCAGTAATGGGTCTGGGTCGGACTGGAAAACCCAGTTCTGGGTCTGGGGCCCCAATTTGGGGCCCCCAAATTGGGTTACAAACATCACAAACATACGAAGGCTCCCAATCGCATAACTTATGCACTTTCCAGCTGGAATTTTGAGTATTTACTTTACAGTCGAAGCCTTGATTGATTAGAATTTTGTTTAGTAACAGGGAAGAGGAAAGCCTTTATTAAAGGATTATATTTTTAGCTAATGGTACTCAAACATATCATCTTCCCGGCTCTTGCGTTTCCGTCCTGACGCCCGTATCTGTGTACAGCTTTGTGGTAATGATGGTTCGGGCTCAGCATCATGTTCACCAGTAGCCGAGGAAGCCTCATCAAGCTCTATCTCATTATCTATTTCGTCCTCCTGCTCCTCTGTATCACTAATTGGATTGAGCTCAATCTCATCAAGCTTCTCTTCCTTCTCTTCTTTTGCCGCCTCTAGCTCCTCATGTGAGAATAATTTCTCGAAAAGCTTCGCCTCCTGCTCTTCCATATCAAACTTTGAAGTGCAAAGAACGCATCATTAACTCCTCGATAGTCTGGGACTTCATTCTCCCTCGACGATAGTGACAAACATCTCGAGCGGTATCAAAGAGTCTTTCAACTCCTGCGCCAGTTGCTGGGAATGAGAGCGCATCTCGCGCAAGGGCGGCAATAGCTGGAAAGCGAGATTGGTGCTCTTTCCAGAAAGTAAGCGGCCCAACAGAAACAGTATCTATTAAATAGTTAGTATAATAATAGTGTAGATTTAGTTGAGATTCACATACCACTATCAAGATATTGACTCATTTCATCAATGACTGCTGGCGGTTGTGTGTCTCTTCCATCAAGCATCTCTTCTAGCCTTGAGCTTGGTTGAGCTATGGTCTGAGAACCATGTACATCTTGGCCATGACTTTTAAGTCGCGCTTGATATGGAATGAGGGCTTGCTGAAAGGCCTTTCGATAGGTATCTCGCCATTCCTGATCCCAATCGTTGGTAAGAAAGAATTTGAACTTGTTCACCGGTGCAAGCATTGTGCTGATTGCATAGACATGCCCTCGGATATTATCAGTTTGAGAGTAGTACTCATCAAGCTTAGACCGGCCAGCTTCAAGTGCGTCTAGCATCTGTTTCTTCCATGGGACACGCTTTCGTCGTAGGTGGTTCATTGACCGCTCAAGATGATCAAAGAGTTTGTTGTATATCTTGAAGACATAGTGCGCTGTGACATCTCGGGTCTTTGATAGCTGGGTTGTGTAATCAAAGAAAGGCTCAGTAATGCAAAGAAGATAGTCGACCTGGCGCCACTCCTGGTCGCCAAGTAGCATCTCCTCACAATCATACTCTGCACAGAATAAAGTGAAGATAGTACGTAGCCGCTTCGCCCGGCGAAGCATGAGGAATGTCGAATTCCATCGTGTCTTCACATCTTGGATCGGAACAATCTTGACGTTTGTTGTCTGAAGGTTGTAAAATGTCTCTCGGCGCTGAGGACTAGCGTTTACATAAATCGCGAGATAGCGGATCTTATTCAATGTAGAAGAGATCTGACAAGTTCGCGGCTTCGCATTTTCCTGGGCTAGCCTTGACTGCTTCTCTGTCCACTTTGTCTCAGCTGAGTCGTTTGATGGAACTGCCTTAATCCGAGCAAGAAGCCGATTAAGGCTGAGCTGGATGACGTGGGCAAGGCATGGGATTCGGGCAACAATAACACCATCTGATAAAGCTTGCTGGAGAGAAGCAATCAACGTCTTGTTGTTAGATGCTTTCTCATTTTTTTTTTTTATTTTTTATTTTTATTTTTTTTTTGTCTGCCGTCAACCCGAATACTCTATCTTCAATGTTATGCTCCAGAAGGGTTTCCATAAGAACACCACTTAAGTTGGAACCGGTATGTGTACCATAAAGGGGCTTGAACCCAAGAAGCACCTCGTGATAAACCCAATCACTATCGATAAAATAGCCAGTGATAGCCATGAATGCCTGCGAGAAGGGAGACGTCCAGCAGTCAAGCGCAATAGACATCTTTGAGCCAGAAGGAAGCGTGCGAAGAATACGCTGCTGCCGGTCTTTGACTAAACTCCCTAATCGGCGACGGATAGTATCGGCAGAGGGGATTGCTGGAGGGGCTGGGGCAGAACGAGCTTTATAGATGATACGCTTGAATGTTGGATGCTCGATGAGATGGAGTGGTAGCCGATTAAGAGTAAGGAATTGTAGGATATCTTCCTCCCAATCTTGTTGTAATAAGGGTACATTTGCTGATGTTTCTCTCTAGGAAGTTGAAAAGCCATAATGAATTAATATAGTGATATAAAAAGCTCGACGATCGATAAGACATACCTCTTTCTGTAGAAACCTCGTTGTTGGTATCACCAGCTAGGTACTGTGTACACAGTTAAGTGGACAGTGTTATGCCGTAAAGCAAAAAGTCAATTGATTCAAAAATGTAGATAGATGTGTGTTCCAAGTCCTCGTCCACTGCCCCTGAATCCATGCGGCGGGAGCCGCAGCTTAGCAAGATTACGTACAACATGTCTTTGCTTATTCTGACGGGAGGATATATCCCGACACTCGTGATTTCTGCTTTCTTCCCGTTCTCCGACCGTAAACATCCAGCTGTCTTCAGATGTTTCTGGATTGTTGATGTGCCATGGTACTGCGCTTTGCCTATACCATTTAAGCTCAGGGAATAAGGATGCTCGAGGATCTTTCCACAGCGTTTACACATGACCTTTGGTGCGCCATCCACACCATGAGCGACCTGGTGGTAGCTGTTCCAGATCTCTGTGTGGCGATTCGAATCCCATTTGATCTTACTTTTCCTCCCATAGTCGGTCTGTAACCACCAGTCTACCCATTCATTATGTGTCATCTTGTCGTATAGAATAAACGCTTTCCTGCGATGGGGCCCAACGCGTGTAAAGGAAGAAGGGATCGGAGGAGGGTCATTCGGTAGCAGGAAGCTAGAATCACAAGGGTCTATTGAGTGTTGACTTGCGGACGGAGTAACTTGTTGAGTTGAAAGATACGAAAGATCATCAATCTCTCCATCATAAAGAGACGATGCAAAGTAGGAATGCTGGCTTTGAGACATAATAGAAGAATGACATATAAGCATCAAGAGTGAGAGTAAGGTAAGGGGAGAAAGGGGAGATAGTGAGTAACATACTAAGGTCGGAAATGCACTATAGTAGTAAATTCAAGCTATGTGATAGATCAAACGGAAATATTATCATGCTGTCACGTTATTGGTTCATTGAGCCGATGTTATGTGGGTCTGACCCAGAAACCCAGTGATAACCTAGAAATAACCCGAGAACCCAGTCATAACCCAGAAATAACCCAGAGAACCCAGTCATAACCAAGTCAAAGCCCAGTCAAAACCCAATTCCCACCCCAGTTTCCTAAAAAACCCCCAAAAGATTTCATCCCATCCTGCCTTTGAAGGGCTAAGGCCGAGCAGATCAAGAGACCCTGGGGTAAAAACAACTATTCTCGAATTCAAAAGTTCAGTGAATGACATATAAAGTAACATATTACAGAACATCATGAATATGAGGAAAAATAACTTGGTTCCATAATGATTTTGCCATTTGATAGAATATGTACTAAGTTATGTCAACATTTGTTCAAGATATATTTCTGTAACTTCAGGAGGTATGTTTTCCAAAATGCTACCCACACCACCTTTTCATATAGGATGAAGTATTTTAATAAGTAACTAATAATGGACCAGACTTGTTACTTTTAGCAACAGAGAGATTTCTTAAAATCTCCTTTGACTTGTCAATAGAAAGTGTAGTATTTCAATGTAGGAACCAAAACGGAGGAAAATAACAGTATATTATTTAAATGACTAACCAGTTTTATGTTACGATTTATGCCAAGACTGGGTTGAACTGGGTTATTTCTGGGTTTTCTGGGGCCCCAGTGACTGGGCCTGGGTTGGGGCTGGGTTATGAGTGTTCGACCCAGACCCAGACTGGGTTGGGTTCTGGGTCGAGACCTTCGACCCAAACTGGGTCGTGCGGAAGCCTACTTTGGTCCAAAGGGTGTACTTACTATTGCTGATCTGAGATATATAGTGGATATATGGGGGTCAGATTTGCTGCGTAATTTCGCGCGTTATTATGGCGAAACCGCCAAGCCCTCAATACATCAACCGTGGAATGGGGGCCAACGTCTTGTATTAACCTCGTAAAGGGTCCGTTATTACATTCCAACCCCCCTCCTTCTTCTGCCGGCAGAAAATCAAAAATCAATAATTGACTATGCCGAGTCCCTAACGAGCTTTTGAAAGAAGCTGAGATAGCTGGTAGAGCGAAAGCTTGCCTCTGCACCGTACAAGCTCTAACTCCTCAACAGCTGCATCCAAAGATAGGCCCTTACCATGCCTAGCGTAGATCTCGTCGATGATAGCTTTTCGGCGGCAAAACATGACCCTTTCGCGAGAGGAAGGCCGCCAGGTCGCACCGTATGAACTCTCTAATGACTGGACCGATGGATTTGCACCTAATCCACATGTCCACTCTCTCCAGACCTCTGGCACAGTCTGGATTGTACGAGAGAGCGAGTAGAGAGATCGAGAGGGGGATGATAAAGAGGACGGGGTTTCTGTACCCTGTGGAGAAATCTGCTGCTTATCTAGAAGAGGCTGTAGGGATGATACCTCAGATAGACATGCTGCTAACTGAGAAGAAGATGTGGATGGGTCTGAGTCTGATATCCGCGGCCCAGTAATAGAGGCATCCATCGCTCGTACGGCGAAGGTAACGTGGCCAGAAAGGAGATCATGAAGCTGATGAGCAATCTTCCTAAGCTGCTCTTGAGCCTGATAACCGTGAAGATCGACCGCCTGACGGATATCTTTCTGGAGGATGCTGAGACGGTCGGCAATAATAGGAAGCGTCTGTCGGAGCTGAATCTCCTGCGGGGTCTCTGTACAGAGAAGGGACTGCCGTATTTGCTCTGCAAATGCAGTATAGTCTTCTCGGGCAAAAATAGGGTCATCCCACATTGAATGGTGGGGAAATTGCGCCTGTAGGAGAACTGAGTCCTGGAGGAGGATGATCCGTAGTTGATCAAGTAGCTGTAAAAAGCCATGAGCTGCCATATCATCTCGATCTTCCTGGCCACTAGCCCCGCCGGGTGGCTTATTTGTAGAATCATCAGACTGGAACCAGGTAAGCCACTGATCGATCCATGGCCAGAGAGCTCGTACGAGGGAATCTGGAGGCTGAATCTTTGCTCGAGGAAGATAGTAATTCCCAATTGCATCAGGCTGGAAACCAGCCATTGAACGAAGGAATTTCCGCGGTAGATGCGTCAGATAGCAATTAGTTATGGCATCCTGATTCCATTGACCAGCGCGGCGAATCTGATTCTCTTCCACGCCTTCAAGCTCGGCCTGTTTTGATCCCTGAGCTCGGCCAGCGTGTGTCTTCTTGTCAGTGGAGAGATTAATTGCCTCGTAGACCTCGTTAGCCCATTTTAGCTGGATCTCGTACGAGATAGGCTTCTCCCGATCCGAGCCCTTAAAGAAGTGGAAATTATACCACTGTGGTCGGCTCTGAAACTGCGGTGGTGACTCTCCTACTATCTGCCAGCGATAAAAAAGATAAAATGCCGCCTGGCTCATCGTACAGAGGAGTGGATCCTGATGGCGCATGACCCCCATATACTGTAGGCGACCAAACTGATTCGTCTTTCCGTTATTCATAATCATGATCATTGGCCAACACGGGGTCGGGCCTTCGTTAGGCAAGGAGATAGTGAACAAGTCAGGAAACTGAAGCCGCCGGCGCGATTCTCCACGAAGGAGCATGTTATGACTGAATAGGAAATCCACGGCCGTACGAAGGTAGGACTCCTGCGCTTGAGGCTTTCGATGCTTAAGATCTTTTGTTCGCCATCCTTGCCAACAGTATCGTACGAAGTCCTTGATTTTATCCTTGGAATATCCATCCTGCAGGGTGCCTGCGGCTCGATCCAGATACTGCTCGCGCTTTCTCTCACTTTCCTTATGCAGTCGGCCCGTCATTAAGGCCGAAACGGCATAGCCACGGGGATTAGGGAAACTATTCGTCCCAATACTTTTTTGGAACTTCCAGAGGTCCACAATAGCATTGATGTATTGCGTGATAGAATTAGTCCCTAGGGTTTGTTCAACCCTTGATCCATCCGGCCGAGTGCGATCTCTCTTGTATTGACAGGACCGGAGGGGCCGGTTAAGTACCTCAGTATCGAGAAAGTAGACAAGCTTCTTCTCTGTGACCAATTCGCCGTCTGGGAAGCCCTGTCTTTTACAGAAGCTCTATGGTGCCTCTTAGCTTCTCGTATGAGCTAGAAACGAAAGTATGCTTCCTTTACCTGCCATTCCTTATGCTTACTCACATAAGCTTTTGATGTATTCTTAGGCCGCTGGCTTCGCATGTAGTGTAGGGCCTTGATGCTATGGAGGTTCAGCCGGTCCTGGAGCTGAATCTGCGCTAGCTCTTGGGTCTGTGTTGATGGAGGAGAGAAGCAGGGGGGTGAAGGTGATGATAGAGCCATTTTGTACCAGGTTCGAAGTAGTATTCGCTTTCTCTTGACGATGAGATTCGTATAGGTAGGTGCAATGACAAAGATGGGAACGCGACGCAGAATTCCTACAGTGCCCAGCTCTTTCCCTCTCTAACCACCTTCTTAAGGGCGGTGGGAATATATGGTACTGTCACAGAGCCGTAAGGGCCCGTACGAGGCTATCCCTGGCTTCAGGATTACTGCCAAGATTTCGCAGGCGCGATCTGCGGTCAGATATCTCGCTGCAGATGGGGGTCAAATGGGTGGGTGCGGTCAGATATCTGAGATATCCTGGTGGTCACGTGTGATTTCGCGAAATTTCGTGGGCTTGGATACATGCAGCTGTCTGTCCATTCTTCTCTCTCTGCCCACAGGTAAATGTCGACAAGAGGGGCGCAACTTTACTAGTGCGGCGATGTGTGCGTAATTTTGGAAACGGAGGTGAGATAGATGACCCGGTCGCACTGTAACCCCCACCATCACGTTTATATACGCTAAATTTCCCCAGGGAAATGGCTGACATGATTGATTACTTAACTCTGTGTCCGAAGTGTTAGGATTCTCCCTTCCCATTCGGGTTAGCGCCCCGACGTAGTCAGCTGTATATTAGGAGTTAGTCGCCCAATAGGAACGCAGTGTGCTTCCCGACTCTCACATTCTCAACTTGACAATAAATAAGTGACCCACATCTGCCCAGTAAGGCGCTTTTAAGCACTAGTCAGGATGCTTGTCGGGCTTGTCGGGCTTCCCCTCTCTCAAATACCACCTTCCTCCTTTACAGTAGTATTCGAAATCAGTTATACCACCTCACTCTTGTGACTTGGTTCCCGAAAAATAAACCCGACGACTGTGAGTCCTGATAGGATAAACCTCAGAGGCTCCGCTTTGCAGACCGCCTCCTTAATTAGTAGGTATTTTTCATAATACCGTGGTTTGACAACTGAGGATGTATTATACACGAAAGTGCTATACATACGCTACCTGGTGCGCCCCGCCCCATTTCATGGCACGAGCCATACTCCCTCTCCCACTCACCTTCCGTCAGCCTTCGAAATCTCAGTATCCGAGATTACTTCAAGCGACATGGCTCCTAGGCTTCCTACTTCGAAGCTTCACCTGATTCGTGACATGATAGAGAGCCAGTCTTTTACCACGTCTCAGATGGCCGAAGAAGCTGAATGTACCAAGCTTACGGTTATCAATATTCGCAGAAACCTACGCCAGTTTGGAACTATCTATGCTCCCCAAACTCGAACTGGCCGACAACGAACCGTGACACCGCTAATGATAGAAGCTCTCTGCGAACACCTTTCTGAAAAGCCAGGTCTCTATCTCGATGAGATGGCTGTCTTCCTGTGGGATGAATTTCGAACCTTGATTACAACCTCGAGCATTAGACGAGCCCTTGTAGCAGCGGGTTGGTCGAAGAAGGCAGCGCGGCAGCGCGCTAAAGAGCAGAACGCGGATTTGAGAGACTATTACCTACAGTGGTGTTTCATAAGTTTGAATCCCTATTTTTACCGCCTAGATCTCACCGCCCTTATCACCCACCTCACCGCCCATGCCACCCACCTCGCCTTCCAACGCGCACCAGACCAATATGCTTACCTTTTGAACGCATTCATGCCTCCTATTCGATCAGCAAGGGCACCAATAGCGCCTCCGCGCCGCCCGAACTGCCAGCTAGACGCGTATATGCGCACAAAGCTCGTTGAGTTAAAGACTGTCGCTGGCTGGACCTACAAGCAAATACACCAGGAATATCCGTCTATTCCAATTGGTACAATCAAGACAACGGTCAACCGCGCAAACCAAAGGATTAAGAATGAGACATCACCTCGGTCTGGGCGTCCCCGGAAGCTAGACGAGGACGATAAATCAAAGCTTCTAAATACTATTGATACGAATCCACGGGTTACCTATGATGACCTTCTCGCTACCGTTGATAATAAGGTTAAACGAACCTCTATTTGGCGGCTTTTACACGAGGAAGGCCGTCGAAAGTGGCTTGTCCTTGATCGACCTGGCTTAACCCCTGGTCACGCCGCCGCACGACTTGAATGGGCACAGACATACAAACACTTCACACCTGAAGAATGGGCACGGGTCTTCTGGTCGGACGAATGCTCTATTGAGCGTGGAATTGGCGAACGTCGTGAGTATACATTTACTCCACGAAGTAAGCAGATTCTCGCGCGAGATATAAGGCCTTCGTTAATTAAAGGAAACCAGGTTAAACAGATGTTTTGGGGTGCCTTTTCCGGATCAACGCGACGCACTGGCCTTATTCCTTTATACGGAAACCCTATATCAGCTCGTGGAGGCGTCGATTCAACCGTTATTCGAGACCTATATGCCCGCGTTCTACCTACATTGATTGAACACCGCGATGGAATCTTTCAACAGGATAATGCGTCAACGCATACTGCCTATATCGTACGGGACCTCCTATCATCGATGAGTTTCGAGTGTATGAGATGGCCAGCTAAATCCCCTGATCTAAACCCTATTGAAAACCTTTAGGCGCTTCTAAAGGATAAGATCTATAAGATGTTCCCTGAGCTTAAAGATATGCCGAATAATGATGCTACGCATACCTATTTAGTGGATGCTGCGCAGCAAGCCTGGCAGGCCCTAGATCTAGATATCATGCAAAGACTCTCTGAGACAATGCCTCACCGCGTACAGGCTATTATTGAGGCTGATGGATGGTATACGAAATATTAAATGGTCGGACAGCCTAGATAGAAGAATCAAGAGGTTTTAGGACGGCAGAATATACGTTAGAATGTGTGGCAGAATATAGGCGGTAAAAAGAGGGATTCAAACTTATGGAACACCACTGTAGACCGCCTTTGTGCACCGCCTACTATATTAAATTGACCGCCTTTATACGCGTGCTACCACGCGTATCTTATTTATTTATTCATCTATCTACCCACCTAGATGCCTCCAATTCGAAGCGGTCAATATATTAATGATCAATATGATACCCCCAGTCGAGCTTCCAATATTGCGCAGAGATCCCCACGCTACCAATTAGCCCCATATGAGCGTGCAAAGCTTGTTGAGCTTAAAGCAATTGGCTGGTCGTATAAAGACATTCATGAGCGCTATTCCCACATTCCAATCGGTACAATTAAGACAACGATCTCTAGATCGCGTCAGCGAGGCCCTACTGAGGAGACTTTACCCCGATCTGGTCGTCCGAAGGCATTAAACGATGAGGAAAGGACAATGCTTCTTGACCTTATTCGCGATGACCCGCATATTAAATATGACGATTTACTATCTCGTCTAGATCATAAAGTCTCCCGACAGACACTTTGGAGATTCTTCCGTGGATTCAATAAGCGGAAATGGCTTGTCCTTCAACGACCAGAGTTATCTGAAGAAAATGCCCAAAAACGACGCGCTTGGGCAGACCGTGTTCGTGATTATGATTCTAATAAATGGCGAAAGATCTTCTTCTCAGATAAGTCAACAGTCGAACGAGGTAAAGGTGCTCGTCGCGAGTATACCTTCACAAGACCAGCCGACCAAATTAAAGAACGAGATATCGACCCAGTTTCTTGCCATAAAGGTCTTAAGCAGATGTTTTGGGCTGCTTTCTCTGGTTCTGGTCGACGGACAGGACTTATTCCACTCTTCGGAAGCCCTGATGCACCTCGCGGAGGTGTGAACCGAATGGTTATCCTAGATCTTTATCAAAGGGTACTACCAACTTTATTAAATGGGATTGAAGGCGCTATCTTTCAACAAGATAATGCCCCTATTCATACTACACGTATCGTACGTGAGTGGCTAGCAGACCAAGACTTTGAAGTAATGGCCTGGCCACCATACTCACCTGATCTTAACCCTATAGAGAATCTGTGGGCATTACTGAAGGCAAAGATCTATGAAATGCGCCCTGAAATTAAAGAGATGGCAGACAATAAGGAAACGCTAGATATCTTAATAAATACAGCACAGGAGGCTTGGTCGGAGCTAGATACTGATATACTTGACAATTTGGCCATTACTATGCCTAACCGGGTAAAGCAGGTCATTGACAATGAAGGGTGGTATACTAGCTATTAAATGATACGGAAGCGAGGTTTTTAGGTGGCAGAACTAGACTGCGGCAACATCCTCAATATCCATGGATATCCACATATCCTCTCCGCAAATTGCGGATATGGTGTGTCACCCAAGATCCGCAATCCTCAATTTTGTGGATATAGTATGCCACCCAATATCCTCTGGATATTTGAGGATATCCAGTGGATATAAAACAGGCCAAACATGCCGAGCCTCATGACCTTTTTGAGCGTGCATTATTTATGCGAATTCCTTTGTATTTTTCAAGTAATCACAGTGTAATCATTCTTGAAGTTTTTAATTTGGTAAACATGATTTTATTATTTGTATACTACGTAGACTATCTTAAATCAAGCTGAAATCCATCAGGTAACCTTGGTTGCTTCCGAATACGCCCCGACCGTCCTTGTATGCCCTCATCTATTAGCATTTCTGGAAGGCTATCGTCATCGTCATCAGAAGCCTCAGATAATCGTTTCTTTGATCGTTTACGCTGTAGTTGCTTACTTCCATCATCAGTCTTCCCATCCTCTGAATCGTCATCGCAGCTCTCTATCCGTTGTGTATCCTCAATGCCAGGCTCTTGATCCTCCTCTTCGTTGTCACTAATCGGCTCAAGAGTTTCAAGATAGGGCATTGGTTTCCGAGCTTGATCTAACAATGCAGCTTCTCCAGCGGAAAGATGCTCCTTAATAATCTCTATCTCCTTCTGCTCAACCTCAAAGTTGGTAACGAACTGATGAAGCATCAGTCCTCGGATCGTACTTGGTTTTAACTGACCACGACGATAGTGGCAGATATCGCGAGCGCAATTAAATAATCGCTCAACGCCTGCGCCACTAGCTGGGATCGAGAGAATATCCCGTGCCAGCCTTGCAAGAATAGGAAACTCGTGCTCATGCTCTTTCCAGAATGCTCGGGGCTTCTGTCTCTCAATGCCGCGGGCAAGATACCTCGCAATCTCATCATCTTCAGGCTTTGAGAGCTCATCGGGTGGCTGGTTCTGAGAAGCACAAGCGGCATCAAGATCACAATAATCATCATCTAGGGCCTCTCTAGTGGCATCTTGTAAGACCACAGTATCTAAATTATGGTGAAGTATCTCCTTGTATCGATGAAACTCTCGCTCAAGGACTCCATGATAGTGTTTGACGTAGTCAGTTTCACCTTGCCAGTCTGTTGATGCAAAATATCGAAGTTTCTTTGATGGGCAAAGGATTGTTGCAAGTGCATAGATATCACCGTATGATTCATAATCAGTAGCAGTGTAATACTTTGAGAGCTTCCTTTTTGCAGTCTGGAGAGCCTGGAGCATACGCTTCTTCCAGATAACTCCTTTGTTCTTCAACTTTGTCTCAGCTTCATCAAGATGAGAGAAAAGCTTATTATAAATACTATAGATGTTATGTGCAGTAACATCCCTAGTCTTTGATAACATGGTAGTGAAGTCAAAGAAAGGTTTGGTGAGAAGAAGAAGATATTCAATCTGTCGCCACTCTTCTTGATCAAGTTTAAAGTGGAGATATTGATGATCTGTACAATACTGATCATAGAATGGTTGTAGCCTTTTAGCACGATTGAGCATCATAAAGGTCGAGTTCCATCGGGTTTGGACATCCTGAATAGGGATCAAACGAGGCTCCTTTGTTTGTAGAGCCATGAATGCCTCGCGGCGTTGTGGACTTGCATTGATAAAGACCGCAAGACCTCGGATCTTAGACTTTATTATTAGAATAAACTTAAAAGACTTAGGAGGATAATAAATTTACCTTCTTTAAAGTATCCGCAATTTGTCTGGTTGAGCTAGATCGTTTGGTCTGAAATGAATGGGTTCGTTCATCAGACCACTCTAGCTCAATCTCTTTATTAGGTGGCGTCACTTTCAGCTTCCCAAGAAGCTCATTCAAGCTTAACTGGATCACATGCGCAATACATGGAACTCGGAAGATCAAGGTATCCGATCGGCTTTGCGACTGGATTGTCTCTTGGATATTCATTATCAAGGTGTTGTTATTAGTTGCATTATCTGTGGTCACGGATAATACGCGGTCGGTGATTCCATGATCAGTCAGAAGCTGAGTCACAGTTTTACTTAGATTCTCACCAGTATGTGATCCATAAAGATGCTCAAATCCAAGAAGAACTTCACAGTAATTCCAATCCTGATCAAGGAAGTAACCTGTAATAGCCATGAATGCTTGCTGGAATGGTGATGTCCAGCAATCAAGGGCTATTGAAAGGCGACTCCCATCTGGAAGCTTTCTAAGAATCTCCTTCTGGTTACTTTTGACTGTAGAGTCAAGATAACGCCGCATACTTCGCGCAGATGGGATATTGACCTTGCTTGGGGCTTGCTGAATAACCTCCACTAGATCCTTGAACTGCGTATGCTCAATGATTCGGAAGGGTAGGTGAGCGGCAGAGATGAAGTCTAGTATCGCTTTCACTAGACGCTCCTGGGAGAAGGATGGGCTTTGTGGGAGAGTTGGCTTTAGGATAGTATATAAAGATAAGTAAGGGAGATATTGAGAGTCTATATTATAGAAAAATAACATACCATCTGTTTTAGCAGCTGATCAACCCTCTGGGTAGGCTTCCGTGTACAGGAGCCTGCCTTGATGTGTGCATTCATTGGCGATGACCCCGCACGGCGATATCTTGGATGAACAAGGGTGCAGAGACATGTCGTACACATAACCTTTGGCTTGCCAGTCTTCTCGTGTGCAACCTGATTGAAGTTATCCCAGATATTAGATGTCTTTTTCCCATCCCAACGGATAGAGTCTTGTATATCAGGCTTTGATCCAAACTCCGTAGTTAGCCACCACCTTATAAAGCTCTTCCGGGATTCATCTATCTCGCTACTAGGCTTAGAGGAATAGAGGATCCAGTACTGCTGAAGAGGGAGGCCAACACGAGGAAGCGAGAGAGGTGCAGTCAGAGATGAAACTTGTGACACAGAGGTCAATAGAGTCTGGCTGCCAATAAGATCGGAGATGTCATCTGAATGAAGTAGGTTAGGATTCAGACCTAGATCTGAATCAGCGTAGAAGGAGTACTAGGACTGAGATGCCTGTGAGTAAGACATATTGTACTTGATCACGGGTTACCTAGAAATAGGCTTTAAGGGAAAGAGAGAGAGAAACGTACATATAGGAGTAGCTGAGAATGTTAGGGGTATAGCAAATAAGTCACGACTCACGGGCGCGTTTTCGACATATCTCGAGCTTTCAATAGCGGTGATTGGCTGTTACTAATCACTAGTGCGGATAATCGAGGACAATTGAGGATATCCGTGGATATCTATGCGGATATCCGCAACATATCCTCAATTATCCTCAGGCATTGATTGCAGAGAAAATGTAATCACTAAGTCCGCAACATCAGAGCTTGCGACCGGGATTTTTTCATACTATTGTAAAATAATATACTTTAAAAACTTAACATACTTTGAAGATAGCTTAGATCATGTCGGGCTTACTAGATTTGACCGAGAAACAGCGATTTTAATCATATATACTTATTTCAGCTAAAACATACTGTACGGCTATATAGAGTAAATATATATTTCCATGGTAAAGCACCATGGAACAAAAAAAAACTCACCTGTGTCCTCCACTGGATTTGAAAAATAAGATTGATGCTACAAGCAATGATAAAGGCGATAAATGTTGCTTAATACAAGACTGTTTCTTAATATTTCATTGAGCAATATGATAAATAAGGTCGGTAGTATGGTCAGGACCGAACATGTGTATCTTTTGTTCTGAAAAATAAATTGGTAAGCTGTATAAGAGGCACATGACTACCTCTAAATAGATGATTTATGCTGGGGCGGATATCCGCAAAATATCCTCATATCCTCGTGGATATCCATGGATATCCTCATTGAGGATATAGTATTGAAATAATATCCATTATCCTCAATCTGCGGATATGGTATGTGACCCAATATCCAATGGAGAGGATATGCCGCAGTCTAGGCAGAACAACCGGCAGAATATTATATAAGCTAGATAGGGGGTTTCAAACTTTTGTTACACCACTGTAGATCCTTATAGGACAGTCAACAGTAGCCAATAATAGCGCTGTGTCGCTCAACTGAGAAGTGCTCGTTTCGACAATGGACAATATTCGCGGCACTCGTGGCTATAAAGAACAGGATTATGTGCACTCCCCCGGGTCTTGTTCCGGGCGGGGGAAGTCTCAGGGCTCCGATGTCCAAGCATGTGAAATCAAAAGTGATTCCTTCTGTCGGAATATGTGGAAGGGCGTACAGGCTAGTAATTGGCCAGAGGGTCTTAAACAGTGTGTTGATTGATTGAGATGTGTTGAGAGGACCGCTGTTGAAGCGTCTTTTTTTTGTGGTGCACTAGGGTTATACACTGGGGCTCCTCTGCCCAGTTGAGACCCGATTTACAATGCAAAACAAGTGGAGCGGCGGGTATTCGCTGAGCTGCATGACTCCTAGCCGCATACAGAGGCGTTCAGCCACGGGTCTCTATACCTAATTAGGCTAGACCTGGAACGCGCTTGTGGGGGCCAAAGTTCACTAGGTCAGGTTTGCCGAAAGCTTGACCTCAGGAACCAATCCAGTGCCGCCAGTGACATTCCCCCTTATCTTCTCTACACTATCGACCCCAACATTGTTATATTGGTTTAATCTCAAGCTTTACATGTATTCCTCTTATGCCCGACCTGCCAGCATTTAGAACATCTTGGTGGGCGCCGCGTCTTCGGTGCTTGTGTATCCTGCGCGTCAAGCACTTCTAGTGCTTGTGTTGCTCGTGTAGACACCTCATGAGCTTCCTTGAGCTCCTGTGCTTCTCGTACAGATAGGCCATCATCGTGGGCTATACATCGATGCACACGAGCACGCTTTTGTGTCTGTGTTGCGTTTGCGACGCGTAGTCGCTGGTTTTCATCCCCAAAGAATATACCTCGTTCTATCACCATTTGAAAGCCTGTAATAAGCTGGTTTAACGCAGCGTGCGGGAGTGATAATAGGCTCCTTGATCGTTGCTTGAGGAAAGCTTTGTTTGACGATGCTTATCTATAAAGATCGTAAACGTTTGCTGGTGTATATGGGTCAAAAGCGCTTACTTGACCACCGCGGCTTGCACAAGGTGTTAGCGTGCGAAGTTGGAAATTAAGCTTTGATAGCACCGGTTCGGGATTAAGTGGTACTAATCCTACTGCCGTGAAGCTATTCTGGGTTATATCTTGTTTAAATGCGTCGACACGAGCTTGTGGATATGCTGTGAGGAAATCAAGCTTATCGATGTGTTTGATACCGAGCCGTATCTTTTAGGTGTTTAAGATACCGTACGATCGCTTTAACACCGCAAAGCATCCGATATCGAGGGGCTGTAGAAGATGCGAGGAATGTGCTGGCATACAGACCGGTATAATCTTATGTTCTGTGCAGATTTGGTCGAATTATGGTGTAAGATAACTCCCGTGGCCGTCGAGGACTAGAAGTCGATATATTCCACGCGTACGATGATTTGTTGACGGAATAAACTGCTTTTGAAGCCACCGATGGCCTATCTCGTCGCTTGTCGACCCGTTCTGACTAACCTCGAAGCGACAGTCCTGCGGAAGGTCTTTAAAGCACGCCTGGTTGTATAGCTTACCTTTAAAGATAAGTGTTGGTGGAAGCGCCCACCCCGAAGCGTTATTTGACTCGATCGCGGTTACCCACTCACGATCTCCTTGCTGTAGAACAGATCTCCGACCATAGTATTCTGCTCGGGTAATCACTTTATGTGTCGCACAATGGCCCATCGCGAAGCCTGTCTCGTCAAAGTTGTATATATCGTCTGATAGAATACCGTGTCGCTGGATAAGGGTTTGAACGGTGTTAGACCACGCTTGAATGATCTTTGGATCCTCTTGCTCTGCTCGTCGGTAGTCGTATCGTCGGGAGAAGCGAGTTGTAAGCTCTGGATGGCGTTGGGTGTAGTTATATACCCACTTTTCGCCGACGGTTTGAATGGGGATAAAACCACGCTTCGCGAGTAGAATATTGGCAAGTTCTCGTACGTGGCTTGGTGTAGGGGCTGCTCCACGTTGGTCTAGCGAGAGAATACGTCCCTTAAGCGACTCCTCTTCAATATGTGTCAATTTATGACTATTTGCGCGAGAATCCGCGCGGTTTGTAGTCCCGCGAAGTCGACGTGTAAGGGTAGTGCGGGGAACTTGAAATTGGTCTGCAGCTCGGCGGATTGATGTGATATCTTTATTTTTGATAGCCTGTCTAGCAAGTAAGATGCGCCCTTCTTGGTGGACGGAATCCTGGCCTGATCCGACGCGAATTGGAGGCATGGTGGTGGATAGAAGATATATAGTTGCGTGGAGACGCGGAAACATTGGGGTGGTGGCCGCTCGCTTACACTGGCCACTCGCTTACCGACTACGTTATTTCGACGACCTAATGTTTCACCGTAGGCCACATCTGCTGTCACACCACGACTGGCAGTGTGTCTGGCACGGGGATTTTCACGGTGCCATCCTGATCAAGGCCACCTGAATTTGGTCTGGTAACTTTCTTCGGCAAGTTGTGCGGCAACAATCCGTCTCTGGGCGACTCATCTTGTATCTCGGGCAACGGGTAGAAGGTCCCAAGGAGCGCATGGGCCTTCTCCTAGTCACCCTTGATTATTTTGGCCACCCGAGCGCAGTGTGGGGATTAACCCCTGAATCAATCTCCAGGCTGAAAGTCTCGTGCCACTTCGCGAACGTTGTCGGGATTGGCAAAGAACTCCTCTCAGTGCCGCCGCTTGGCGTCACGAATTGCTCGGCGTCACTGTGTAGGTATAATGCCGTGTCTTCCAGCGCAGCTAAGTCGAATTCATGCCGCCTGCGCGCCGCTTCGGGCCCATATGTTCGTCTTTCAAAGCTGCCAACTGCGGAGTCCACCATCTCTTGCTGTATGGGAATGGCCGCGCCACCGAGACTAGGTGACGTGTGCTTTTCCTGTCAGTCTAGCGTCCTGCAGTCGTGTCCACTTCCGAGCAGTCCATGATAGTCACGATCGTCTTGTCTAGAGTCTCATCGCTCTCTGTCGATGTCGGCCCGTGAGACCTCGCGGAGTGAAACCCGGATATTTGGGGGAATGCGAGAGTCTGCGCCATGTCCCGCAGGTTTTGCACCTTTGAGAGATGTCAGTGTATGTTGGATTATATGAGGATCCACTCACAATCATGCATCTTCGACCTTGACCACTCTTTAGCCCGTCGCAACACTACTCGGCAAAGGGCTGTTGAGGCAACACAAATATCGTCTCGGTGTGGGTCTGCCTGACCGCGAGCTTTCGACCCATCGCATCCGCGTTCTTGCGACAAGGTAAATATTGCTTCGGACTCGTCCCTCATCCGGCTAAGCTCATGTTGTCAGATCGATGAGGACTGTCATGGGATAATAGCACCGAGCAGACGTACCGGATTTGCAGCGAATGACTTACACTAGCTGGCTGCAGCTCTAGCCGTGGTGGGGTGTATCTGTAGCCTTTTTGGGACACCATGAAAGTTCCGACCCACGTGAGACATCGGCCACATGCATGTAGACCCGAAAGTGGCTTCCAGAATGGGCAGTCGAACTTGGCCTGGACATTGACGATTCGCTTGGGATTTGCTCGGAGGCATGTCCTGTTGTGTATCATATGAGCGTGTTTCACACAAGAGGCTTTTGGCTTCCATGTTGAGGTGGCTAATCAGCGATTTTGGCTAGCGGTTGTAGCTGGCAGGTGGATGTTGGATCTTCGTAGCGTCAATCTGCATCGGTTCAATTTGAATAGACCGGGCTGGTCGTAACATTTCAGCACATTCTCCGATTGTATTGGGCTGACAAAGGGCGTACCTGCACAGGAAGCCTCGCTTGTGTTCTCATGGTCAAAGAAGCTATTGGGAGGTGAGGCTCATAGGTACTTGCATACGTACAGGAGGGTTAAGTCCTAGTCTCGACTCAGGGTCTGGCTGACGGGCATGAACACGAGCAGAGTGCAGTGAACCACCGAGAGCCTAACGAGAGCTGGGTGACTTCAGTGGTTGGGGTGTGCAGCGTTCCTGTCAGTAACAGAAAGACTTTGGAGAGACCAAGGGCGAGGGACTTATAATGGATCAGTTGTAGACCAGCATCTAGTGCGTTCTTGGTTCGAGAGAATCATGCAATGCGACAAGGTAGTAATTTAGTTTGGCAGAGAGCTGGGGGGAGGAGGCCGTATTTATAGGGTTTTCGGCTTGTCTTGTTGCCGCCTGCCTCATATTGCAGCGGCGTGGCCTTTCTGTCTGTCGCCAATATTGAGGGGAATTGATGATGCCTGTGCACAGTAAGGCCTGTTGAACCTTCCTTTACTGAGCTGATGGTCTGGGCAACAATCAACTGCAGGCCGGTGAATCGGTGAAAGGTCCTTTCAAGAGCCATGTCGTGGTATCAGCTCTGTTGTGCTATCATTCGTTGAAGCAGCATCGAAAGTTCATTCAAGTTAATTTACCGACGTTTTTTCAAGCTTCAACGTTGAATCAGCGACCACGATTATCAACCACTTGAAAATGATGTGCAACGGATCACCGGTTTACTGCAATGCTGTGAGTTGTTCTCACCATCAATTCACTTTCAGCACTGGCTCTAGATCTGAAACTGAGGCTGGTGAGGTTGATTTGTTCTGAGTCAGTCTGCGTCAACGCGCCTCACTTGTTGAGTACGGTCGTACAGGGTCCTAGCCACAGCCCACTGAAGACATCCCCATTGAATGCAACCATGCTACGTTGGCTGCAGAATTGTGGTAATTGGAACTGCGTCCTTGATCTTCTCGTTCTCCAAGACGCATCCATCGCCTTTCGAATATGATGGAGTTGTACGACCCGACACCAAACTCACGCGATGTTGTAGTGGAGGTATACTTAGTGCAAATGATGAGCCCGAGACCTTATAAGCAGTAGCGGCAAGAGACATGCCGACAAATCTAGATATGTTCTTCACTTGTAATGTAGATATCACTTGAATCACCTTGGAAAACCCCACATCCCTTGGCATGAACTCAGAAACAATTTTTGATTGAGTGATGCTTTTCTTTGATACTGTAACAACGGCAGGGTTGTTTGCAAGACTCGCTTACAGTGCTCCCTCCGCAAGGCATAGAACACAATACTTACAGTACCACAAATTCAGGACTAATGCAACGCCCGTCTTCTCAATCAAAGCTGAAGGGAAAACACATTGATCCGATGGTCTGCAGACGAACCGCCGACCGCCGCAATCACGTGCATCATGGCTGGGCGCGTTGCGGATCCGACACATCTCAGCCTTGGGCCGTGCGGGCGTCTGCAAGCCTCTACGAGTACGATATTGTACAGCATCCTTGTTGGCCCGTCAATACTACTATTCCTCAGAGTCTCCGATCTAATCCAACTCTATTGCCTGCCTGGCCCACTGCGCTCGACCCGCCCAAACAACATGCTACCTACCCCTTTCTCGTTGCGAGCCTACATCGGCGCTCGCAAAAGCCCCTAAATTGGGAGCATTGGAGGCATCGCCATCCCGAGCCGTTTACCTTAAAAGATCGATCGAAATGCTGCTCACTGCAGCATACTCCCTCGCCGTGGCTCACTGCGTAATATGAGTCATAGCCTTGAACCGAGCCCCCAGTCTCTACATAGCCCATCGCTTGCGCTACAAATGATTTTCCATAAAGGCGTAGGCTTAAAGATGGGGGGCGCACGTTCATGTCTGTGATTATTGCGGCCATGTGATATTTGCGACGGCGAATTAACTCAAATTAATCTCGGACCTACAAAGACCTATCCCGTTCACGCAAGGTCGGTTTTAGGATCATCTTCACCGGTCCTGGGAGCTGGAGCGCTCCCAGAACTCTCATCTAAGATCCCAGGGCCAGAATTTTGCTCACAGGGATCTAGGCGAGGTGTTCCTGGGACGGGCACTTTGGTTTCATGTGCAGGCTTCTGGCCCGAGCGGGTCATGAGAAGATTGGTCCCGGGATCCTAATCAGTGATCCCGCAAATGACTGAACTGGAACTGGGAATGCATCCACTGGCCCTAGGAGCTAGGTTGCTCCCGGGGCTCCTGAGCCATGTCCTGGACGCCGTTGTGTTCGATCCCAGTGCCAGACGTTCGCTTTCAGGGATCTAGGTGCGGTGTCCATGGGGCGGATACTTTGGCTTCACGTGCAGACTTCTGGCTCGAGCGAGATTGTTTGCAGAACTTGGTCTTGGACCTTGAATAGAAGAGCGTTCCAGAGTCTAAGTATGCTAGGCTACAATGTGCATATAAAGGGAAGCACACGCAGCGCTATGAGACCCCGGTTGATCAGTTCCGCTATCTGCTGAAACTTATTTCCCGAAAACAATCCAACACGGCAAAAATACACTCTAATGCTTCTCAAACTTCCAATAGAGCTCTTGTTCTGGATTTGCGAATGTCTTCCAAAAGACCACCTTCTGAATCTATGCTTGGTCTGTCGTGGAACCCATTCGGTTTTCACTGAAGCGCTCTTCCGGTGCCTCGTGTCCGATAAAGTCCCGCCACTCTTTCGTGCCGTGACAGCCCAAAGATTGGACATTGCAGCACTCTTCATCGAGATATACCACGTGAATATCAACTCCGAGTACGCAGGGAAGAACGCGCTTCTTCTAGCCATTGAGCTACGATACCCACAGGCCGTGGCTTTGGTGCTGCGATATAAGCCCGACATTTGCTACTCTTGCGACTTTGGAGGTCGAGGCCCATTGTCCCTTGCAGCCATCAGCGGGAATCCTGCTATAGTTGAGCAAATTCTTCAATTCCAGGAGGTTGATGTCAACGACCAATGCTCGGACGGATTGTCGGCCATAGCATACGCGCTGAAGCATCGCGGGTACTACATCCTGCATCTCTTGCTTGCTGACTCCCGCGCGGATGTCAATATCGCAGACCATTTCGGGTGGACGCCACTGCAGTCTGCGGTTCTTGAAGGGGATCATATCGCCACCCAGATGCTGGTACGACATGCAGGAATCGATATCAACCACCAGACCTCCTACAATGATGCACCTCTCCTTCTGGCTGTGAAAAAGCTCAATCAACAGCAATCAGTCCTCATCGTCGAGTCTCTTCTCCTACATCCGGAGCTTGATGTGAATTTGTCGGACTCCAAAGGGCGAACTGCTCTATGGCACGCTGTTCACCGTGGCCACTATGACCTCATGATGTTACTTTTACGTCGAAGAAGTTTGAGATTGAATGATCCGGATAGATATGGGGTGACGCCACTGGCCCGAGCTGCCGAGATTCCTGTCTTGCAAGTTTTGGAACTGCTACTGGAGCAGCCGGAAATATGCGTCAACGCCCAGACTAGCCAGATCGTGCCCCCGCTTTGGTCTGCATGCCGCGCAGGCAACTTTCCCGCGGCGAAGGCACTCCTTCGTTGGAGGTCAGTCCAGGTCAATCAGAAAAGCCCTACTGGAACGACGCCGCTCCAAGTAGCTGTGAATCTGAATCACCTATCCATTGTATCTCTGCTACTGAGACCAAGAAACTGGGTCGACATCAATGCTCGTGGTCATCAACAATGGACAGCCATTTTCTTTGCCGCATCCAATGGGTATCTTTGGGTGACCCGATCATTGCTGAAACATCCTGATCTTGACCTGCGCCTAGTTGATGACCGAGGACGGACACCACTTTGGTGGGCAGAGTATGGGGGGCATTCGAGAGTAGTTGATCTGCTGCGCAGGCACAGTCGACTGAAGAGGCTGAAGCGTTGTCTGCAGCGAGGTGTGTCTGAGCTACAAGAGGAGGATTCCGACAATGATATAGATGAACTGGCGATCTCTCACTCCTCAAAGCGGCCTGTGGATAGTTTAGATCTAGATGATAGTGCCCTACTAGAGGAAACAGCATTTAATGGTACACAGAGCCGGACAGGAAGGATTCGGAAGAAACCACGGCTACCAGACGGATTCGAGATGGGTAAGCCATAGTATAACTAGATAATGCGCTGAATGAAGCAGTTGAACAGTGAACTAATTCGATATACCATTAGAAGTAATTTCTGTATCGAGAACATGTAATTAATTCGACAAGATAGAACACTGGTAGTACAGAATATTACCTTGAAAATCTGCATAAGATATGCATGCCAAATCAGATCACGAGACTTGGCATGTTTGTACTGTTTTCGAATCCGCTGGATAACGTGGTCGGTAAGCGAGTGGGCCATGTAAGCGAGTGGGCCACCCAACCACTTTTCCTCATCTCCGTACGAACATTTATCTTCTATCAAGCACCATGCCTCTAATTCGCGTCAGATCTAGCCAGGATTCTATCCAGCAAGAAGGTCGCCTTTTACTTGCTATTCAGGCTATAAATAGCAAAGAAATCAGCACTATCCGGCAGGCTGCGAAGCAGTTCCAAGTCCCCCGTAATACGCTCACGCGTCGCCTACGCGGGACTATGAATCGCGCTGAATGTCGCGTAAAAAGTCATAAGTTGACACAAATCGAAGAGGATATACTCCAGCAACGCATATTATCGCTAGACTCACGCGGAGCAGCCCCTACCTAAGCTCATGTACGAGAAATAGCGAATATTCTACTTGCGAAGCGCGGCTCCGCCTCAATCGAAACCGTCGGCGAAAAATGGGTATATAACTTTACCTAACGTCGTCTAGAGCTTAAAGCTCGCTTTTCTCGACGATATAATTACCAGCGGGCAGAATAAGAGGATCCAAAGATTATTCGAGCGTGGTTTGACCTCGTATAAGCTATAATTTAGTAATACGGTATCCTACCAGACGATATCTATAACTTCGATGAGACTGGCTTCGCAATAGGCCTATGTACGGCCCAGAAAGTGATTACCCGATCAGAATACTACGGTCGGAGATCACTTCTATAGCTAGGAAACCGCGAGTGGGTAACTGCGATCGAGTCAATTAACGCTTCGGGGTGGGCGCTTCCGCCAACGCTTATCTTTAAAGGCAAGCAATATGATTAAGCTTGGTTTAAAGACCTTCCACCCGATTAGCGCTTTGAAGTTAGTGCAAATAGATAGACGACCGACAAGATAGGCCTTCGCTAGCTTCAAAAATAGTTTATTCCGTCAATAAATTATCGTACGCGTGGAAGATATCGACTTCTAGTCCTTAACGGACACGGAAGTCATCTAACGCCAGAGTTCGATTAACTCTGCGCGGATTATGAGATTATCCCAATCTGTATGCCACCGCATTCCTCGTATCTACTTTAGCCACTTAATATTGGATGTTTTGCCGTTTTAAAGCGTTCGTACGGCGGTTTAATCGACCAAAAGATGCGGCTCGGGATTAACTATATCGACAAACTTGATTTCCTTTTTACATACCCATGAGCTCGCGTCAACGCGTATAAACCGAATACAATACAAAATAGCTTCCGAGCAGCAGGATAGTACCGATCGATCCTTAATAAGTGCTATTAAAGCTAAATATTCAACTTCGGACGCTAACACCTCCCGCAAGCCGCGGTAGTCAATCAAGCGCTTTTTACCCACATACGCCAGCGAATGTCGACGAGCTTCTAAAGTAAGTATCCTTAATCAAAGCTTTCTTAAAGCGACGCTCAAAAAGTCCGCTATCGCCCTCACAGGTAATACTAGCTCTACTAAGCCTACTACCGCGGGACACAGAAGCACCGAAGACGCGGCGTCCACCTCGATATACCAATTGCGGGCAGATCGGACATAAGAGGAATACATATAAAGCTAGAGATTAATCAATATAGAAGCGTCGTGGTTGATTAATATGCATAAAAGTGTAGAAAAACTGGTTGGGTGGCCCACTCGCTTACATGGCCCACTCGCTTACCGACCACGTTAACTAGTTATCCGCGGATATCCAACTTTTTGAAGCCTAAATCCGCATCCAATCCGCGCGGATAGTTGGATGTCAGAATCGTATCCAAATCCGCAATCTGCGGTGCGGATGCGGAGCGGATTTGGATTTTCGCGGATGCTGCCGCAGCCTACTCCAGATCAAAGAATCTCCTACCAACGCATTGTCGGGTCTTTGATGTACATTATGCTTGGAACCGGAGGAGACATTGCGTATGCGGTGTCTGTGGCGAGTAGATTCCTGGCAAATCCTGGGCCGCAGCACATGAAGCTCGCCCGACGCGTCCAGGTATTTACGAATACGAATAAAGACTATTCAGAAGATATCCTTATTCGGGTGCAGCCTTAAAAGACACATTATGTGGTTCAAGGCATCACCTTGTGTTCTACACTCGTAATCCGAACCATCACACGGGGCTCCTAATAGGAGGTCCTGACACAAAGTGTGTTTCCAGACTCTCTAGCTAGCCAACTTTTCTTCCTAACTTTCAAGGTTCCTGTGGTGTTGATGAACTGATTCATCAACGGTGATGATATCTACGCCTTCACGAGCCAGTATACGCCATATATAATTTCGCAACTGGCGAGGCTCTTTCGGCGTACCCCAATATCGGACTTTGAGGCCGAGCATATGGGCTGTTTGTACCTGTTGGCGAAGATCGAAGAGCTGCTTTTCCGAGAGTCCATTGAAACCCACATTTCCTATTGCTGCGCGGAAATCGGCGGACGCATAATAGCTATTCCGGGCACTATAGTCGGGATTTTCGGGCAGAGATTGGTCGGATAAAGGCAAAAGTTGCAAGAGTGGAGCGTCGTAGAATACGTCCCTGAAGGTGCTTCTTTCCAAAATACGGTGGAATGGCACATTGCCGGTAGCAACGATTGTGAGCGGACCTTGCACAACCGATGACCCGTCAAAGTATGTGAGAAAGTCGGCCTCTCGAAGGGGCTCAAGTTGTGGAAGAAGTTGGGACCATACACGCTCCGGGTCGGCGTCGAAATCCATCAGCAAGACAAGGGTTTGGTTAAGGTCATTTGTAACCACACCTTGAAGCCTATCCTCATTTCCATTTGCCTCAGAGTTGAGAGCTTTTATCTTCGTGCTGTGCTCTCGAATCATCCGCAGCAGGGGATCAAGGTAGATTTTCCGGAGATTGATTTCTTGTGATAACATATCTGGACTTGGTCCAATTAAAAGTTCATTTCCAGCAGAGAAAAGCGTAATCTCAATGCCCATGCAGCCTGAAGCGATCATAGATTGCAGTGTGATAGGATGTCCATGGTTATTATGCGAATAACAGGTGACAGCAATTGGATTGACCCCCGTCCAATGTGAGAGTACCGGAGACTTGTTGCCGAGGATATCGAAGATCCGCAGGGAGGATGCTCCGTGTTCTTGAGAGACAGTATCATCTGCTTGCTGGGCGAAAGAAAGAAGCTTGTAGATGCCGCTGGTGCAACCAAAAGGGTCAATTATGTTCAGGTTGAACATGTAGAGGAAAGGTAAAGCATTCTTACATGACAAACAATAAGCCCCAGCAGCAGCACCGTACTGCTCGACTAGACAGTGCTCGTTTGGGAAATGGGCATGATTTGCAGGAATGGACACTCCCATGAACAATGGTAGGCGAATCCCTCTCAGATCTCGTGCCGGGCGGGAGAAGCTCCCAAGCGTCCGAAGCCCAACCATGCGAGGACATCATATTTTGCTTGATCGAAAAGAATACCAAGAGCCGCTAAGAGCCTTGAAAAAAAAAATTCTTCGGGAGAATCTCCAGTCTACTCTAGTGTCTACTCCGGTGCCCCCATGCTTAATCATCATGAGTGTTCCATCCCTGCTTCCTCAGAGGAAGTCTGAAAGGGCTCCTAGGCTGACAAATGCTGTTCATATCCGGAATACGTCTGCCTGGACCCTCAAAGCAGGGCGGTATGGAGATCGTAATGGCGTCCAATCATTGTTCTCTGATATCCGTTGTGACGCAAGTGAATACGTGGTTTGTGCAGAGATCGGCAGAGTGCCCGAATGGAACCAAGCTAAGCTCTTTTGTCCAGAAAGCTTGACCACCGGGGCCAATCCGGTGCGGCTAGTGACATTCTTGCACTCACATCGCGTCGATTCCAAGCAAGGGATGGCGAGTTATTACTGAAATTTATGATACTCGTAGCACATCTAAACATACCACAAATAGGTAGACGTGCTACGAATTTTTACTCTTATTCTTCTGGGGGAGTCTCGGCCAATACAAGTGCATAGTATGTGGTGCGATTTGATAAGGCTAAAGGCGTGCACCAGAACTATAACTTACATCTAATTTCAGACGAACCACATTTCAGCGCTAAGAAGCACTCTACTTCAAACTTCTTTTTCGCTAGAAACATTCAATGTCGCCTTCCCATATTCCGCCAACGATTTTGACCATACTCAGTTGATATTAAGTGACTGGCTTTTGTATAAGAAGAGGTTCATAATAACATGATCCTGCCCTTTGCGAGACGGTTAACCGGGCTGCCCTATCTCCGGTACAGTAATCTTGGCTGAATAGGCGACATTGAAGGCTAATGTGGCTTGGAAGGCGGTAGGTATACGTTGACATACAGTGGAAAATTTATGGGCTTTATGCCGTCTCATCCGGTGTCGCGTCATCATCGAGCCAGCGAGGGCAGTTGGGGAGGCAACGAGAGAAACGAGAGGAACGCCCCATAAACCCCGCAATAGAGTCGTGAGACAAGGTAGGCAACAGCAAACCTCACCTGAGCTTGATTTGTTTTGCAGGAGAGGGTGCTGACAGGGTCCCGCTCTTGCAATAGAAAAGATAAATCCGGTGAATAATTTCCAGGCAGAGTTAAGGTACGAAGTCAAAGTTCCAATCCGCTTGAGCTAAGCTTTTCTTGGCTCTGAACGCGTTACTCCACGTACCCCACCTTGACCTAAATCCGGACAACTTCCAACCCACTCTGCGGTCGAAACCCAATACCGCTCACCAATTGCGGCACTTAAATGCCGGTGGGAGTTTAGGCAACATGATTTCTCTCCTTACGGAAGCTGTCGAGAATCTGATGGGATAAATTACAGTGAACACTGATTGGCCAGTGCTAACAGTCGCTCAGTGAATAACCCCTAAATTTGTCCTATTAGCAAAGATCCAGAGAGAGCTTCCTACGTCTTTCAACCAATTGCATGGACATCATTGGCACAGCAAGCTTTCCTAGAAAAATATCATATTCTGTAGGGTGTATCCGCAAATGTCACGATACTCGGTAACCTATTTGCCACCGGATGCGTACGAAAACATGTATCGAAGGTATCTCTTAGGAACGCCAAATCTGCCATAATACTGTTATGGACCGTTATGGTAAACCAGAATCACCGCTTTTAAGGAATGCGACCCCTTAGAATAGACCCCACTGTCAATGATTTATCAGTATAGTCAAGCTGTTTTGTCTGCATTTCCCAATATTGTTTCCCCAACACGTTCAAGTCTCCGAGCCTCTGACAGCAGCAAGGATTTCCTTTCCCCCGCTTTCGTCGAAAGTAATCAGCGCCAGCTATCTATGGTGCTCCACTGGACCTCCCGCTGCCTTCCTGGGTTCAGCATCGTCGGTTTAGCATTTTTGCTGCTTCTTACATTTACTGGTATTTCCAGCTCACCATGGCGGGAGATTATGCATCGTCGGCCATCAGGCGCCGCGCAGGACAACCTAAGGAGCCCACTTAGCCTGGTTCAACAAGCTTTTGTCATTTACACGATGCTTGTTCACCTCAATATGTTAGGCTTCACTCTTCGTCTTGGCTGTTCCCTATTTTGGATAACCAAGAAGACCCAGCAAACGATCAAATACCGGCGTGGTTCAACCATGAGTGTTTCAGACCATCAGCATGGCGGAAACCAAACTGGGTTGGATATCAGTAAATCTCTTGAAGAAAAAGGATCCGAAAACCGCACTCAAGAGCTCATATATGCGATCATTCTTCCCAATCTTGGCGAGGATTTCGATGTTCTTCGAACCACAATTCAAGTCCTGGCGAGCCATCCGAGAGCCCAATCACAATATGAGGTTACTATTCTTAGACTACCAACTGTCACTAGGAGTACTGACAATAGCTAGGTCTATCTTGCAATGGAACAGAAGGAAAATGGCTCGCCTGAGAAAGCACAGAAATTGGCCTATACATTCGAAAATTCATTCCACAGATTTCGGACAACGTTTCATCCAGCTGGCATACCGGGGGAGATTGCAGGCAAGAGCTCTAACGTAGCTTTCGCGGCCCGTCATATTGTCGACGTTCATCGTTCGGCATTGCGTGAAAACCATTGTAATGTTATCATCACGGTGATGGACGGTACGTAGCGAGTCCCAACCCTCGAGCGATCAATAAGCTGATCTGAGTGCGCAGCCGACACCCATTTGTCGCAAGACTACTTCACTGAGATACAGCGACTTCATTCTTTACACCTCAATGCAGCCAACCGCTCACTCTACTGCTGTCCGATAATCTTCGATCGTAACGCTCATGAGACGCCCATTTTTGTTCGATGCGCAGATCTACTCTGGGCCTTTGCTGGTATTTCCACTATGTACCCGGGCTCGAGCATGGCAATCCCGACATCTGTGTATTCCTTGCCGCTTTCTCTGGTAGAGCAGGTCGGCGGCTGGGACAGCGATCCGACTGCTATTGGTGAGGACATGCATATGCTGCTTAAGTGTTATTTCGGAACAGCAGGAGACCTGGTATGTCGCGTGATTTACATTCCAGCTAGTCAGTGCAACGTGTCAAGTGACACCGAACGAGGCTGGCGGCGAGTGCTAGACACTTCCATGGCACGTTATCGGCAGGCTTTGAGACACATGTGGGGAGCACTTGATTCAGGATTTGCAGTGCGACAGACCTTACGCAATTTTCGCTTCAATCGCCGATGTCTATTGTTGCGACCTCGATTTTTTGCCTTGCTCCATCTTCTGTGGGAGGCTCACTTCCTTCCCTGTCATCTCACTATACTGATGATATTTTCCGTTTTTTACACTTTGAGGACGCCTGTTATGGAGTTGCATCCGTCCCTGAACTGGGTATTTTCCGTCACAAGTTCACTGCGTACACTGTCATTTGTGGGCATGAATATCTGCCTAGTCCTGTATGACCGCTGGCATTCCATGTGTCTCGATGCCCGTATGCGAAATATGCGTGACGCACAAATCTCCGATTCTGGCTACTCTCAGCGCATCTGGTTTCATCCCCAGTATATCCTGGAACGATTGTGCTTTCCAATTGCGGGTACTCTATTCGGCGCTATCCCGACTCTGCATGCGGTTTTCTCGCACTTTTGGACTGATCGGCTATTGTATCGGGTAAGCAAGAAGCCCATATTCAATGCTGAGGCAATTACTACTGTTTGATTTCAATATTCGTTCGATTTCGCTCGTTTGAAAGCCAGATAAATTTCTTCCAGGGAAATTGTGGTGCGCGTGGAAGCTTCTAACTTCCATCTTTTTTAGACTTAGCCAAAACATCTGCCTAATCTACGAAAATTTAACTCGTATGCGTTTGCAACATTCCTGATGATCTGAAAAATAAAGATTAGAAATAGGCATTAAAATGATTTCAGTTATTCTGCTTGTATCGGGATATATCTTTCAGTCAGAATAAGCTAGCGGTAACCTACCGCTGGCGACTGATAGATCACATCTCTATGATTGGTGTACGTAACCTTGCGCTAAGCTACCGCTCCGCACGAATCGAATCGAATCGAACTTTTGCCCGGTTCGATTCGATTCGAAATAATTTCGAACACGACGATTCTTACGAATTCGAACGCACGTGTTGAAATATCCCGGTTACTGAGATAACAATGAGGCTGGGATCACGTGCATACATATATACCTGTTCATCAGCCTACTTGTGTCTTGGATAACATGCAACACACAACACAATCAACTCCCCTCAATAACATGAATACCGAAGCATCACTTATAAATCAACAGCACGATCGATTCGAATTCGATTCGAAGTTCGCGAACTTTTTGTACTGCAGCCTTATTAGGAAAGCGGTAAATGACGTCCAACATCTGGGGTTCAACACCATAGCGAGCAATCGACACCTCGTACTGTAGTTACTTTAATGACCAGCCAATTAACAAATAGAGAAATAGCTACATTTACTTTGATATAAGAATTGAGCAATTCGGCTTTGAGTTGAACAAGCGGTAGGGAAATCGATAGATGCAAATTTCGCTCCGGTCCTCCACCCAACCAAAACATATAATTCTATCCTTAGATTGCTTAACAAGACCGTAATTTTATTTGTGATCTGTTTTGCTTCTAATTCTATCAGCTCATGGAGCGTATCAAGATACACGCATTCTATTAATATAGAGTCAAGGGTATCCATAGTTGCACATTGTATACAACGTAGAGTAAATGGATAGTCTAACCAGGCTAGCGGATTCTATAGAAACGCGTCTCCGCGCGTACGTGCTTTTAATATGAATAACATCAAAATCTTGGTTAAAAGCTACTGACAGGCGTCCCTTCCGGTGCTCCAAAGTAAGCGATCAATTAAGACACACGTATGATATACTATTATAACGGTACAGATGACATGTCCACTCGCTACCACATTTGACTGTCCTAATACCAGGAAGAATAAGCGCGATTATGCAGCACTCAGTAAGTATGGCCTCCTTGCCGAGGATATACCACTTCCGCGACCTCGAAAAAAGACGACGGTCCGGTCCGCCCTTAAGTCACCAACTCCTTGATTCGGAACGAGACCGGGAAGAAATTTGAAAGCAAGTGGTTCGGACCCTACCGGGTCCTCCAGTCCCACCCGCTCGGGACTTATGCTTTGGCGGAGCCTAACGGCCATGTGCTCCGCATGCTCATCAATGGATCAAGGTTGCTGGAAGCGAACGTGGATGCTCCAACGACGCTATGGACATCCTCGGCAGCCCGTACGGCCCTGCGTCGGGCCGGAATACAGGTTGAGCGACCCGAAGAGGTACGCACGGTCCTGGAAATTGATGAGGATCTCCCCAACTATTCAGATCTGTCCACTTTTACCAGGAAAGAGTGGGAAGAATTCAAGCGTTCAGGCGCACGCTTCGAATCAGTGGGGGAGGAGCTAGCTACAAGACGTGTCATTGCCAAAGAAATGGCAAAGACACGACGTCGACGAACGCTGCCAACTACGACCGAGCAGCAAAAATCGGATACGGACGAGTGGAATTCGGAGGCGAACGACTACGAATCCGAAGCTTCCAATCGCCGCCCGACGAAAATGAGGAAGACGTTTCTCATAGAAGAGTTTCGCAGTATCGGGACGCTGATGCGAGCGAACGGGAACTTTTCGATGGACCATTCGCGGTAATGGTACCATCCAGACCTACGAATTAAATTGTTCTACAAGAAGGGAGACACAAGTCGCTGTTGTTCATAACAACACGTGGGTTTGTTTACCTTTTTGTGCCAGTTGTTGACGCGTACTTATACGCGTGTCCACTCATTTTGGCGATGTACGCGTCCGAATGTTGTTGTTGTGCTGCCTTGTTAACGCGCATTTACCAACCTGGTGACGTTCGTGTGCGTATGATCCCCTGTCATACAAATTTCGTTTATTCCTTATTGATTTTTACACTGTATGTACGTGAGAGCCTACAGACACTTCCGTGTCCGATGTCCCAACACGGTGAAAGCGGTGTGGATGTGACGGCACGATTATTACCCAATAATGACGCTGCAAAAGCCATTCCATTTTAGACAAGAAAAGATCTCACTGTCAAGAAACTTTTACCATACTTGTATGACGTCACAATGACGAAGAGTATTCGTTACTTAACTAACTAGTCTTTATTTGCCTCAGTGCCTTCAGATCACAGCCAATGATGAGACATAATTCTGCCACGCTAAACCTTTTGGATTGCTTCATCAGCCTAAAACAACAGGCGGTGGATGCCCAAATTCACCGCCTTTTTGGGGGAGCGGGTGAGGGAACTGAGATAGTAGTTCTTAATCCCATGTTGTGGAGCTTTGTAACTCATGATAGTTAATCAAAGTACACCATACTCATAATAGCTCACCAGAAACTGGGCGTTGGTCATGATGATCATCGTCATCATTATCATGCGAGAGTACACCGAGAGATCCGCAGAAGGGTCCCAGTCTCAGTTTCAGCCCGGCAGCGGTAGGATCATTTTTCATAAATCTTCCCAACCGTTTTTGACATGCGCTCCAGGCCATCAAGTCCCAGTCCAGCATCACGAAAATAAGCCAGGCTTTTAGGAAGAATTGGGGATCCAATTTTTACTTCGATGAGGATAATGGATACCAGGATTCCCAGGCAGCAGTAGACTTCCGCAGAGCCCACAAAGCCCAAAGCCCAACCCGGGCCCACTGATAGGCTATGGGCCTAAGGTATGAGCCCACTGCGGGTTAATGGGAGCCCAAATGGGCCCCAAACAGTACAAACATGCCGATTCTTGGCATTTGCATAAGTAATGCAGAATTTTCTAGTATTTTTGAGTATTCAAATTACCGTCTAAGGCTTCTAATTGACTGATGAGATTGACTGATGAGATTGATGAGATCTTAGGTGAGGTTAAATTATCTACACGCTAAACTAATAACGTTCATACAGTTCGTCATTAACATGCTTCCTCTTCCTCCCCGATGTCCGCACCTGAGACGGTGCAGCAGTGATAGTAGTATCGTCATCGTCACCATTTATCAGATCACTAGAACCAGGCTCGTCACCCTGCTCTTCAGTGTCACTAATCTCTTCAACTTCGACATCGACATCATCTGGGCACTCGTTCTTTTCTTCCCTCAGTGCCTGGATCTCATTAGAAGAGAAGAATTCTTCAAGATCCTTAGATTCCTGCAATTCAAGCTCAAACCTTGATGTACAGAGGTATAGCATTAGCTCCTCAATAGTCTCAGACTTCATACGACCGCGGCGATAATGGCAGATATCGCGTGCAGTGTTGAACAGTCGTTCCACGCCAGAACCCGTTGCTGGAATTGCAAGGACATCCCTTGCAAGTGTAGCAATAGCTGGAAAACGGGATTGATTCTCTCTCCAAAAGGAGAGCGGCTCCGAATCAGTCACATCTATGTGAAATTAGTATCAAGTGAAACATGGGGATATATGGATGGCCAAAAATATAAGAACGGTTAACTTACCGCCGTCAAGATACTGCGTCAGCTCATCTATAGCTGGGCCTGGCGTCACTTTAGAGTGAGACTTCTGGCTCCGAACCAGGTTATGAAGGAATGATCTTGGTGTCGATCCAGAGGAAGACCCTTGCGGGCCTTGGGCATGAGCACTAGTAAGACGTTCCTGGATAGGAGTGAGGGCATCTTGGAAAGCTACTCGATACTGATCACGGAGTTCTTTGGCATCGGCCCAGTCATCAGAAAGAAAGAACTGGAACCTACTATCCGGCGATAGCATCGTACAAACCGCATAGATATGCCCCCGCATATGATCCGTCTGCTCGTAGTACTCAGATAGCTTTGAATGGCTTGCTTCGAGGGACGTAAGCATCTGTTTCTTCCAAACGACACGCTTCCGTTGTAGCTGCATCTTTGATCTCTCAAGATGCTCAAATAGCAAGTTGTAGATCTGGAAGACAAGATGCGATGTCACGTCTCGAGTCTTTGAAAGGGCAAGGGTATAATCAAAGAATGGCTTTGTGAGACAAAGAAGGTAGTCAATCTGGCGCCATTGATCATCGTCAAGTGCGAGGTCTTCGCAATTGAACTGATCACAGAACTTCATGATGTAAACCCGGAGTCTCTTTACCCGGCGTAGCATCAAGAACGTTGAATTCCATCGAGTTCTGACATCCTGGATCGGCATAAGTCCTTGCCCTAGGGGTTGGACAGCAGTGAATGAGTCCCGACGTTGTGGACTACCGCGGATGTAGATAGCAAGATACCGTACCTTATTCAAGGTATGCGATATCTCCCTGGATTGTGCATTCGCCCTTATGAGTGTGACTTGGCGGTCTGTCCATGTGGTCTCAGTAGTATCATTCAGTGGGACTGCTTTCAAACGATCAAGCAATTGGTTCAAACTTAATTGAATCACATGGGCAAGACAGGGGATTCGGATAACATTGACATCGCTCGACAAAGACTGTTGAAGCGTATCAACTAGTGTCTTATTATTTGACGCGTTGTCTGTGGTCAGTCCAAAGACTCGATCCACAATTCCGTGCTCAGTGAGCGTCTTCATAAGAACAGCACTTAGGTTCGCACCCGAATGTGTGCCATGAAGGGGTTTAAAACCAAGCAGCACCTCGCGGTAGGCCCAATCAGCGTCGATAAAATAACCAGTGATAGCCATAAACGCCTGCCCAAACGGGGATGTCCAACAGTCTAACGCAATCGAGATCTTCGCATGCTCCGGTAGCAAGCCGAGTGTATCCCGCTGTCGCTCTTTGACACGAACAGATAGCCGACGTCGAATTGTATCAGCCGATTGTATGATTGGAAGGCTTAGATTTGGGGCGGACTGCGAGTACGAGATCAAGTCACGGAAGGTTGGATGTTCAACGAGATTAAACGGAAGGCGGTTAATGGTGATAAACTGTAAAAGTTTCTCCTCCCAGGACTCTTGCGAGAACGGTTGATCGGCTAGATGACCCTGCTTCGGTAGAAATAACTGGTTAGCTTTTTTCAAAGAATGATAGGCTTTTACATACCGAGTAAAGAAATCCCTTCAATGCCCCCCTTTGTTGCCGTACTCTAGCGGCCTTTTGGCAGGCTGAGGTCTGAAGATGACGGGTAATAGTCGTTGTACCATGACGGCCAACACTCCCATTAGCATCCTTCTTTGTAGTATAAGGGTGCTCAAGAATTGCATCGCAACGCTTGCACATAACCTTCGGGCTCCCAGTGCCCGTATGCGCCACTTGCTCAAACTGTTTCCAGGTCTCTGAAGCGGAACCATGTTGCGACTCCCAAGTGATCTTGTTATTAGATCCATAGTTAGTCTCTAACCACCAATCGACCCAATCGCTGTGATTCATCCCGTCGTATAGAAAAAACTGGCCTCTCCTACCAGGACCGACACGTTGGAAGCGTTCGAGGGGATCTGGGGCGATAGACGAAGGAACAGACGGCTGAACGAACGAGAAGCTGTCAATCTGCCAAGAGGTAGACGGGGTAGCTGGGCAGTTGGAAGGGGTAATAAACGATAAGTCGTCGGGCTCAGAGTCGAATAGACTTAACTGAGACGATCTAACCTCGGTCTGCTGGCTTTGCGACATAATCAGTGATGGTCAATTGACGGTGAATTCGAACTTCAAAGCGGAACGGTAGGGAGAGATCAGGGGAATCAGGGTGATGAAGGAAGAATTAGATATAACCTACTTTCTTTGTGAGAGAACTGTTAACGCGGCAAACAGAGGATATAAACAGAGGATCATTATAGGACTAGTCGAGATTTAAACGGAGGATCGTGATACTAGTATCTCATTGGCTAGATAGTGCATATTAAGTGGACTCGGCCCATGAAAAGCCTATAGATAGCCCAAGAATAGCCCATCACCCCGCCCATTTACCAATTTGTCCACTCAAAAAATTTCACCCCTATGGCTTATGGTATGAATTTGAACCTCTCTCATCTCTAGAGTCGTCAAGTTACCACTTATCGTATAAAAGCAGCTATAGACAAGACAGAATTAGCTATCTTTTGGTATAAAAATCAGTCATGTAAACCCACGAATGAGAAAGTAGCGGTTGAATTTATACTTCACTAGAAAGATGCACTGACTTCAGTTTACATAAAATATATATTTCTGCATGTTGACACTTAGGAATTCTTTAAGTCCCAGTTTTCTACTAAAGCATCGTCATCTTGGTCTTCTTTCTAGCAATGTCTATGAAAACTAGTGCATACTATAGCTATTTTCATCTATAACCTTCATTACCGGACTTTGGCTATTGAATCTTGGGATCTTGATTCTTGGAGTAGTTGAACCCCCGGATTAGGGAGTTAAACCCCCGTATTGGGCTTAGTGAACCGTCGGCCCGAGATCTCGGCTTACAGACTAAAACATGCGTAAAAAACAGGCATTAATCAGCAGTTTTATGAGCGCCAAGACCGTAGTTATGCATAGAATTGGGCTTTATTGGGGGCCTTATGGGCCCCCACTAATGGGCCGTGGGCTTGGTTGGGCCCTAGAGGTCGGGCCCATAGCCCACTGCTGGTTGGGCTTTGGGCCCCGACCTCGGGCCCATTTGTGGGCTTTGCGGAAGTCTAGTCTAAAAGGAGCCACATATCAGTACAAGATATAAAAGTGGCATTGTCACAGCAAATGGGAAAGCTCCGTAGAGCATCGGGTTGCCCGCTTTATCCACAGGATACAACCTTTTACTCACGATCGACTGTCGATAGAGAACCAATGACAGAACCGTGCGACTTAAGGTATTGTGAAGTAGGTATTTAAGGAAAGGAGTGTGGCCAAGGAAATTCACGGATGGGGTGGAAAGAAGATGGCGAGCATCGCGAGAGAGAAATACTCCGAAGACAAACAATGTTGTTCCCAACGACGGAATATACTGCGTAAGAGGCCTCATAAAGATTATTATATACATTCTTTTAAGGGTCTACCAAATGTAGGCACGAGTCAATCATTGATTTCGGGCAAACTCAACAAGCAAACGATTTACGCGATTCTAAACTCCCAATCTCCAGGCTCCAATATAGTCCTTCTTCGCTATAGGTGAAGACGATGAATCTGTTCGGCGTGTCTTCGAAGATACATCTTATGCAGAAGGTCAACGCTGCACATGTGGGACTCTCGGTATTCTAGGTGCGTCTCGCGAACATGCCTCAGAGTTGGTGTGTACTCGCTCCATTCCTGCACCCGCCGATGATCTGACAGGACGATGTTGCGACAGGACTGAAAATATCGCAGCCTCTTGTTGGCGGATCATGGCATTAATTTCGTCGATATCTTGGCAGCTAATCCTGGTCCGAGTCACTTTGTTGTAGTAATACCTGAACTTTTTCCAGTCAGCTCGAAGGGAGTACGCTTTGAAGACGCCCTTCAGATGTCGGCCGTCTTGCCCATGCTTGAGCTTGAGACGAAAGTTGAGGAACCGATAGACATCATCCGGAGTCAGCTGACGAAGCGCCTCTTCTGCATTGTTCCACATGGGGAGCGCACTAGGCTTGTCGCGCTGAACTTAACAAAACCTGTTCAAGTGTCAATAGACTCACATCCCGAAAGGTTTGTACCACGTTCTTACATGTGCCAGCGGAATTCAATGCGTCGCACTAGAGCTTTGGTACTTTCTGACTGCCCATAGTCAAGAGGTCCGTTCGCGATATCCTCGTCCGCTTCGTCGTTGCTATTGTGACCAAAATATGAGTTTGGATCCGGGTTTGTTTGAGGGCCCACAGTAAGTGAAGAAAGACGTGAAGAATTTCCTCGAGACTGACGGTGTGATGGTTCCAGTATGGGATTCTTGGTCGAAGCCTTGCTGGCGCCTGACTCTTGTGAATCATCGGTATCAGGTTCAAAACGTACGCCAATATCTTCGGCGTTGGTCTCCTGCGATAGCTGTTCGGGCGGTGGGGATAGTTCCCACATGCTCACGCGCTTCATCATCAAGAACGAGGGCTGCAAATATTGAGAAAATGGAAATAAGATCCTGACACGGAATCAAGAATGAAGATGAAGGATGCTGGGGTCATTAACTTATTTTATATACGACGACGCCCGAGAACCTTTCTTAGATGTGTCCCTGGCTCAGCCATGTTGAGTCTTAGCAGGGGCCCGGTGTAACCCGACTTGGCTGACCGAGGGGGTGAGCAGAAGATGAGCAGAATGGCCAGAACCCCATCACCTCGGAGCAACCGGCCAGGCAATGCCTGGGTGTACCACGATAGTAGATTCCTATAGTGACCCAACGAGCTACAGAGCTCCCGGGAATCAGGAACCGGACTATGGAAGACCTCATAGGCGCGGCTGGACTACGTAATCAGACCATCTCAGTGTTCCCTGTTTATTCAGCATGGTCAACACTGGTTTGATTTCAACGCCACCATCTTCATTTCGTAGCTTGAGTTGGAAAACGTGCCTTGGTCAAGAGGAACATCCAGGAAATAACCAATTAACCAGCAGTGGATACGGCCCTGACCCTTAAACGCATTAAAATGACTAGGAAAAGCATTCTTTGCTCTACAGATTGTTGCAGTAGACAAGTTTTTAGAGCTTCACACCTCCCAGGAGCCAGCAATCAAGCCCAAAGGATGGTGGTAAAAAATAAGACATGTTTTTCAATAGGCTTCAATTAGGGTAGGCACCGGTGTAATTCATCTTCTGCTATCAACTGAATCATGTAGGTGACAGAACAAGCCTGGAGGTCTATAAGTACCCCACCCCCAAGGCTTTACTTTCCATGAAATCTATCTCACTACTCAATACTCTGCGTTTGAGGTGCCTTCATATTGTCTTCCTCTTCCTTCAAGCCCACCTTTCAAACTTTTTTTGTGGACTTTTCATTGATCCTTGACCAAGTCCCTTTTGAAACTTCACATCCTCTCGAATTTTATCCTTCCAAGCCCGATTGCCTGAAACAACGATGAAAAATGCCCCTGACTTTACAGACATTGGCCCTGAGTTTGGCCGTCTGAAAAACATCAGGGAGATCATTCTCAATGAAGAACTTGTGGCGTTTGTCCAAAAGGCCTATTCGTTACTTCAGTCACGAAGAGGCTTAAAACAACGGGATTGCTTCAAGAGATCTCTCCTTCATTACGCTGCCATGGGTGACTATACAAACCTCCTTCTTTATCTTTTACAAAGTGAGCCAAAGATTGATTCTCGTGACATGCACGGGCGGACACCCCTCTCCTGGGCTGCTGAGTACGGTTCATTGGGTGTTATGAAAGTTTTGGTGGACCGAGGAGCAAATGTTAATGCAATGGCTTATGAGGGCGGCACACCATTGACATGGCTGATACGCGCCGGCCACTCGAATAGCAAAAGCTTGCCGGCTACTGAAGCCTACCTCAGAGAGAAGGGTGCGAGAGAAGTTAGATTGAGGGGCATCAAGTGGGCCTGGGTTTGGGTCTTGACTTATTCTCGCTTACTCCGATACATTCGCCCGCATATCTAAGGCTCCCGATGATATGAAGAAAGCTAATATTGTAGTATACAGAAGGGCCCGACATCGGTTTCCATGCTGCGAACATAGAGATGTTCTTTCAAACCCTAATCACATGATACTGATAGATAACACGTTCTGTACATACCAGTAATAATACCAATTCCTTTTATAGATTGTAAACACAGATACAGAAGCCTAAAATTAGAAGCCGGAGTTTCTAGAGGATTCTAAACAAACGTAACAAACACCGCAAACAAAGCAACATTTGAATTGGCAATGTGTCAACTTCTCCCTTCTGCATGTTGCTGTTGCTTTGCTGCAGCGCTTCATGCTTCCTGAGGTCCGTCTGGAGTCGAGGTGATAGGCAAGTCTCAACAGTAAGGTTTAGTTTCGGGATCTCCACCATTGCTTATCATCATGCTGCAGCTTCAAATCTTATTGGGTACCAGGGATTACAACAGTAGCTAACACCTTACAGCCCTCCTCAGGTCACAGCACTCGGCAGATATCCACGATGGCCAATAGCATATTTGATGACGATGCCTATCAAACCCAGATGGTCGGCCGCTGGGACGGAAATTCGGATTATGCTCCCACACCTGGTAATTTCGCTCGCACGCCCGCCACCGTGTACTCTCCTAGTCCTGCCCCAGAGTGTGCCACGGATCAACTGCAGCCCGATTATCTTGGCTTTCTCCCGTGGTTTGAATGGGAAGAAGGTGGCGAATATGACGACCTGCCACCGAGATATGTCTCGTACACAATTGCATGGAGGCTTATACTTAACCGTAAAACGGTAGGCAAAGTAACTGAGGAAGACCTGGTTATAGCTCCTAGTGATGACTGGGGAAAGAGTTTGCAAGCAAACGTTGAAAACATGCTGCAAACAAAAAAGAAGCGTCACCAGCGAGTTAGATCCGAAGGCACGGCCGTTACGGTCAAAGTGAACGAACGGTCGCAAGCAAACCTGGAAAAGTTTTATAGTTCTACTAACATTGACTGGACCCCAGTGGAGAAGCAACTACGTAAATGGAGCAACCTACTCCGTATGGGCAAGAAGATCACGATCGAGATGGCCTTTACTTACCGGGAGGATGAAGATGGCCACTCCATGCCTCCAGCAAGAAAATTCGAGAAGAGAGGACGTGTGTCCGCAACCAGCAGAATGTTAGCTGAACGTGAGGCGCACATTGTGGCGGAGGAAGAGGTCACTGGTCAACCTTCGACTTGGGAACACGTAAACGAGCTCATGCGATGTAATGTCCGCTCGTGTCCGCATAAGTCTGACTGGTGCTGGGAGGACCCGAAGGACAAGAAACATTACAAACTGAGGACCCCACATTTAGAAAGACTTATCGATTATGTCGATGAGGGTGGCATCCTAGACGGTCATGACGATATTCCCGGTGATATTCGTCGAGACCTAATCCTGGAAAGCCAGGCAGGAAGAAAGTCGAAAAGGTTTGATGTGTCAGCAACGGGTGTATCATATCCTCCAACAATTGTCAATGTTTTACAACTAGAATATAGGGACCTGTGAAAACGACGCCGAAAATGACAGCCTCTGGCGCCAGAAACGGCCGCCTTTCCACCCGTAACTCTGCATAGCGAGCCGCCGCTTGACCGCCCGCTGCCTAGTACGGCCCCCTATTCTGCACCCAACCAGGACTGTTAGTCATCCACCCTCTGTCCTGCTGTTGACGCTTGACTTCAACGATTGTTCCCCCCGTTTCCACTGGCGACCAAAACGACGCCGAAAATGGCTCCCCTCTGCATCCCAACCCAGGGCCCCGTCCTTCTCGCCCAGCCTGGTCGAGCGGCTATAAGATGCTTCGTTTGCCGTCTCCCTCGGGGGTCTTTCAACAACCTTCTCATCCCACCTCCGCTGCCTCGATCGACCTGGACACACTTGACTCCCAAGACTCCTGTCACAGAATCCAAACCTTGGCCTTTGTCTCCGAATTCTCCTCATGGCGCCTGTGTCCGTACCTCCAGCTCAAGTCGATGAGCACCAGTTCTGGACCGATCCCATCCTTTGCGAGGAAACTCGAGCCAGACTGAATCATTTCCGCAGTCTTGGATGGCTCCCTCCAAACTTCAAGCCCAGAACGCTGATAGGAATCGCCGTGGTCGAACGGTACTGGCGGAAGTGGGTTTACCCTTGACGAAATGAAAACCTTGTGGTTGGGCACTAACACGGAAATAGATATTGTATTCAATCGAACCAGGACTACGTGGACTATCTGCTACTGGAAGATCAAGCGATTTACATGAATTTTTTCGACTGGATGTGTAAGACGTCACGAGAGAAAGCACTTCAATCGTATGACGAATACTGGCGCCGCCTTTGTCAATACTTCGAACTATTCGCCCGGCGCAGTGTTAATGACGATATTCATAAGCAGATGCGACGCGTACGGTTGCTTCCTCTGTTCTGAAGGGACTTGGGCTAACTGGAGCATAGTTTCTTAATGGCGTATTTCCGGCTGAGCGCAAAATTTCCAGACGAACGAAGGACAAGAATACTCTAGATGTGGATGTCTTTTGTGTGATCTATCGGCATCACTGGGTTCATTCGCGGTTTTTTCGTCATGGGAGTATGATCGTCCAATTTGCTACCATCCAACTCTGGTCCGCCATTACCGGAACCCGACCCGGCGTCTTGCTTCCACAGAACACCTCTCTACCTGACAACTCTTCTCTGAGCAAGCGCAAACAAAATCCCACTTTTCAGAGTGATCTTCCGAAGCACATCCCCGTAACAGACCTTCCGGACTCGGTCTGCTATCGCGATATTGAACTCTTCTACCTACGCGACCCTCAGAGCAAACGTGACGTACTCTGTGCGGTCATAGAGTTTCGTAACCTAAAAGGTCGGCCGGAAGGTGCTGATGGGTAAGCGTGGCCATGGTCTCAAATGCTGGAGCACCGGATTCGCTACTGACAGTCACTGCTAGAACTAAATTTTTCATGCACGGCGATTATCAACTGGCATACTGTCCGATCACTCAAATCATTTCTTTCGCTTTTCGAGATGGAGCGTTTGTTAATACCGACCTCACACCGGAGCTTATTTGGCGGCTCCGAGTTCCAAAACGCAGTTCCTCCCTCCCGCTCCGCTGGAAGACTGAGGTTCTTAACACCCCCCTCCTTCGGCGTTTTGATCGCACGACGTGTGGCTATGAGCTTCACCCATCGTTGCCGATGACTTATGAGTCAAGTCGACGGGCACTTAAAGAGTTAGGTCGAGATGCTCGATTCGAAGACGATATTGGACATTACAACTTTCGCCGTTGGGCCGCAAATGAAGTCAATCGTGAGTCACTCCAGTGCCAAATCTCCGGAAAATTTACCACCATTCTACGGAGTTCTTGTCAATTTAGGTCTGACTAGGAGCGGACAGGGAATTTCACTAGCCAGGAGCGGCAGAGGGTGCTTGGTCAGTCGGGTGACGCGGTTTTTGAGAAACATTACCAGTCACAGTTCATTGCACGCGATCTCCAACATGTTGTTCTCCTTCGACCGCCTCAGGAGGGTTTATTGCGCGTCGCTGGCAGTATGCTCAGGAAGAGGGATCCTTTAGCGCCGTCCGAGCTTACCGATACACATAGACGTGCTATTTGCCGACATCCGGAAATGCTGGAGTTGAAACGAGAGAAGAGAGAGCTTATGGCTGAGATGCGATCTCTGGCCGGCACTGTGAAGAATGCCGAAAAGCCCTTTCCACACCTTTATCAACGGCACAAAGCTGTCGGCAGAGAAATGACCAAGCTTCGCAAGACTTTAGCGACCGATACTCGAGAGACGGCAAGAAAGGAATATTTCCGTAACGCACCTGTCCTCGAAGTCGACCGACAGATCAAACAGCTTCTTGGCGAGCCTGATGTTGAATCATGCGATGCGGCGGATAGTTCTGACGATGAGGACTGGGAGTTGCCTACCCCGAAGTACGTTTTTCTTGAACGAGCTCGCCTCGTGGAGAACTTTTACGGATCTGAAGCGGAGAATTATGACGAGGACAAGCTGCTCGCTCGTCGCATCCAGGTTACCAAGGACATGGTTGCGCTCCTTGGGCTCTGCGAGCCGAGCAGGCGGGGCAATCGTGTTGATTGGAAATTCGACAGCGAGAGTGATGAGCCATCAAAACAGCCACAGGAATCCTCGCCTCCTGAAGAAGACAGTCAGAAATGCCCAACAGATGTCTGCATCATTTGCTATGGTATATCCCGTCGCTCGGCGTCAAACCCTCCTCCGCATAGATTTCCTGCCAACCGTCCAGACTCTCTTCGTCGTCATCTCATCGACTCTCATCTGTGTTTTGCACACGACGGAATCAGGTGCAACTGGGAGGCTTGCCGCAATCTTCCCAGATTTGCCAGTATCATCGGGTTTCTGGCCCACGCCAACAATGAACACAAGTACGATATCAAGATTAAATTGTGTCATCTCCCCAGAATGCCACAGTTTAGCCCTAGCGATGGTCCGTCCAGAGACGCGTCTACGGAGTCAGAGACTCGGCAAGGCACCGAAACGCCCGCCTCCTCTCTCGATTTTGACATGGCAAATATTGACCCTCGATTGATGGAACCAGGTCCTATCACAGTCATGAAACCATCAACCTGCCCGCCAAGCACTGAAATTTCCGCCTCCTCTGCTGGATATCCAGTGGCTAGCACCGATTCAAACTTGACGGAGATTTCTACAGGGCGAGTGACGAGGGGAGCAGCAAAGGCGGCAAATCTAGAACCTGGTCCTCGGCTTCCATCACAGCATGCGACGCGCTCGTCTCGAAAACGCGGGCGCCCAGAGGAGCAGAAGGGGAAAATGCGACCAGTCAAAATGAAAGTGTCCTCTATCAAACCTACGCCTCGTCGGTCAAAGCGATTACGAGCTCGTTGATTTATGGTCTTGTTTTTTTTTTTTGTTTCGGTATTCTGTTGCAAGCCATTACGTCTCAATAGATTTTGTATCGCTTCCAAGTTGTGCAATGAATTTAACCTTCGACATCATTTCTCCCTCGGACAGGCCACAAAGAATAACTAATGACCGATGGCGATCAAGCGTAAACGTTAAGGCATGATAGGAAGGCAATTGGGGTCAATCTCACGTAAGGTGCAATTCAACCATAGTAACAACTGTTCTAAGCTCTTCCTTCTACAGTATGAGGCTCTCTATTTCCTTCTCCTAGCATTGGGAGGAGACATCAGACCGCCGTTGTTAAAGAACAATTCCCATCCCCCCTGGCAGGAGCGCAAACATGAAAGATTATCGAGTCTCTTTTCTCTTTCGATTGTCAAACCAATTATGTCGCCAACATGTGTTGTGGTTAAAGGGGTAGGTTTTCCCTGGCCAATGACTTGGTCGACTTACACGCCCTTAGAGCTAGCGCTGTGTACTGTAAGCTCATGTACTACGTATATCCTTAACATCAATCTCTGGCACGCTCCGGGCGATCCTAGAGGTACTTCAGGCACCCAGAGAGCCGCTGTTGGCCTCTAAAAACGGCTTGAGGCTCCAGGAGCAGTACAGTTACCGGGACTGCCCAACAGGTTCCTGAAGTCGATGAGGCTGTGATAAAAAGGAGTGGATCCGTACATAATTCTCTTGATTGGCTACATCTTCGTGAGTAGTGGTAGACACCTGCATATATTTGCTCTTGACCATTCGGTGCGATTTGGAGCGAACGCACAGTTTTGGAATCCGGCTGATCTGAACTTTCTAATCATGCTAAAAGGCTTTCCATCCGGTGCAGCACTTGCCGCATTTGCCTTTTGCGAGCAGTCTGATTTCAGTCGACCCTTTCTTTGAGCCTGCCAAAGACTAGTTCACCGACGAAAGTACCGCACAAAATTGCAAATAAGTACCCGAGGTTACTCGTCATGACCGCAATCATGCTAAGAGCGCATATATCAGCAAACTTCCTTTGAAAAGCGAAAACTGGGATTACGAACAGAAGATAAACCGTGGCAGTCGTAACGACCTGAAAGGCCGCCCTTGGGATATCCACACCCGCTCTCCAGCGTACTGAAGTCCTCGCGTGTTCTGGATCCGGAGACTGCCGCTTGGGAGATGTATTGTCTCGCGGCTCTGGCCCTGGCCAGGTGGACTCTCGTGCACGCTGATTTTGCGCCAGACATCTCTCCACTCTGGGAGCTATGTTGACTAGGAAACGCAGCGCTGTAGCGATCAGAGCAAGTACTATGATCGCCGCTGTATACGTCAACTTGGATTTAGGAGTAAGAAGAGTGTCCCAGAGTGGATCCCCTAATCCAAGGTGAAATGCGTTCGACATAGGGAGCATGGGCGAAGCCATAGTCGTGCTTGGAGCAACGTTGTTGACGGCAGCTGTAGACGGCGAGGTCGGGGTGGTAAAGCGACTCCCGCGAGATGCCCAAGCTCCTGTCCCGCTCATATCCATCGTGAGTAACTCCGTAGAGCCCAGGCGTAATACTTTTCTGCCTTGATACGATGTCTGTAGGCATCTGCCACAGCACTTCTTCAGCTCGTTATTTATTTCAGAGCTCGGCGTTTGGCCAGTATTTGAACAAGTGAACAAGGTTTCAATCTCGCAATGCAGGGATGAGGGCCCCTTGACAGCGGCGTCTGTATGGTGGATCTCGTAAAGGGGCCGGTTAGTGGACATGCCTTTACCCCTTCGAACCTTGTTGGCAATAGTAGAAATGAAGCATATAATATTAGGTTACGCAGCGTGCTAGTTAGTGGCGCTTGAATTCTATTGCACATTGCAATATCCCTGTCCGACTGTTAAACCTACAGAGACAATACCACAGACGTTCCGGGAGACCAATTGACTGCTTGGCAAGAGCCCTAGACAACACAAACATTGAATAGCAGCGCGATACCTTAAGCCTGAAAGCTGATCTATGTCGATAGCACCGTCCGTAGATGGCCTATGCACCCAGTCAGACTTTAATTCCCACAGGAAACGAATCCAGCACTTGGGATTTTTATTTTGCACTCGGACGGTCTCCTTTTTAAATAATTCGCGCAGGATAGAACATGTTCCCGAATAATTGGTTTGCTTTTCTGTTGCGCTTTCTTTCTACTTTTATGTTGTCAGCGTTGGGAATCGAACCCAAGCCGAAGCCCGCTGGGATGAAGATCGATCGCTGCAGGCCTGAGTCCCGCGACACCCTTTTGGTTGTTAGTTAACTAGTGTAGTGGGGTGCGCTCATACATAACTGTATAATGCGGAAGTGTGTTTTTGTTGCCTAAGGCCAAAACCCTTGGCCCACTCTTCCATAAAGCATTAGCATCAGAGATAGAGAATACAAGAACCTTTTCCGCTCCTTTCTTCTTTTCAGTTTCTGTCTCAGGGGATATTCCCTTTTCCCTAGGACTACTTTGGTGGTGTGTTTTGGATCAAATATATATTTCACATTGCGGGTTTTGCTGGATCGACCCGTCCTGCTATGGACTAGCCTATGAGCGCCCCCTTTGACACTAGTTAGTTACAGCGAGAATACTTCGCTTAGTCATCGTGGAAGCCAATCATCGACCAGGAGTAGAGAGCCACCGCCCACAGAATTTCCCACAGAGCCCAGGCTCTACTGCGTATACATCCAACTCACCTCACAGCCCTTCAGGAAGACTTCTAATACGGTTAACGTAGCTTTCTGAACAATATGGATTGCTTTTTACCCAACTCCTCTTCGGCATCATGAAGTGTTTTGACAACTGGGAAGTTAAATATCTTTCTCGCTCTAGTGGGGGAATGAGGACCTCTGCTTGCACTCCCTATTTCGCAAAACTCAGTATTGAGTTCTCGAACAATGTATTTGCAAGCTATTTCTTCAACATCATCAGGAGAGTGTCCAGATATCATGAGGAAGCCCAGTGTATTATATAAAATCGCCAAAAAGAAATCCGGTGGTTTGAAATATGAAGGTTCAGCTAGCCACCTTCCCTCGAGAGGAATACGACAGGGTAAACAGCCCCCTACGGTTGGTCGGTAATATCAAAGTCCAGGAATTATATTAACGGACAGATGGAGGAAAAGATGTAAGTCTTAAAGTGACATCTTGGTATGAGATATAGAAGGAATTATCCATTGGCAGTTCAAATAGGTCTCCGAGAGGTGCAGCTCCCAGAAACGCACAATTCGCGCAGCGGATCAGCACCGAGACCCAGCCAGCATGGATGAAAGCATTTTACGCTTAAATGCCGCAGGACGGGGCGGATGGGAGAGAGAAGATAAGTGGGCGTCGCACCCGTGAACAGCTGGTTTTGAGAATACAACTATCGCTCAGATCTATTTTGCTAACGATCATCTCTTTCTCCTTTGCCATCTGGAAACCCACCTTCGAGACCATGTCGGATCGCCAGTACAAGTTTAACGTCCAGATGGCCTGCGGCGGCTGCTCCAGTGCCGTTAAGGAAGCTGTGGAAGCTCTCAGCGGTGAGTTACCCTTGTGATCATAATTGTCGAGCATTCACATCTGATTATGTACGTTACAGGCGTTAAGAATCTCTCCACCAGCCTGGAAGACCAGACCGTCACTGTGGGTGCTGATTCTTCTCTATCCTACGAAACCGTCTTGAGGGCCATTAAGGCGAAGGGCAAGAACGTCCGCAGCGGTGAGGCGGACGGAGTTGCTCAGTCTGTTTGAGACTTGGGAGGTCCCTTGGTTCACTTGGGGAAATTTTTTGGGTTGTGCGCTTCCGATCCGTCCAAGCTCCATAAAAATTGCATCCCACCAATAATATCTTGGCTTGAACTGCCTATTAATCCTTTCCTCCTCGTATTTGTCATTTTTCAAATTGGAGAATCCTGATGTGACGTGTACGGAGTATAAGTGTTCATGTGGTCAGGCTTGGCAGGAGGACTGGTCTGTGCGTCACGTGTCGACGGAAATGGGCCCGTTACTTACGCCCGCAGCTGATTGGTTCGCCAAGTGCCCACTTTTCTTGTCTGCCCCGCGAATCTGGTAACTATTTCCAGCCAGATCTGTGAGGAGCACACGTGACCCGAACCGATGACCAGGACCTCTCCCTGGCCTCTTCTTCTGATTGGCTGCATTCCACAATCTACGCACAAATTGCTCACCCCGCTATACGGAGTACTTCATGACCCACTGATGTGCTGAAAGACATGCGTGATTATCGCCGTGGTGTGGATTTACCGTGGCACCGTACTCCGTAAATCTGTGACAATCCTCTATCGACCGCCCTTACCGCCGCCTTCCTAATACAGGTCAGTGCTTCGCGGTCGCGCTCTCCACTGTTAGAACGGTGTTCGAGTAGTGTATGTAGACCTAACCTGGCCTAACATGCTACGCACGGCTTCAGGAATTATTGATTTTATTGGGTGCTATGCCAAGTATTGAATAGGATTGGACTCAATTTGGAGCGTTAAGGACGGCAGAATCAGTGGCAGAACATGGTTGTCACAGACTTTTGCGGGCCACTGTACGCAGTATATCCGAATCTTTGGTGTTGCTGGGAACAAGAAGAGAGGTGGGGGGGTCGTACAGTAAACATTTTGCCTCACCTTCTATCGATAAAATTATATAAGAGTTCATTTACCTCTCATCTCTCTCCCTGCCTCCCTTGGTCTATCTCTAATCATCCGTTCATCTACTCATTTATCTATCTGCTAAATCTCTTAATGCACATTTGATTCATCTCATTGAATCCCACTGTTCGGCATGAACGAATCACGACCTCCGTCTCAGTCGAGACTCACCACTCTCCTTGTGAGAAACCTTCACTGCCCCTCGTGCGTGACAAACGTGCAAGAAACTCTAGCCGGTCTCCGACCGGCTCCCTTTTCGGTCTCCACCTCCATCGTCTTCCACGAGATTAAGGTGTTTCATCCCATTACCCTGAGCGCCTCTCGCATCGCGCACGCACTTGAGGATGCTGGTTTCGAACTTGACGGCATCGTGCCGTCGACATTGCGCGACGCTGACCCAGAGGCCCAAGACTGTACGCCGAGGTCGAATTCCCGGGGACGCGGTGGAGCTTATGATGTCGACTGCCAGTCCAAAACGCACGTCCGCCAGTGCGACGCCTGCTCCGCGCAGCTGGGCACATTGTCATCGACGGAGGACTTGCAGGCCTCCTCCAGTGGCGAAACCCTGACCTCCGTTATAGCCGGTCGCATCACCGGCTTCAAATATCGCGTTTCCTTGGCAATTAGTGGCATGTCCTGCAGTTCCTGTGTGGGCAAGATAACCACCGCCTTACAGGGCCGGCCGTGGATCGTCTCCTTAGACGTCAATCTGCTGACCAGCAGTGCAGTTGTGGTCCTCCTGGACCGCGCGCACGTGGATGAGGTGCTGGAGACCATCAGACGATCTGGATACACGGTGGAGGTGGTCGACATCGAGGAGGTCCGTCCGCAAAGAGCTGCTAAACGGTCGCGATCGATGGTGGACAGCTGGCGAGCATCCTACATTATCGAGGGCATGAGTTGCAGCTCTTGTGTTGCGAAGGTGACCGATACCTTGAACCAGCACGAATGGATCACCAAGGTGGACGTCAATCTCGTCACGGGCAGTGCTACGGTGGAGTTCCAAGGCAAGGATCACCTCCAGGACATTTCCAGAATCATTGACGAACTGGGCTACCCGGCCACCCTCAGCGATGTCGAGAGCCGAGATCCATCCGACCAGCCAATTTCGGTCCGCGAGATTCAGATTCAGATTGACGGTATGCACTGTGATAACTGCCCTCAGCGAGTCATCGATGCTCTGGCAAGCGCCTACAGCGGCAAGGTCAAGGTGCTCGAGCTCGTCATCAATGGAAAGCTCCAGATCAAGGTGCGCTATCTCCCGGACATACCAAATCGGACCGTTCGCCATATCATGCGTACTATCAGCGACGTAGACCCGGCCTTTACAGTGTCGATCTACCACCCACCGTCATTAGAAGAGCGTTCACACGCCATGCATCGTCGGCATCAATGGCAAATCGCCAGACACTTGATTCTAGCCTTGATCATTGCTGTTCCGACCTTCATCATCGGCATCGTCTATATGTCCCTGGTCCCCTATGACAACCCGGGCAAAAGATACCTGATGGAACCACTGTGGGCAGGCCAAGCCTCGCGCACGGAATGGGCCCTCTTCATCCTAGCAACCCCAGTCTATTTCTACTCGGCCGGCCTGTTTCACCGCAAGACAGCGCGTGAGCTCTACAGCCTATGGCGACCGGGGAGTAGAACGCCCATCCTCCGCCGATTTCTCCGCTTCGGAAGTATGGATATGCTCATGTCCTTGGGGACCACAATTGCCTACTTCGCTTCGGTTGCCATTCTCGCCATTAACGCCGCTCAATCTGCCGACGCAAAGACGTACCACACCGAGTCTTTCTTCGACTCCGTCGTCTTCCTGACCATGTTTCTGATGATTGGCCGTTTACTGGAGGCCTACAGCAAGGCGAAAGCGGGTGACGCAGTCGGTTTACTGGGCAAGTTGCGGCCAACGGAAGCGGTTCTGATTGAGCAGGCCCACAAGGACCAGGCTGGGATCACACGCACTCTTCCAATCGATCAGCTGGAGATTGGGGATGTGGTTCGTGTAGCCAACGGTGCCTCCCCACCCTACGATGGAACCATCATCAACGGAGCCTCCCGCTTTGACGAGTCCAGTTTGACTGGTGAGTCACGTCCAGTGGAGAAGTCGGTCGGCGACGAAGTCTTTTCAGGAACCATCAACCAAGCCGATCCCGTCCTGGTGAAGATCATTCGTCTCTCCGGCGATTCGATGCTGGACCAAGTTATTGGTGCCGTACGGGAGGGTCAGATTCGCAGGGCTCCGATCGAGCGGACTGCGGACCTACTTACTAGCTACTTTGTCCCCGTCGTGACCCTGATCGCCGTTTTGGATTGGATCATTTGGTTAGCACTTGGTCTCTCAGGTCTCCTGCCGGAGGCCTGGCAAGATGGCGCCGGTGGATGGGGGTTTTGGACTTTGCAGTTTGCTGTCTCGGTCTTTGTTGTTGCTTGCCCGTGCGGCATTGGACTGGCCGCCCCAACCGCGCTCTTTGTGGGTGGGGGTTTAGCCGCCCAGCATGGAATCCTCGTCAAGGGAGGAGGCGAAGCGTTCCAGGAAGCCAGCCAGCTTGATTGTGTCGTCTTTGATAAGACCGGGACGATCACCGAGGGCGGACAACCTTCGATCACGAACCATGTAGTCGTTCACGGAGGCAACCACCTTGGTGATATCTGGGGGGCAGTCTTGGAGCTCGAACAAAACAGCAGCCACCCGATCGCTAAGGCCATGGTATCTTTTGCCACCGTCCAGCACCCATCGGGTGTCAAGATCATCACGGTGAATGAAATATCTGGAAAGGGCCTCAAAGGTCTCTTTACACCGGTGAAGCAGGATGCCAATTCTCGCTTCGAAATGATTATTGGCAACGAGGCGCTCATGCAGGACCATAACATCGACATCTCCCCGGCTCACCTGGATACTCTCATGGCTTGGAAATACGAGGCCAAGTCGGTCGTGCTGGTCGGCACCCGTAGTCAAGCGACCACAGCTCCAGACCTCTCTGTCCCCTGGCAACTCTCAATCATGTTGGCGGTCGCCGACCCCGTCCGGCCTGAGGCCCCGAGTGTTCTGCAGGCTCTCCGCGATCGCGGTGTTGATGTTTGGATGATTTCCGGAGACAATCCCACGACTGCGAACGCCGTTGGTAAGATTGTCGGAATTCCCGCCGAAAATATCATCGCAGGCGTGCTCCCCCAGCAAAAGGCCCAAAAGGTCCGATACCTCCAACAAACCCTGCAGAAACCTACGCAGTCCGGTGGGTTCGGCGGCGAGAAAGCGCCCAGTTCCACAAGGGCGATCGTGGCGATGGTTGGTGATGGTATTAACGATTCCCCCGCACTCACCGCGGCTGACGTTGGCATTGCCATTGGATCCGGCTCGGACATTGCCATCTCTGCGGCAGAATTTGTGCTGGTGTCGTCGGGACTCACTTCACTCCTGACCTTAGTCGACCTCAGTCGCGTGGTGTTCCGCCGTATCAAGTTCAACTTCGCTTGGGCCCTGGTCTACAACTGCATTGCTGTGCCTGTAGCGGCCGGCGTCTTCTATCCGATCGTGAGCAATGGAAAACACGTCCGTTTGGACCCTGTTTGGGCAAGTCTGGCAATGGCTCTGAGCAGTGTCAGCGTCATCTGCAGCAGTCTGCTTATGAGAACTCGGCTGCCTTGGGTCGGCTTCAGGGCAAAGCAATAGATGCTCGGAATATACTCGTGTATGCGAGAGGTTCAATTTGTCAAATAGTTCCTGTAGCATTGGATGGGGCTAGATCTCGGTGTTTGAAGTGAGCTTCTTGCAAAGTGGAGCATATAAATGGCTTTTTCTTACACCAGATCATCTTCCGGGCAAGTTCGTCCGCTATTGATCATTTCACAATTTTCTTGACAGTCAGTCTAGCCCATCAATGGCATCTGTGCTATCTGTTGCCACCGACCGTTCTCCACGGTACTCACTTGGCCCCAAGCCAACAAGTCGACACACATCGAAATCTGCCATACCATTCTACGTGAGTCCATCGCGGCACACGCCCATATGAGGTCACGATGGAAATTTTCGTAGTTTCTCGACGCCACCTGCGACCACCTAATCCGCGAAGAGAAAGTCCAGGACAGTCTAGCAACTTAATACATGCATCCAGCAGCACAGTAGCATAGAAATAACATACTAGCAGCCAACAACGCGATACGAAAGCAACGCGGATCCTTCCGGTATAGATTCCCGACTACCTAGAAGGCGTTGTTGAAGAGACTCAACATGGTCTGGGACAGGCTCGGACGGGGTGTTGACCGAGGTGCAGTCACTGCATGACATGTATATTTGTTATAAAGAATGGAGTTGGAGAAATGGAATTCAACCGGCTTTTGATACTGCACCGCGAATATAGGTCCATGGGTCCCTAGATGTATCACAGTGAATTCGCGGAATTTGCGCGTGCAAGAATGTCCCTAACCCATATTCAAAAACGTGCATTACTGCTCAGATATTGACACTTCCGATAGTATATAGTATCCTGGGGGGTTTGACCACTCCCTGCGGGGGGTTTTCACTTCTCTAGATTATCACTACTGAAGTATTGATCCCCCAGTAGCATTAAAACCACAATTGACCTCCAGAAAATAAAAAGGACTTTCAGAAGTACCCTTAGAATTACGTAGGTCGACTCATCTAAGCGCATCGTGTATTCTTATTTCTTTTATTGTTTATTGATTGGAACAAAAAGTAGCTAGGCTTCCGCAGACTGAGAATGTACACCTTTCGTTGCGATTAGGGCGTTGAAAACACTGACCAATCCGTGCAACATTAACTGAGACGTCTCCTAAGGTACCGCTCCCATGAATAGGGGACACAGTTATTAGATACTCTTCACTGTTGAGGTTTGTCACGTCAAATTGATTTCCAATCCGTGTCCAAGGACCATTCCAATACAGCGAGGCAATTCGGCCCTGGGCCTCGCAGTGTAAATCTAATTTGCCTTCCACTCCCAATCTGAAAGTTGCGCTGCCGCAAAAAGAGATTGTTCTTTTCCCGCCACGTGGGACCACTGTCTTATCCACCTCTTCAGGTGACAGTAGTTCAAGTTTCTCGTCATCTTTGTACGGTTGACCACTTTTTCCAAAGAACATTAGTAGTTCATTTTCAGTCCATGATCAGTAGCAACTCTGAAGTACCTGATTATGATGGTGTTTTGGATGACAATGTCGCTCTCTTGAAGATTGTTGAGGACGATTATAGAAAGATGCTGCGTCACATCATGCTCCATTCTTGTGGATTATGAATAATTCAAGCATGGATAACGAAACAAATATTTAGCGGTAAGAGAAAGCAGTTCTGCTATGAAAGCGAAGGACATTCAGAATTAATATACGGAGAACTCCGTACAGGTCTGTGGCGCCACTTGGCACACAGAGGGGCACACAGAGTTTCGCATATGACGCGCGCCAATATCCTGCAGGGATACCAAGGAGCTCGATGTTTGGACACTGTCACCGGTGGGTGTGACTAGCACTGCTGCTTTGACACCTCCAAAATACTGTATCCGCACTTCAGTGATTGATGCGTGATTAGTGCGTAAAATTACGTCATAGCGGCTCAGCTTTGATGCAAACTCAAAACATAAACGCTGTACTTTAACCAACCACTGAGAGCCGGCCGCATTGGCTTTCCCGTTCTTTTATGCGCGATTTGTGCGTAAAATAGCATACCCCTTTTAACTCGAACGCGTTCGTTAGTTTTGCCAGCAGCAGGCCGAGGTGCAGATGAAAGCCACTTCATGTACAACAGTACCTTACCTTGGCCACGAAGATAGAGAACTCTGGTTAACTTAACTTAGTTAGCATTCTCTTCCATATTACATAAGTCTTGCGGGCCAAGTAACTAACTAACTTAGTTTGCCCACTACGCGCGACCGCACTACTAGTTCATTTTCTCCAGTGTAGCCCACAATACTTTAGGCGATACGGATGGACATCAGTTTACGTAGTTACTATTCCTCTGGCGCCGTCCTTAGACATCCGGGTCGAACAGATACTGTGTACATAAGCTGAGAATGAGCGGCGCAATTTACGCCTAGCTGCCGCCCTACAGCGTTTAGCACTGGTAGATGAAAAAATATTCGGAATGCTACGCAGAGGAAAACCCCTCTCAATCAGTCGTCACCGAAAACGGAGGCAGCTAAAGGGCAAAAGACCCTTAGTCTTTATTTACAACCTTCGTATGGTAATACAAAACTGGTCCTGCCAATTGCCCGTCCATGTTAGGTTAGTACATGAAACACATTGGAGCAATCCAAGTTTGGGGGCGTTTAATCGAAACCTCAGAACTCCAGGATTTGGAAGTGTTTAGGCCTTAAAAGTTTCATGGACAGTTACGGAAAGGACATTAGGAAGCATGCGGTGAGCCCCTGACTTTACACCGCCACCAATGGCTGAAGTTTACCAATGCCAAGACATACTAGAACGCCTCTCTTTCGTATCAGATTCCTGCAATACTCCGTAGACGGTACTCAGGCAGGGCCCACTAGAACCCGCGAAACACCGTCCCTCCCCTGGAAACCTTTAAAAGGCCCAAAGAGTCGAGGAATGTGCAACATTCACAACGCCTATGACCTTCATACGATTTTTGACTCAAGACTAGCTGAAGATGACGGTATTTTCGTTCCAGCTCTATGCAATACTCTTTTTTCTTATGGTACAAGTCGCCCTAGCGCGACTGCGGACTTTTAACTTCACCTTGCACAGTGCCCTACGCAGCCCAGGTTGGTAGCCTCCTCATCGGTTCGGCAGTCCGTACGGGAATAGAGAACTGATATTTCCTTCTGTCAGATGGATTTCCACGCGAGGTCTATCTCATTAATGGCCAACAGCCGGGTCCAACGATTGAAGTCGATGAGGGAGACGACGTGGAGGTGTTTGTCAAAAATGAATTACCGGTTAATTCTACAATCCATTGGCATGGTATGTCAGTCCAGGAGGACGCATTGCGCAACTTATGACTAAGTCATTCGAGGAAGGGGTCCTACAACGTGGAACACCAGACATGGACGGTGTTCCAGGGGTGACACAGGTAAGTAATGATCACCGTGATATGGCCAAATGCTTATAGAGTGCCATTAAACTTGAAGTATCCGATACCGCCCGGTGGAAATTTCACATACCGTTTTTCTGTCGAGAATGAATACGGATTCTACTGGTATCATTCTCACTTTCGCGCATACTATAATGATGCTGTACGAGGGCCTTTGGTTATCCGTCCGGCAGCATCCCGCCGCAGGCCATTTGAGGAACTAGCCGAGGACAATGCGGAGCGCGATAAGATGTTGCAAGCTGAGAAAGATGCTGTCCCTGTTCTACTGAATGATTGGACCCATGACCTTTCAGACACGATATTTGAACGCTACCTGCAAACAGGCGCCTTTCCTGGCTGCGTTGACAGCATACTTGCAAATGGATTTGGCAGGGTGGAATGTCTTCCAAAGTCTATGCTCGATGCTGGCCCGGGGTTAGGTTTAAGCTTGGAACCGACTTCGGTGCACCATTCTTCTTCCACAGCGACGCGGATGACCACATCTGCGGATATGGAAATGTCTGGAATGGTGAGGAGGATGGATGGCAACGCCAACGATGACACTGTCAACCACATGACCATGCCTGCAATGTCTACAAGTGTATCATCGGAGCCCATCATATCTACGACAGGCGAAATGGGCATGGCCACCTCAGCAAGTATGGGCCCATCAATGGCACTGGGTCTCCGCGGCTGTACACCACCTATGATGTTTCGGTCGGGATACAACGTTAGCTCCCTTCCACCAGAAACCTGTATGAATACTACGTCGCCTCAATTGACCATCACAGCAAATGCATCTCAGGGGTGGCTTGCCCTTAACCTGGCCAATTCCGGCGCAGTTAGCGCTCTTAGGGTGTCACTTGACAGCCATTCAATGCACGTTTATGCTGCCGATGGTCTCTATGTTAATACACAGGAGGTGAAAGTAAGACCGCCCTCCAAGAAGCCCAGGATTTCTTCTTAACTCTGACAGGTTCTGGAGATCGCCATCGGCCAGCGATACTCGGTGATGATAAAGCTCGATCAGCGACCCGGTAACTACTACCTGCGATTCGCCACTTATCCTAATGGCGACATGCAGCAGGTTCTGGAAGGCCAGGCTATAGTGTCTTACACTGTCAGTGATCCGTGCACATTTTTTTTATCAATATTGACACTCTACGCAGACTGACGGAAATGATGTCACTCCATCAGACATCTCGATCGACCCTGCGTCTATTTGGATGCTGACCAACGGTTCAACTAAGCACGGCGCTAGTGAACTGGTTGAGACGAAATTATCACCGTTCGAGGGCAATGGGCCTTCACGAAAGGCTGCAGACTTAACGCGAATGTTTACCATCAACCAGACGGGCATTGTTACCTGGGTTGTGAACCAGGAACCGTATGCTGAGGCGGAGGTTCCACTAATATACGGGAACGTGTCCGATGGGTGGAAGGCGAGCACTACGCTGCATATGCCGTCGAACTCGACTATCGATATTATAATGAACGTCGCAAATGACTCCATGGATACGGTGCGTCGCGCAGTCCATTTTTCCAGACTAGCGAAAACCCCCCCTAGCTAACCCATATCCAGATGGGCCATCCAATGCACCTTCACGGCCATAAATTCTGGGTTCTGGGCTCCGGCAGTGGATCGTTTCCATATCAGTCAGTGGCGGAAGCGCCATCGTCTGTTATCAACCTGGATGATCCTCCGTATCGGGATACGGCGAACTTGCCACCGGCAGGATGGCTAGCAATCCGGTGAGCCCTTGACCCAATTACTCTCTTGCAGCATGCTTCTTTTGCTAGATAACTAATCCAAGCACAGCTATGTGACTGATAATCCCGGGGCATGGATACTGCACTGCCATATCCAGTGGCATATTGTGGTTTGTTTCTCCTCCCTCATTTTCAATTTTCGCCTATTGATGTTGACCATTTTTGCCTAGACTGGGATGGCTCTGGTCCTAGTTGAAGGGGAAGACAGGCTTCAAAGCATGGTTGGATCGTTCAACAGCTCGGCAAGCACAGCGACGTCTGGCAGCAGTAAAACCAGCGTCGCCAGTAAAGCTTCAATTTCGTTTAGCACAATCCTCGCGCTAAGTGTATTGTTTGTTGTATAGATGCAAGGCAAATTTGATTTTGGTACCCTATAGTTATAGAGCATGATAGGACGTTAACGTAAGTTTGATTTTCGAGAGTTTTCTTTCCGAGATTCAAGATCCAGTTCACGAGGAGCCGCCGGAACTTCTAACTGTCCTTGGGTATCTAATGTGGCCATGTGGCCCATTGTAGTTGCACGCAGCTAATTGATTCGATGAAGGTTTTCACAAGGCTTAGGGCAACGTGTAAGAGGGCAGCAGAAAAAGGGCAGCAAAAAAAGGCAGCAAACCAAGGCACCCACCCTGGTCTAGTTTGGTCTGGCCAACTATTTTCGGTGCAGTCTACTCCTGGAACGTAACCCCATTATCCCTTCCTAGGACTATTGAAGGGCTGTTTTCGGAATCCATGCCATCGGTTCTTGACTTCGAGAACAGGCATTTAGTCCAGAAGGGGCTCCCAGAACTACAACGCTTGGCACATGGAGATTTTACATATTGCGGCAGCAGCCTCATAATGCTTGGGTTCTGTACCGGAGACATACTGTTGCTGGACAAAGTCGATCTGCCCTTTCAAGAGATCACCGAAAGTGATATTGGACTGTCGGGATGCATACAAGACAGCCTTGACTTTTTAGAAGCCTGTGCCGTTCACTTCTGCATAATTTGTAGGGACCTAATCCGGCGAGAATTTCCATATCTTGAGGTTGCAAGAAGCCATGATCTGCACTTTTAGTTTCTGCCTTGTTGCGTGGATTCACTAAATTTTTTTTACTACAATGCCTATCCGGGCGCTGGTTAGTTATTACTACAACTAGTTAATTAGTAACGCAAGCAACCAGTAACTAAGTCCCCGATTGGTCCTTACCTACTATCCTTTTCCCCACATTGGAAGTCGCAAGCTCATGCTAAGCGACTTCGCAGCCTACGGATTCCTGATCGGCCGCAATTCTTCACAATAAGCTTTACTGCAGACAACGTATCAAGACAACATACTTCAGACGGATGATTTCGTGAATAGTTGCATTGGCGTACCGAGTTACTAGTGATCAACTTTGCTAAGGCTAACTGATTTCTTGCAGAAGACTACTTGACGACGCTAGTTTTGAGCCTAAAGAACTATCCATGCCTTTCAGCTTACCCACATGACATCGCCCTGTTGTGGGTGCGCCTCAACGTGCTACCACGTATGTCCTACATAGTGCGCCGTATAAAAGGTACATACCGCCTAAGCCCAGTATCTATATTTGCTAGGGCCTACTATATATTAGATAGTAATAGCGACATTCAAGAGGGAGTATTTTATAATCAAAGGGCTTCTAAGAGATATCTTAAAATTAGATATAAAATATGTGTAAAGACTTCCTCTCAGTAACTCTACCTTAGGAGGGAAAAAGGAAAGAGATTGTGAAGCGCTGAAGCAAGAATTAAGTTTGATCTGATTAGGCCAACATGCTCTTTACAAAAAGACAATGTCGTTAGTAGACTCTCTGTAACAAACAAGATGCACCAAAATCGTAACCACTGTGACAAGCGGTTACAGCCTCGCTAATGACCACCGTGGCTGCCTCCGTAGCCTCCTTGTCCACCTTGGTATCCGCCGTGGCCTCCCTCATAACCGCCGTGGCTGCCTCCGTAGCCTCCCTGTCCACCTTGGTATCCGCCGTGGCCTCCCTCATAACCGCCGTGGCTGCCTCCGTAGCCTCCCTGTCCACCTTGGTATCCGCCGTGGCCTCCCTCATAACCGCCGTGGCTGCCTCCGTAGCCTCCCTGTCCACCTTGGTATCCGCCGTGGCCTCCCTCATAACCGCCGTGGCTGCCTCCGTAGCCTCCTTGTCCACCTTGGTATCCGCCGTGGCCTCCTGTAGCTGCTTATTAGCTACACTTAGTAGACAGGATGGGACGAAACTAACCGGCATTAGGTGGTGGTTGGCTCTGGTGATCCTGAGGGTGCTTCTGACCGGTTACAGCATCACTGATCTTATGTAGGATTCCAGAAGATGACTGTTGCGAGCCGGGTGTTGTCTTCTGTCCAGATATCTGACTGGTGAGCTTGCCTAAAAGGTTGGACATTGTGTAAAAGCTATGATCGAATTTTCGGGGATTTTAAGAGCGAGAACTGGCATGCGAAGGGAATCCTTGAGCAGTTTTATGGCTGATGTGACCTCTTCTTACAGCGCGAAAAGAAGGGATGCGGGCGTTGTGGCTGAGCCAACAGACTAAAACCTTAGTTTGTGTGGCTGATCAAAAAAGTCTCTGAGCTATTTTCGCTGGTTCTAGCACCTTACATCACATTACCCCTTGGACCGTATTGGTGTGGTATCGTTCAGATGCTAGTTATGTGGCGTTGACTTGATACTGTTATGTGCTAGCACACTGAACAGCATATACGAAGAGCGCAAAGCCTTGACGATACTGTGCTGGGTGCTTCAGTGGTTAGCTTGCAGGTCATTCAAAGGCTTCACGGAATATTTCTTTGGAACCCGAGTCAATGGGTCATATGATCTGAATAATCAGGCCACGTGAATCGACCGGCGTCGAATACTGTGACAGTAATCTATCAGCCCCTTTCTTGACACAAGTTACCGATAATGAGGGGAGTGTGGAGGCGTAAACTGACAACAAATAAGATTCAAGCGTCTAGCTAGCTTGTCAAAAGAGGGCTGAGGCGATTACTGCGGCACTTATACCAGTAATTCGGAATCCGCAAAAAAGGCTCAGTCTCCTGCAAACGCACGTGACAAACAAAGGCCGATAGGGGCCTAGAAGTTTGTCACTTTAAGAGCCATTTCCTCAGCTGCGTAACGAAGCTTTCGGTTCATATTCATCGTACTCTAGACGTGGTATCACTTCCGCGATATTTTACATATGGCTCCTCGTGGTGCTCCCTCAACATTCACCAGCTTTTTTGTTCACAACCTTCATTGTAGCCGGTAAGAGTGTTATGGCTGACTTGGGCATGGAATGGCTAAAAGTGAGTTTCCAGTTGCGAGACGTTACTCAAAGGTTCTCTTCAACAACTCGATCCCCCACCAAGAAACGTCAAAATATCGTTGGCCATTCGGAGGGTGTCAATAGAACATGCTGGGGACCTTGACAGCGCTGAAATACTGAAACAACTTCGGCGACTTGGATTTCTAATTGCTGATGACTTTCCTCTGCCAAGCAGATGGCAGCGTGTAACGAAACTGCAATTCATGAAGCGGACGAGTTCTCATTCGCGATACTGCCTGAATACCCAAAATGTATCATCGTTACGGACAAGTCAACAGGCCACTCCCGGAATGGTGCCATTCCACTTGGAACTACAAGAAAGTGAACGAGACGCGTCCTGTGCGTCGGAAGCATACGTTGGAGATAACCTTTTGATTCAAAAATCGGGAGATCATCATTATGATTCCTGGATGGGTTGATTGGTCCGGAAGCTATTTAGGTAGTGAGAGTGCGACTCTGATGAGATGCGCAGCGTGAGCGGGAGATATCCACAATCTTAGTCTATACACTCGTTTCCCAGTATTACACGGTATTCCAGGAGACATACTAGATCAGTCTGGCCGGTGAGATCATGATACTGGCATTTCAATCAGTCTTTTCACGTGCGCCGCTAACCAAGGCAAGAAAGCCCATGTACGTCCTCTTCTACTGGTTCATGGCTATTTGGAGCAGAGATTGGGTTGCTTTTATTCCCAACACGTTCATTAAAGTCTTAGTGTGTTTCCCTCTCGTACGGCGACGTTACTCCTAAGCTTTATCGTGGATAAAATGACAATATATCAATGTATATTGACCGGCTGCCTCAAGACAAACTCTAGATTTTATACAACAAAATATCTTAATATAGGGCTAACAATGCCTCCTGACCGAACAAATATTATCTTTGTTACAGTGCGATACGCACATCCTTAGCGAGTATCGCGACTGATCCATCGAAGCTCAGATGATGGCAGAAGACTGAATCCACTTGTGGTATTGCGCGTGACCTCACTCCAATAATAGCTAATAGTGACCGGAGATTGGTTTCCAAAAGCAGAATGTTCAAACAGCCAACTGCAATGTCTGAAGCGGAGCATGAGAATCAAGCGTCTTGTTGACAGGAGCGTTTGACGGAGAAGAAACCACATCTGGAGCTTCGTTGACGGACCCACCCATGGCGATCAGAACCTGCTCCTTGGTGGCCTCGCCAAGACCAGCTGCCTTCAGAGTCCTCCCCGTCTCGAGGTAGTCGAAGCCGCTCACGACCGAAGCGATCTCTATCAGAGACCGGATAGTCGGCGACGCCAGACCACACTTCAGACCGAGCTCGTACCATGGGACCATCCCGTAGAGGATATCCTCCAAAAGGTAGCGGTGCTTCATGGTCGTTGGCGCGCTCTTGGTCTTGTTGTGGATAACCGATCCCACAGCGAACTCATGGTAATTACCGAATTCCGTGTCATGCTGGTAGTTCTGGTTCATGTATGTTGTGATGGAGACGAGGTCGAGTCCGTAGGCGCGAGCAATAGCCAGGCGCTCCTCGTCCACCTTCTCCGTCACCCGCGAGACGGAGGGCGACATACCCTGCGCGTAGAAGTAGAAGTCACCTTTGGTAGCCTCGATCCAGCCCACGTTCATGAGTGCCGCTGGGCAGTGCACGACGGGGTTAATGTTGTTCAGGCCGACCTGAAGCAGGTTCTGACACCACACCAGGTTCTGCGAGAAGATCGACTCGACCTGTCGGCGGCGACCGAGCTCTGCGTGACGCTTCAGGGGCTCGGCCTGTGCTGAGGGGGGCCAGGCCCAAATGGCCAGACTTTTCTTGACGCCCTTGACGAACACCGTGTCGCCTATGATCCGGACGGCGTAGGGGGAGATGTCAGTTTCGAGGATGGCGAGGGCGTTGACCTTTTGGCGGGCGGCGAGGTAGAAGAAGTTGCCCACGTTGACGATGAGGGTGTGACGTTGCAGATCAAATTGGCTGAGGATCTGGAGTATAGTGTCTTGACCGTATGAGGGAACGGTGGTTACGATGAAGTTGGAGTGTTGAATAGCGAGATCCAGGTCGCTGGTAGTTTTGACCTGATACCTGCCATTGATCTCTCCGCTTGCGTTCAACCACCCGCCGTTACTCTCAATCATGGGTATAGCACCACGGTGGTCGGGGTGACCGTAGAGCAGGACACACTTCCCACGGCTGGCCAGGTCGGCGGCAAAGGCACATCCGCAGGGACCAGCGCCGATGACGGTGACCGACGACAATGGATCGAAGCTGCCAGAGGTCATGGTGTTTCGTTATAGTCCGGGACAAAAGTTGCCGCTGTTGCGAAGTACTGAGAGAATGGAGCGATCTTGAAGAAGAGACTTAAGAATTCCAGTTGAATAGATTGGCCAAGCCTCTCAATCGGAGTACGAGCCCATTATGTACTTTTCGACCATTTGTACGACCTATGCCTTCCTAGCCTTGGATTGTCTCAGCTTTGCGTCTATCACCTATTGATGGCTGCCTATGCGCACCATCTCATTCCAGGAAAACTTTCTTGTGCTTGCATCACGTCAAGCCCCTTAGCAAAAGTCACCGTGCGTTCGCATTCCACTGGCCAGATGGTGCCAGCTTTGCCCGGGTCGACAAGGGCAGATAGATCGATGGGGCCGGTCGATCGTTCAGTCCCGACAACCCTCGCGCAAAAAAGCCTCAGAGAATCCAACCCACACGGATCGACGTCGATAACCCGAACGCCCAGTGTTACGAGGCACCCTCACAAAGGCTAGAAAAGGAGCCCGGGGAGTTACCTCTACTGCACCAGGGAGTGCGCATCCAGCGTGCGTTCCGCAGCAGGGAATTTCATGTCCGCAAGAGGACTCAGCAGCTAGAGCCTAGACGATTCCGTGGTGGAATCCTCTCGATTTTATTGTGTTTCGGTCATGTTGTAAATAGCCCTGGAAGTTGCGCATTATAATCCGCAAAATAGTCTTGTTCTAAATCTGACTATACTGTTCGATCGACTGTACCTGGAGATACGTGGAACGATTGAGGACTGTACCAAGAGACTGCATGCAAGGGCACCCTGGTGGAAAACCATTGTGATTGTGTGCCGAACGGAATGGCGGACCCACCTACGGGGGCTCCCGAGCCCCTTACCACGAACACGCAGAGCGCGACATGTAACGCCCCAACGGAAAACCTTGGAACAACGACCGCACCCCGCACGAGAAGACGTGCACGTGAAGAAGATGATCAGGCCCACACGGTCCCAGCCCCCGCAGAGCCAACCAACCCCGGAGCCAGCAGCGCACGAGTGACAACCAAGGAGATCCGGCAGGTCATCGAGCTCCTGCGACACACCATCGACGAGCAAACCACGCTCATACAAGCCACCAGAACCGAACTGAAACAAGTGAAACGCAACCAGGATGAACTCCAGACCCAAAACGAGAAGCTGCACGAGGAGGTGCAGGCGCTGCGGACGCAGATCGAGGGGCTGAGCGGACCGAGCGCGGCACGATCCTGGGCCGCCGTGGCGGCTGACACGAACCAACTTGAACCCCGAAAGACGCGCCGGCATACCGACAAAGAAAAGAACTGTGTTCGGATTAGCACACGGCAGTCCCCGGACGACTCACCTGAGACCGAAAACAACGTGAACACCTTCGGCCGCTACCTCTCTACGTCCACAGCAAACACCCACATCAGAACAGCTCTGTCGAACGCTGCATCCACCCAAGATGCTCAAGTCGCCGGCATTGGGACCACGAAGACCGGATACGTGATCCGATTCAAAGACGCGATGTCGGCCGAGGTGGCCCGCAACAACAAGGAATGGCTGAATGAGCTAGGCAACGACACAAGACTGGTGATACCGCGGTTTGGAGTGGTGGTACACCACACGCCAACCGACGGACTGGACCTCGAAAGAGACAAAGCAGGCGCCATCAAGAAAATCACAGAAGAAAACAACCTCCCGGAACGTGGTTTCCGAATCGAAGACATCGCTTGGTTGAAGAAACGAGATAAAGCGCTAGGAGTATTCGGCTCACTGGGAATATGGTTCGACTCAGCCGAGGGCGCACAATGGATGACTGAAGACGGTCTTCTTTTAGACGAGAGATACACTGGACGAGTGGAAAAGTGCGAGATCAAGAAGAAGCGATGTTTCTGTTGCCAACGGTTCGGGCATCTGGCGTGGTCGTGCCAGGAGACCCCTCGGTGCGGCCATTGCGCCGGCCCGCATTTACGAGCAAGATGCCCACCAGGCGTCAGAGCACGCTGCCTGGAATGCAGTGGTGAACATCCGACGGGAGATCGATTGTGTCCGACCCCGGCGAACGCGCCATCCCTGCGATGTTAGAGAAAAACCTCCATCTTTTACAGCTGAACACCATGAAGTCGAGGGCAGGAATGGAAGCCCTCATGAACGACCACCAGAGCCAGGACTTGGACGTGTTGCTCATCCAAGAACCATCCATCACTGCGTACCGAACCCATGTCAATCATAGTGCGTGGCGACTATACCGACCGACGGTGGGAAACACCGAGGTGCGCATTCGAAGCCTGATTTATGTCAACCGGAGACTGTCCACGTCCTCGCATCGACAAGTGCCATGCAACCACCCCGATCTGACGGCGGTCAAGATCTGGTCCGCCGACACCCAGGTTCTAATTTTCTCCGTCTATATCCCACCGGTACCGATGCACACACCCGACGAGGCATCGGCGACAACCATACTGGCGGCCATACTGGCGGCCATCCAAGATACCATGCAAGATACCCTCCGGAATAGCTCCAAAGCCACGGGTCTCATACTGTCCGGAGACTTCAACCGCCACCATCCAGCATGGGGAGGAAACCACATTCAACCTCGATTTATTGAAGACGCCAGCGAGTTGATCGACTTCTTCCATACATACGCCCTACGAGGGTGTCTTCCTCGCGGTATACCGACGTTTTGGTCGCTGAGCCACCCGGGGAGAAACTCGACCATTGACCAGACCGTGACGAACAGACCCGATCTCCTCGTCAAATGCCATCTCTACCATGACAACTACGGCTCGGATCACCGAGCAACATACTCGGCATGGAGCCTCCGAACACGGCGTAACACTGCCGCCAAGGCACGCAAAGCGTACGACCGAGCCGATTGGGACAAAATCGGAAACGAAGTACAGAGCTTCATGGGACCCTGGAAGGAACCCGACACAACCCAGGCACTGGACGCCATGGTAGAAAAGCTCACTCGGGGCACCGCGACGGCCGTTGGTCGTCACACCCCTGACCTGCGACCTTCCCCATACTCGAAACGGTGGTTCTCCGCCGACCTCAAATCGCAGCAGATGGCAGTGAATCAAGCACGACGCAAATGGCAGGAGAATTGTGCAGAGTTCGGTCGAGACGATCCTCGTAGTATGTCCTTCTTTGAGGACATGCGCCAGAAGCGACGAGAATGGACGCGCACGATCGAAAAGGCCAAGACATCGCACTGGAAAACATTCCTTGACGAAGCGGGCCAAGGAAAATTGTGGAAAGCTGCTACCTACATGAAGCCACGAGACTCGTGGGGCTGCACTCCTGCTCTCAAGGTGGGGGACAAGGAACTGGTCGACAACAAGGAAAAAGCTCAAGCTTTCATGGACTCGTTCTTCCCACCAATGGCGCCTGCGGAGGATGAAAACCTCACTAATGCCCCATCCGAACTGTCGTGGGAACCAATCTCGGACGTTGAAGTCTACCGATCCCTGAAGGCCGCGAAAAGCTCAACGGCGCCAGGCGAAGATAGCCTCCCAACACTAGTCTGGAAACGACTCTGGCCCTACATTGGGAACACTATTACACGGATATTCACAGCGTCCATTGACCTAGGCTACCACCCCCAAAGATGGAGGAGCGCCCGGATCGTGGTGCTGCGGAAGCCTGGAAAGCCGGATTACTCGCTCCCCGGCGCGTACCGCCCAATCTCCCTGCTCAACACGCTTGGCAAGCTGTTGGAGGCGGTGATGGCCCGAAGGCTGTCCTTTCTTGCAGAGAAATATGGGTTATTGCCAGACACACAGTTTGGGGGACGTCCAGGACGCACGACTGAACAAGCTCTCCTGGTGCTAGCCAATGCAATCGACCGAGCATGGTATCGACAGAAGATTGTCACTCTCGTGGCCTTCGATCTCAAGGGAGCCTTCAACGGAGTGAACAAAACCAGTCTCGACTTTCGTCTTCGAGCGAAAGGCATTCCCACGGTGGCTAGGCGATGGATCTCCAGCTTCATGAGCGGACGCCAGGCCAATATTGGTTTCGACGACTACCAGACTGCGGTAGCGCCGCTGGAAAACGCAGGGCTCGCGCAGGGATCTCCCCTCTCACCCATCCTCTTCGCCTTCTTCAATAGCGATCTGGTCGATCAACCGGTCGATTTCGACGGTGGGGCATCGGCCTTCATCGACGATTACTTCCGCTGGCGGGTCGGTTGGACCGCCGAAGAGAACCTGGCCAAGATCCAATCCGAGGATATACCACGAATCGAAGCATGGGCCCGGAGGACGGGATCCTGCTTCGCAGCCGAAAAAACCGAATTGATCCACATCACCAGGAAAAGGAAAGAGCAAGGACAGGGCCATATCGTCATGAACGGCAAAGTTATCGAGCCATCCACGACTGCGAAGCTTCTGGGCGTGATCTTTGACCATGAGTTACGGTGGAAAGACCACGTACAGCAGGCGGTTAAACGAGCTACCAAAGTCAACATCGCCCTGGGGGGCCTACGACAGCTGCGCCCAGAACAGATGCGACAACTCTACGAGGCGTGTGTGACGCCAGTCCTCGACTATGCGTCAACGGTCTGGCACGACCCGCTTCGCGACAAGACGCATCTTCGGCACCTGCGTACTGTTCAGCGAACAGCACTCATCCGAGTGCTCTCTGCTTTCCGGACAGTGGCCACATCCACCCTCGACGTCGAGGCGCATGTTCTGCCTACCCATCTTCGCCTCCGACACCGTGCACAGAATACCATCACCAGACTGCACACCCTGCCGCGAAAGCATCCTATCTGGGACACCCTGTCACGCGCACACCGGCGAAGGAATAATATTGGATCGTACGCCCGGTTCCCACTCGCGGAAGCTTTGAAAACAATGGACCTGGAGAGGCTACGCGAAATCGAAATGATCGACCCCACCCCGCTGCCACCTTGGAGATCCGAGGCATTCTCAAAAATCGAAATTGAGCCGGACAAAGAGATCGCCATAGAACGAGCAGAGGCGGCACGAGCCACCTCGGACATCATCGTCTACTCAGACGCCTCGGGACGCCAAGGCCACCTGGGCGCAGCAGCGACGACTTTTAATGACTGCACGGAGACGGCGGAATCTCTACAGATACAGGTGGGACCAATGGACCGGTGGTCGGTACATGCCGCCGAGCTAGTGGGGATCCTGTATGCCATCAATATCATCAACAAGGCCGCCCTCCAGAGATGGAGGTTGGCCGGCTTGCACACCAGAACTGCGACCATCCTCAGCGACAGTATGTCAGCTCTGCAAGCTATCCAGAACCCGAAAACCAAGTCAGCACAACAGATCATCTACGCCATCCTGGAATCGGCCAAGAACACCAAGTCGCACGGCATCGCAATTCGCCTACAATGGATTCCCGGACACTGCGAGGAACCCGGTAATGACACCGCAGACCAATTGGCCAGAGAAGCAGCCGTGCCGGGAAAAACCCATCCCTTCGCCCCGTTACTATCTCGCGAGAAGGCCTTTATTCGGAGAGGGATCTACGCTCAGTGGGAGAAGGAATGGAAGGAATCCAGAACAGGTAGCCACCTCCGGAGGGTAGATCATTCACTGCCGGCCAAGTACACGAGGCGGCTTTACGGACCGCTACCGAGGAATCGAGCCTATCTGCTGACACAACTGCGGACGGGACACTGTTGGTTAGCCACGTACGCAAAAGCGTTCCGCTTTCGTGACGACGATCTGTGCGTCTGCGGCGAGCGAGAGAGCGTCACTCACGTTCTATTGGATTGCCCAGATCTGAGAGGTCTGCGACGGGAGCTACGGGCGAAAGTGGGCGACGCTTTCAGTAGTGTGTCGACCTTATTAGGGGGTTCGGAGGAAGGAAGAAGAGGTAAGCCTAATCATGCCTCGCGTGTCAAGACGGTGGACGCCGTCTTGGATTTCGCAGAGGCATCCCAACGGTTTCAAAGTCGCGCGCCATGAGGGCGGCAATCACAAACGGCACCTAGGCCACGACAGGCCTCGGCGAGGCTCTAAGTTCGTCTAAGAAGTGGTACATTCTACCTGTACATACATGGTTATATATAGTTGTGGTAGCCTGCATATCGCTTTTCAATTTTGCGAGGGGTCAGGGTAAATGAAGCCATACATACATACATACAGACTATACTGTTCCTTCCCCCGCCACGTCTGCTTCTTCTTACCTAGTTGACGGATCTTTCTCCAGTATACTGCACTTCACACCAGGGGTTCCTGCAGCTCCGTGGACGTATGTCAGCATGTTTCAAAGGACTCCTGAACCGATCTGCTCTATCCCTTGGAACGAACTCGATTCATATCCCCAACCCCTATGCATAGAACACCCTCGCAGTCTCCGCTAAGAGCTCAAGGTAGCGACTTATTCCTCATCCCTCGAAGAGTTCGTCGTTGGGGCTTTGGCCATCGGGGCCCATTCTTGAGCCCTCGATCAATCATTCTTGACGAGGGCTTCCACAGGATCGCAAAACAACATACAAGCTTCGGCGGTGGCCATTTACACGTGTACTCATGCCTGCGTCTTTGTGCGAATGTTGGTATTTCTTTATTTAGCTGATTGACTGGAGTCTAGATCCAGCAGGAAGTGAAAAGAGCGCCCAAGGACTCGATTGCCGATAAATTTTCTGCGGATCTCTACCCAAGTCCACTGCCATGACTTCGGAATCGACGCTTGCCGAGGTCGTGCCTCAGCAATATAGCTCCTTCACCACCCTGCAGAAGCGATATATCGTCTTCACAGCGGCTGGGGCGGGCTTCTTTTCTTCATTATCGGCGCAAATTTACTTTCCGGCCCTCAACGCTCTGGCCGAGGACCTGACGGTGTCGACATCGCTGATCAACCTGACGGTCACCAGCTACATGGTAATTACGTTACACGCAATTTCATGAAGGGATCACACATTAATATGATACGCTCATGTATCAGATTTTCCAAGGAATCGCCCCCATGTTTTTCGGCAGTTTTGCCGATCAGACCGGCCGTCGTCCCACATATATTATCTGTTTCATCATCTATATCGCCTCTAATATCGGCCTCGCCGTACAGAATAGCTACGCTGCCCTGGTTGTGCTACGATGTTTGCAGAGCTCCGGAATCAGCAGTACTGTTGCCCTATCTGCGGCCACAGTTGTCGATGTCAGCACGAAAGAGGAGCGTGGCTCGGTGATGGGTATCGTCATGGCTGGCAACTTTATGGCCCCAGCTATTGGGCCCGTAATCGGTGGCCTGCTCGCCCAGTATCTAGGCTGGAGGTCCATATTCTGGTTCCTGACCATTGCATCTTGTGTCTTCTTCCTGTCTCTCCTATTTTTCCTTCCGGAGACAGCACGAAGTATAGTCAACGATGGCTCTTCCCCAGCTCAACCATGGAATCAGCCCCTTATTCGCTACCTCTCCTTCCGAGATGAGGCCAACCCCAGTCGTTCTTCTTCGGATGGTGATCGACGCCTAGGCAGCGACTCGCCAAGGATAAAACACAAAATTCGATTCCCTAATCCGCTTAAGCCTCTTCAGGTCGTGTTTAATCTGGACTCGGTCATCGTCTTGCTGGTGACTGGCGTCATCATGGGGGCAAATATGACAGTCCTCTCATCTATCACGGAACTTTACACCAGGCAGTATGGCCTAGATATGCTTCGCATTGGTTTCTGCTACATCTCTCTGGGCAGCGGGTCGATCGTGGCCTCCGTTATTACGGGCCGACTCCTAGACTGGAACTACCGCTATATGGCCTCTACGAGAGCCACATCCCAACAGCAAAGTGATGATTCGCTCTCGGGGAAAAAAGCCCGTAGCATGATCACTATCCCCCTCATTATGTTGGGCAGTGTGACCGTGTTAGCATTTGGCTGGGTGCTCCAATACGGCGCATTTCTCGCGGTGCCTGAGGTGCTTCTATTTTTCATCGGTATAGGCCAGACTGGTGGCTTCATTTCCACCTCTACCTTACTGGTGGATCTGCATACCTCTCACCCAGCTGCTGCGACAGCGACGAACAATCTGGTGCGTTCCATTTTCTCGGCTGCAGCGTCGGCCGCTATCGATCCCATGTTACGTGCAATGGATCGTGGGTGGGCTTTTACTCTTGTGGCATTTATTTTACTGTGCATGATTCCATTCCTCTTGCTCCTTTGTGGGGTTTGTCGTGAAAATCAAGAGCTTCTTGAGAGGCCGGCGGATTAAGACACTTTTGTGGGATATTCACGTTTGATATATCCTGGAGTCGGCCGAGACATCTCTCCCTATAAATCCATAACAATCAATCTCGTCTGGCTTATATTGTGAGATAGATATATCATTTACATATATCTTTTGTTGTAAATTCTGCTAAAGTAACGTAAGTACACACCACTATCTTCCCACGTGCCTGCACATTATATAAGCCAGTAGAGCAAAAATAAAATGGAATAGGCGAAGGAAAGAAAGGTAAACAAACAGAAAGCTACCGCTTATAGATCGTGATTGCATTGAAGACATGGTACGCATGCCACCAGCAGCGCAAGGCCGGGAAACAAGATAAGTAATGTAAGGGATGGCTGGTCTGTGAGTGATCCAGATCACTCGGTGAGTAGTTCGGAATTTTCTACCGTTAGCAATATTAGCAAAATCATATAAATGCGGGAATTGTGCGTTTAGCGCTACTTGTGCGTTTGCAATTGGCTGTAATTACCCTGGTGTTGTGGAGCAAAAGGCTGCATACCTGCTGATCATACTCGTAATTTACAGTAAATCCTGTACGGAGTACGGAGTAGACCACTGTAAATAAATCCACATTTGAAATCACATATATCTTAAAATTAACAATATAGCCGGTATGAATACTGGGATGTAGGCCCGACTTTGGAACCGATTTTCGGAGAATCCCACCAGCGTGATCATTATCATCAGGTCTTGCGGCCTAAGCTGAAACAGGGCATTCAACCTACAGTAGTCGGTTGGCTTAGCCACAACATGCTGTCCCCCAAACTTTCCATGTACGCGATTACACAGTTACTTTACTAGGCCTTGACAAGAACCCGGAGATACTGGTGGTTCACCAAGAGAAAAAGAGGAAATGATCAATTCCTGTGCTGCTTACGAAGGTAGCGAAACTGGTGAAGAGAGAAAAGGAGAAAGACCCAGCCAGGATTCGGGGTTTCTGATAGCCACCTGTATCCGTGCCCTTCGCTGCGCTGCGACCCACCCATTCGCTCCCGCCCATGGGCGGGAGCGAATGGGTGGGTCGCAGCGTAGCGAAGGGCACGGATAGTTCGCATCGTCACGGCGGTCAAGAGGTGGTCCCAGACTTTTGCGATACCACTGTATATTACTAGTTCTATGATCAAGTGCTAAAGTTTCTTATTTCGTCATGCTCAAGTCTTCCTATCTACCAGGTAATTAATTTGATTCACCAGTTGTCAAGACTTGCTGACCAGAAACTCAGAAACCGCGGGATTCAAATTACTGGGTGACGTCATCAACGCACAAATCCCGCAGCGTGGTGACATCGCACCAACACCTAGAGCAACATTCTCAAATTATGATCGCCTAGATAGCCACTGGTCACTCTTGGGGGTCTATGCACTCTGACAGTCAAATACCGCTATCTGGGCCCGTCGCCGCAACGTATGGTCTTGCAACATCAGCAGGATGTTGTCATCTCTCCACGAGACCCAACTCCGTTTTGAGGCTACCAGTTCCTTGTTAGATTATTCAGCATTTCTGGTCCAGTTCTCCGTGATAGTACATGTCAGTTCAAAGGTAGCTGACGACACACAGATCACCGTGAATACCACCCTGCTGTGTGTCTCCCTTATTATTTCCCGACTCCACTACCTCCTGTACGGTCCATTCGATCCAGCAGAAAGCGAAGAGCTGTACACAAGATTCGTGGGCGCTTCTCTGGAATCGATTTTGACAGTGGTCATCCTTGACATAGACGTCGACTTGGAATTCGTCTTCTTGTTAATAGCGCTCCTTGCGGGAAAGGTGTGGATCTGGATAACGCAATGGAGAATAGAATCGCTCGGCCAACAACGGCATTCACAAATTCGCCCTTACACTTGCGTTCTCGCAGGTCTCTTATTATTCCTACTTTTTGAGTCCTCCATGGTCGGTTACACATTACACGCCGCCAAGCAAGCCGCCAACACAAAGCTGGGGATTATGTTTGGGTTCGAGTATGCGGTCTTGTCTTTATCAGCCATATCAGTTGGGCTCTCTTTTTTCTTACTACTTGAGGAGGCCGCCACGAGTACCGGCGAGCAACTATCAACAGACTTCGCGAGCGGAGTGATTACCCAGTTGGCCATTCAGGCATCGACTGAAAGTGACACCGTAGGGACTGCAGCCGGAGAATGGAAGGGCGGATGGCGATGCGTGTCTGTCCTGGTCGTGATAATAGGTAATCTTGCTATAAAGAAACTCTCAGTTCCGTTTCCGATTTGTCCGGATGCTAATTGGGTGCACAGAATGCATAATACTGCTTACTAGTCTATCCTATCTTCTTGTCTGTCTTGTCTGGTACAAGCGCCCTATCATCTCTAGTCAAATTTTCGTCACTTCGCACTCGCTCATAACGCGCTTGCGTGACCTCCTCCGCTACCGAGATGCTGTTCAAGAAATCAACAGGCAATGTTTTGATGCAACCGCGGAACAGGTCGCACAGGCAAATTTGTGCGCCATTTGTCATGAGCGTATGTTGCCGTGGTGCGATGAATCTGCGGAGGAAAGATATATTACCTCCGGCGAGAGGGCAACCCCTGAATATTCACAAGCATCATGCCGCAAACAAGAACATCGATCGAAAAGACTGCCTTGCGGGCATGTGTTTCATTTAGGTTGTCTCCAAAAATGGATTGAGAGGCAGGCAACCTGCCCACAGTGCAGAGGGCCGGTCTCTAGAAGAGCGACCGATTCTGGGCGGGTACCTCGTATTACCGATTAATATTGGTCAAGAACTATCCCCGTTCGATGGCAATGGGCCAAAGGCTGCGGACTTAACACTACCGTTGACCAGACTGCCATTGTTACCTGGGTACTGTACTGTATGCTGAGGCGGAGGTCCCACTAATATACGGAGTACGGAAACATGTCCGAGGGGTGGAAGGCGAGCACACAATTTCTTGAAGGTGTCAGCATGTTTGCATTGTGTGCTGCTTTTCCAGTAAGACCCAGTTTAATTACCTAATGTAGTAGGGGCTTTTTGACATGTGGGACTTGGTCGGTTTTGCGTTGCGGTCTTGTTTAGTTGGTTCGTCCGTGAGGCTTTCTGCGGAAAGCAGGAAGTAGGAAATCTTCAGTAGAATAGAGGATATGGAAGACGAAAAAGAAGAATACACAAAGATCGAAGTCGCACATTATTTCCTTGATGTCTTTCCCTACTCCTGACGTCTAGCATAACGTTCCTTCAGTTCGTCGTAAGGTAGCCGTATCTATCGCTGTAATGACAGGCCGGCTGCAAGATTCGCGCTTGATTCAGCGATCGAAGCAGCCAGTTCTTTTGCGAGGACTATCTTATTCCTGGGCACGATATTTTGTAATCATCCCCTTCGCTCGATGATTTACTACCTGGCAATGGTGCACCCATTCGCCTGGGTTATCCACGGTCATAGTGAGGGACTTCGTCTGCGCCGGGAGGACAGAAACCTTCAGAGACGGACTCTGATTAGTGGTCGTGGCACCGCATCGGGGGAGGAGGGGTGCACCTACTACATCAAGTCTCTGGCCGGCCCACAAAAGGGTGTTGCCATGCCAGTGAGGCGTATGCGCGTTAGCAACACTTCCCAAAGATTGCTATAACCTGTTGTTAGCAGAAATGTACGACGAGCTCCATTCCGTAACGTTGAACACTTACGACGTGCCAGCGGGCCTGACGGCCAACAGTAAGATTCAGTCCCTCCAGGTTACCGAAAAGGCGCCCATTGATGCTGTGCTTCAGATTGCTTTCCTGGAAACCGGGATCGAGACGGTTGACCTGCAGCTCACCGGCGGTGATGTTTGTCCGACTTAGAGTATTCTGATCAATATAGAATGATCTGTTCTCGTCAACTATCATGAAGAGAGTGAGAACTTCTTCGGTGAGATTAGAATTTTTCGGCGCTGGAACGTCCAGTGTATGCTTCCTAAGTTCCCCAGGCTGATAAACAATGAGTGCCCCAACCAAGCCGCTGTATATGTCCTGGGCACCCGAGACATCTGAATGATACGTCCATGCCAAAGACGGGGGATCCATAGGTCCCGGCCCCGCGCGCTCTGTAAATGGCGTAAGTTACGACATGATTTGCGATCTAGTGAGTCGTTTGTACACTTACCTGGGACTTCCCATGTGTAAGTCCAGGTGTCTCCTGGAGGCACGGAGTTCCCTCCAAAGACCTGCTCCGGGCCGTACAAACCTTCATTGGGCTTTGTGTAACGGAGCCCGTGAGGATGGATCGAGTAATTATGCGATGCCATGTTTTTAAACACGACTCTGAGTGTGTCACCGACTTCGGCTCTTAGGATAGGCCCCAGCATCCCCAGCCACTGCGATAACTGGTTAGAACGCATCGCATACAAAATTATTGGCTAGTTACCTCAGGCCGCTCCGACTGGGAGACGAATGTATCATCTGTGAATTCTCGGAACATTGCTTTTGTGTAAAGGTGGCCAATACGCTGGCCGTTTTGAGCGGCAGTAGCAGCTGCCTGGGGTGAATCGGCTATTCTTTGCTCGTTGATAAGATCCATGCCGCTGTTCCACATCCGTTAGTCTCACAACTCGACTCCACGGCTAGGGTCGGGAAACTGACGTAGGCATGTAATCCCAATCCTCTTCGACTGCGCCTACGAAGTAAGTGCGAACTGTACCATCTGAGCTCAACGCAAAGGAACCTGTGAAGGCAACGAACCAAAGCGCGATCAGCATCATTAGAGAACACGACTGTGCCAGTGCCATTTTTGAATGTGTCAAAGAGACTCAAGATTCTGCAGCGGGCAATTCAAAGACAGATACGAGATGGTGGCAGTTGCTTGACCGCCATATACATGGCTTGTGCTGCTTTTATATATTGGTGCCAAGTACTCCGTAAACAGACTAGCACTCTTTCGGAAGGCGTAATCCGATCATTTTTTTTCCCAGTAAAGCGACAATGCATGCTTACGTTTGCGTCATGCTGATCCTAAAATAAAGCCGGCAATCAACAAGGCAAATTGGACTGAGTGAAAATCCATGTCCCTGCATTCGTCAATCACTAAGTCGTCAGATTGCGGAGAGTTGGTTCGACATAGGTAAGGCGGCCTGACATGCAGCGGGAAGGCTTTGGAAAACGCCCAACTCACCCTATTACCGCGTTCAGATTCTTTGGGCGGCATTCCGAGAAAGCTGCTGCTGACTATCTGGGAATTTGAAAAGGCCTACCTCGTCCATCGTTTGATGAAGTCTTTCATCACCTTTCTTGCCCGAACATGGGTCTGGCAACCCAACCGAGGGACTAGGAACGGGCCAGAGTATCGCGCATACAAGGTGATGCGTGCACGTGATCCCAGACCCTTTTGGAGAACGGGAAATTGTCTCCCAATCTAATTTAGTTACCGCCCAGCCACCACCCACAAAAGCCCAAGCACCCGATTGCGGACGACTTTGAAAAGACAGCTTTGTCACCGCTTCTGGTACCATCTACAGTTGTACTGGAGCTTCATCTACCCTGACCCGCTCGGTGAGTTGATTTACCAACTACGGAGTAGACCAAATACTAATCCAGTACCAAGTCTATGGTGAGGGTCAGTGCAACCAACCCGCTTAAGTAACAATGATGCATAGCACAAGCAGCACCTGCCTGATTTGTAACGATAACCACGTTGTCATGTTGACACATTGATGACGTCATTCATATATCCACGCCAGCCCTGCAAATATCCCAGCCTGTTTAATCTCTACAGACTTATATTCTATAATCTGCACTGCTTCTGATACCCAGGATCTACGCTCAAAACACATCTCAGAGAAATAAAGAGTCTTCATATAATCATGGCCTGCACTTGCGGATCGACTTGCAACTGCACCGGTTCCCAGAATTGCACCTGTGGTAACAACTGTTCCTGCAAGGCTTGTGGCGTACGCATATCCCATGCTCCGGCGGCGGGCATTGAAGTGTGATATCGAGTATGGCTGACTTTCGGCTTGTCGCATGTAGAAATGAAATGCTACCTCGGCGATGTCTTTCATCCTGGGTCCACGATCAGATGGAGCAGAAAGGCTTGGTCCGTCGCTGTGCGCTTTCCATCTCAGTATGCTATTTACCCCGCTGTACGCAGCCTCACCGCTATGTCTGTCCTTATTCTATAGCACTGAATATTGAGTCGTTCCTTTTGCATAAGCCGTTTTCAGCTAGTATGTCGTATTATTTTCGCTTTGTTGAGCCGGCTAATTGCTAGACTGACTGGCGACAAAGCTATGGAGTATACGAGACCCATCTAAGTTGCTCTGGGGAGCAATGGTTTCCGTGTCTTCGTAAACTGCTCTGCCTCTCTCTTCGTCGCAACACATGCTAAGTGGTAGCGGAAAGCCAGCACAGTGGAGATAAACCATCAACTCGAGGCTCATGAGGGTAGTTCTCAGGATTGTGAGAAGTGCGGCGACATACCAGATAAGCCGCCGGGAAAAGACTACTTTCCTGAAGAGCCTCGCAGCAGCCTACTTAGTGAAGTTCTGGCCTCCGTGATTGGCGTGGGACACTTGGATGGAATAGATGGAGATTCGAATGGTCGCTGTGGTAAAAGATTCGGCGCAGGTAGCGCTGTAATTTGTCAATCATATCATTCCTCCGGATTTATTACTATGAGAACTGTTACGAATAAGGTAGTCGGAACGGTGAGACTTGGTGGAGTTGGACTCGGGAACAAGGATTTCCGAATCAGGATGATAAGCGATGGCGTCTGTATCAGAGCGAGTATCAGAACGCGTTTCCCGCCATACTAGATCCTTTCCTTCTTTCTCTCCTTAGCTTCGATACTCTCGTCAAATGGCACCAGTTGATTCCGAATCTCTTCCTGGCTGTTAACAATGACTGGTTATTAGATATCTTGGCTACGAGTGGTCATTGCGGCCTTTCCTAAAATCAGCAATTGTGCGCTCTGATATTTGCATGTTGCACACGCTTGACTCGCTTGGAAGACACGTTCAAGGAGAGAAACAAAAAATATCAGAGGTCTATGGGAGGGGTAGACAAAGAGCCGGTAAAGGTAAGTAGGAGACAGTTCCGTGCACTCTTTGCGCATGGTTCAGGAGTCCCGATTTCGACATCAGCTTTTCGCCGCAAATAGTCTACCTCCCAGTCGTTCCGACTCTGTGTGTTCGACTGGGGTAAGAATGCTCTCTGCGCCTCCTCGTGGACACCGTTCTCCTCGTCCTCTTCGTCCTGTACTCCCGGGTGTGAAATTTGCTGGTAATCGGGCCGCCTGCTGCCTGATTGCGTGCTCATCCAACTCGTTCGTTGGCCGGAAAGCTGAACGAAAGCGATCTGTACGGAGTGGCAGAATATCAGCCATTACACCACGAATCTCAGTGTGGCAGTAAACCCACCTTGGCCGCGAAAACAAAAACGACTGCAACAATTATCATCCAAGATGTAATCTGCTGCTGCTCTCTCCAAGGAGCGAAGCAACTCCTCTGATATTCTAGTTGCAACTCACACGCGTTGTCCCCGTGGTTCCGGTCTTTGAAGGGCCATGCCCTGTCGTGAAGGCTTCTAAGACCACAGCATCGGAACTCATCTTGGATGGAGCGTATAGCATGCGAATTCTTGGATTGAAAGAAACCCTGCCATTGTTGATCTAGGTTACAGGAGAGAATCCTGTCGGGGAAGAGGTACGCAAGTGTCACTGTGGCCACGATAGTCGACATGACGGTTTGAATCTGACTGAGTATACTGGATATTCTGCTCCATCGACAGTTGCGAGGAGTCTTATCGTTTGACAGTGGGGAAAAAATTCGCGTAGCTAACAGTATGAGTGCTGTGATCGAGGATATGAGTGTTGCAATGGCTGGAACCCATGTTGGTAAAGGAAAAAATAGAGCGGCCGTACGAGCCCACGATAACCTATTCCGTGAAAGCGTTGTTAATTACTATTCTCATTGAATAAACTCTCGCCATAGATATGATGAAGAACACAATAACTCTCGCTCCAAGGGTCAAGGATACGGCTCCTCCCTAATGGCAAAATGCGTTAACAGAAGTCATCGCCAAGCTGGATCTCCAGCAACTTACCAAAACAAACACAATATAGAGGAGGGCGGTCACATCAATCTTGAAGAGCATCCTTTTCAGATAGCTAGCTCTTTTTAAGGCAATAATTTATTGAAGGAGCACGATGAAGTACGATGAAGAATGGACGCGGTGGTAGATGAGGTGGACGACATTAGCGGAGTTTGCTTTTGTTGGCTTACTACAGTGCCAAAGCAGATCCTACCAACCAGTCCACGACAGCTAACAGACCATACCATCTGCACGGACCTCTGCTGACGTCACGCACGGCCAATCCAAGAGATCCCAAGTCTTGTCATCTCCCTTTCAGCACGCTTTCTCCCCCAGCAAATGTTCCTGGTACAGGAGGGTGTACTGTTCGAATATCCACAGCAACAAAGATGGTCTCTTATTCGGTAATGCTTGCTGTAGCTAACAGTGGCTGAATCTCGAGTAAGGAGGTCTTGATATTCTGGGGGGTGCAAGTTGGCGGATTTGGCCAGGGTGAGCAGTTCGCCATTTATAGTATTGCCTTTCACTCACCTCCCCAAACTGAGGGGGCGGCAAGTCTGGGCACCGGGGCCTCCGGAAACCGTCTTCTGGTCCGTGCGGCTCGCCCATACTGGACACATATCGGGAGCCACAAAGCCAGTCATAGACCGGTGCATCTGCTTCCAGGCATGCGATAGGGATCTAGGACCCATCCGAGCAGTAGAGATTGAGATTGATCTTGGTGTGAGAGGCTCGCCGTATGTAGACTTGCCTTCAGTATCAAACTGGAGAGTTTATGAGCCCCCTTAGGGACGTTTACCAAGAGGTCGAGGCTAGATGAGTTTTACGATGAATTCAAATAACTAGCTGGCACATGCGCTTCTTATTCAGTATTCTGCATTGGGCTCAGCAAGTCTGGGTACATGGGGCTTCCATGGATGTAGGAAGAGCGTTTTCTGGCCTGTGTTGTCGCCAGGCTGATAGAGACACAAACCAGTGGCACTGCCTTAAGACCAGTCAGGTAATAGATCTGGGGGTCTGCGCCCAGGGGGCTTTGAGTCTGGAGATGTGGGTCCGTAGATGGGAAGCTGTGGTGGTAAGGCTTCGGCTTTAGGCCCCGTGACCTGGAACAGTTGATTTGAGGTGTTGAAATGGGTGATGGTAAGATTTATAATTGTTGTCATGAGGAGTATTTACATCACAGGGCGGGGTGCCTCATATATATAACTTCCCAATCCCTGCCATGAGATAAGGTTCAGCCACCGTGATACTCAACAAAGGCTGTGGACGTGGATCCACTTTGGACGTACGTCCACAGCTCTAGGTCTGCACCAGCCTTAAATCTGTCAACTGGCGGCTTGTATGGCCGGATAGCCATGGCGGCCACGGGTCTGCAGACTACAGTCTATACAAGCCACAAAGCTCTGGATTCAGGTCTCAAGAAGGATACATTGTTCAAGTCTGCTGCTTCCGTTTCGCCGGGCGGTCATCATCGCCGTCGGCTTGGAGTGCCCGTGTGATCGAATCCACCGTCGCTTCACTTACAGTCAGATCGTCGCCGAATGTCATAAAAACCGTGTTCGTGCCATCCTCAATCGCCGCATCGAAGCACTGCCCAGGGGGGACCTGCCGTAAATTCTGGTCGTAGTAGGTTGCCTTGTGTGCTCGCGCCTGCTTAGCTGCCATTCGCTCCACAGGAGACGGGTCCGACGGGTCGACCATCATTTTGTGGACCAAGCGATTCCACTCGCCGTGTTCATCACGTGCACGGAACATGATTGTCACCTTAGAGCGCTTGGTCGCACCGCTTGCTCCTCCTCGTTCCGAAGACCTGTCTCGCTTCTCGGGCCGCTTCTCTGACCTAGCTATGTCCATTCGTGTGCGCACATCAGCCTGTGTGGAAGACTCTCGTGCTGGTGACAACGAGGGACGCTCCGTTACAGCGTCCTGCTGCGTAGCATCTGGAATGACCTGAACCTCTGGCGATGCGTTCGGCGGTACACTCTCCGACCGGCGTGGCTCCCGTTCCGACTGGATATTCGTCATCCCATCGCGTCTAGAGTTCTCATCGATAGCCCCCGAAATTTCTGGCTGCGGTTCGAACGCGACTGGCCCTGATATTTCTTCCACTGCCTGTTGGTGGTCCTGAGCCAGGTCATCTTGACTAGCCAGGGGCGATGAACTCTGCTCTTCATTCATTCCTGACAAAGGACGATGCTGGGCCTCGAGGAAATTAATCTCAGTAATAGGTCTTGGTGTCTGTTGTTGGGCAGCTGTTTGTAGCAGTGCGTTTATATCCTGCTCCAGAGTTTCCTGGGGCGGCATGGATGGCTTTCGGGTTTGTTGGTGCCGCTCTGTCTGGTCATATGGTTTGAACTTCGCCCTCTCTCGCAACGCCGCGCCCTTTCTACCCATAGTCCTAGAAGGTCCCGATTCGATTCTGGGTCGCCTACGTCCTTCTAATCTGTCCAGTGCCCTTTGAACTTCCTCCGCCGCAGAAGGCTGCGCGGTTTCTGTCGCTTGATCATCTTGATCGCTTGTATGCTTTTCCATGTTGGCATCTTCCTGGGGCTCCCTCACAGCGATGCTCTCTTCACTCCCTCGTCGTGGCTGCTCGTCCTGAAGTCCTAACTCAGAATGGCCTTCCGACTGTTCGTTTTCGCTCAAACTTTCCTCCCCCCGACTGGGTTCATGGTGGTCGAGTTCACGCGCCACCGACGGCTCCATGTCAGGAGTACCCTGCTCATTTTCACCCAGTATACCGTCACTTCCAGAAATTCTGGGCTCCGTCTCATCTGTCGGGTTTAACGCCTCTCCCAGTCCGCTACCTTCCGAAAGACTGTGCTCGATTTCCATATCAGACTCGGGAGGTAATGATGATAAATTTCTGGAAGGAGACGGTTGATGGTCGAAATGTGAGGATTGGTGCCTTCGTTGCTCTCGTTGTTGTCGTCTCCGCAACTTCTTCGCTCGCTTTTGCTGTCGTCGCTCTTTGTGGGCGTCTCTCAAGCGTTGCTGATCTAAATTACTTTCCTGTTCGACTCGTGTTCCCGCACCCTCTATCTCTTCTGTCCCTTCATCTTGCGGCGAACGATTACTCGGGACAAAAAGCGGAGACATCGGCATGTCAGTATTTGGAGATGCGCCTGTTGTGTTGCCATTCACACTAGGCATTGGCAGCTTGCTGAAAAAAGTGAAGTAGACACTGCTCCTCACGAAAATGGAAGTCGCCTTCCGTTCCTCTTTGATGGAGTCACCGTGGATTCGGTCAATGAAAAGAAACGGGCAATCTTGCAATTGTGCTTCGGTTTGCGGACGTCCACATCGAGACTCCTTTTTGGTTTCCCTTCCACCAATGCTTTGCACTGGAAGCTGATGGTCAAGCGGGATGGCCCTCAAGAAGCACTCGGTGACTTTGTTGATCAGAGACTCAACTTCTTCCTCGTTGTACCGGTAACGATCTGGTTGACGGGCTCTCAACAGAGCATCTTGTGCGATTTCCCGATCTGGTGACTGCTGGATGAGTTGCTCAATTTGTGGCGATTGAAACCCGAGCCTCTTTGCGAGTACAGCCATGTCATACAGTACCATAGGCTCCACCACCTCACGGGTAGGCTTCGCCATAACGTCTGTCTTCTGCGGCTGTTTGGATAACTTCGGGTAGTGACGCATAGCATAAAGCCAGAGCTGTCGGTAACCAAGTTCTGCAGGGTCGCCCTGAGAGGGTGAATAATAGCGAAACCCAGTTTCAGATGTTTGTATCAAGGGTTGCGCATTGGCGTCATCGAAGGTCAAAAATGCCGCGCGCATAGCACTTCTGATCGTTGGGAAAGATCTAGAAGGTGTGACGAGTCGTTTGATGCAGTTCGCGCATGATTCCAGGTACCAGAGATCTTTAAAGAAAGTATAAAGAGATGGAATAATGCCATCTGTCCTCTTCAATCGCTTCCAAATCGATGTCCGTTCTGATTTCGTGAAATTTGTAAAGATTTCGCCGCTGTGTACGAGACCTTTCACGGTGGTTCTATCCTTCGAGGAGACTCCAGGTGCCAAAAGTTGCAATGTTTCCACGGTATGGGTGTCCACTCGGAGCATTTTAGCACGATCTTGTCCCACGAGTGAAGACCAGAATTGCAGAAGCCGGGTTAGTGCATGCACTATCTCCTTTGAATTGAATTGAATCAGCATCCCTTCTGTTTTATGTTTGAAAGCCAGATGATCCTACCTCGTCGCAGCCAATAGCAAGCGCCTGTGGAAGAGACCCAATTTGCATTCCATGTACCAGCAACGAAGGCAGGGTAAGTAATGAATCAAAAGAAGCTCGAACGCTTGGATGAGACTCAAGTCCGCGAAGCCGCCTAGCTTTGTTGTCCGACAGCCGCGCCAACCATCGATTCTCGAAGTGTGCATTTGCTTCATTTCGATATTGTCGGACTTTTATGTAGATTTCACCATCGCTTGGAACTCTCTCGTTGGCATATTCATCAACAAGGCTTGTTTGAAGATCCGGGCTAATGTCTTGGGACTGTCAAAACGGGCTTTGTGCAGGAGAAGATATGGAGGATTTCTGGCTTACCATCCAAATACAGGTCGACAGCCCACCATTGGTCAATCGATGGTAAATAGTGTTCTCCAGCCTTTAAGCGATGTTGGCCGTGAAGGAACTTTATGGATCCAGCCGGGAAATGGAGGTGTTTGTAACGATTCGGTTGATCAGTCAGCAGTTCAGCAGCGTTTACTCTTGCTACTTGTAGAGCCTCATGGAGATGCTGTCTTGACACAACAGCGCTGACGTGGTTATGTATGTCGAGTCTTCGACAACCTTCTTTGTCAAATATCTCACAAAGTCTTTCCACATTCTTTGTGTTTATATGTTGCGAGATGGATGAATGGGGGGTCATCTGATTTATGTTAATCTTGGCTGTCCCTTGGTATTTCCGACACCTTTCTGCCAGAATTTGCTGCTCTGGGTCTGCGTACATAGGCTCGTCCATGGTTATTAATGAAGTAGGAACGAGTATCGGCGGAGCAGGAGAGTGTTATTTATATTTAACAGGTCTTGGCCCCACAGAAGAAAGGATCCACCTTCTTTCTGCTGACTCAGTGTGCTGGTGACCAATGTGATTGCAGGGCTGAGATGTCTCCCAAAAATAAATTTAATTCCATCGATGCAGTTGATTTATAAATAGCGCCCTCTTCGTCTTCAATCGCTGCACCTTTCTACCTTCTCTTCTTTCCGATCCCTTAAATCAGACCCAAATATGTCGAGACAAGACAAACACTGTACAAAGGTTGACTTCACGGGCTACCAAGAAGTGTCAGCGAACAGTCCATCACGAGAGGCACCCTCGAGCAAACAGACACCTCCGCCTCATGTGCCCTCACAATTGAACCGTAGTCCCAACTCGAAAAAAAGAGATGCATCTTCTCCCCAGAGCGAAAGTGCACGAAAAGTTGTCAGAGGAGGCCCCAAAAGCCTTGGCTTACCTCAGGTGTGCGAAGACGGTACATCTCGCCGATTGATCGTGAGGGATGAATCCCCCTGGGATACTTATCGTCGGAGACTGAGGTGTACCCTGGCAGGCAATGTATTCATTGCAGCTCACCGTTCCCGTCCATTCCAGGCGGTAGCCATTCGGGAGTACACCAAAAGGGATGTGGCTAAAATGCGAAGACTGTATGATATCCTGGACCATGATAACGTATTGACAGCCCGAGAGTGCTTTGTCAACGAAGGATGCATGTATGCTCTTGTCAACGACCTCCCGCTCACTTTGGAGCAACTTGTGGGGTGTCGGTCTCTCTATCCCACAGAGACGGAATTGGCTCCCATTGTTTGGCAGGTATGTGGCCCTTGATCCTTCAGCTCTCTAAAGCGCATGAGCTCATGAGAGTCCAGATTTTGAATGGTTTATGTTACCTCAACGATACGGGATTAGAACATCAGTCTCTGACATGCCGGAATATTCTTCTTGGCCTGGATGGCGTCATCAAGATTGGTAAGTGGCGATTGCCTCCTTCGTCATGGTTCTTCTAACTCCCTAAAGCTAGCTTGGAAATGTGCGTGGAATGTCCGCCGGGCCAGGCACAGAATATATACATCAAAAGACTCGCATCCATTACCATGGAAATCATGCAGAAGTATGTGAAAGATGATGGAGTGGTGGGAGTAGATGACGTGGAACGTTGGCCTGTCGACTCGGATTCGTTTGGGTTTCTTCTCGCCCTGTCCACAACAAAGTCCATGGAATCTTTGAAAGAGGTAATCCACCGGGTCTCTCGTTGATTAACATATTACTGACCTTTATAAGCAACCACTTTTTCGCAAAAAAAGTCGATCAGCAGGAGAGTTGGTGCTTCTTGCTCGGTCCGTTTTAGTCTCTGCAAGGATGTTCTATTCCTACGAGAAATAGTAGGAAACGATCTCTTCAAGAAATTGTTAGTGTTGGCTTTATCATAATTTTCAGGTATTCCATTATATGCCCGTGGCCTTCAATCATTCGAAAGGTTGTCAGTAAATGCATTGAGCGTGTACCCAGTCAATACGATATAGGTTGAAATAGACTTCCAATAGTGGCGAGGTGATGCTCGCAGGCGGTGGTGAGGTAAGTGGGGGTTGCTTTTGGCGGTCGTTGCGGCCCGGAAAGGTTAGTGCAATTCACCAAGCAAACATCCCCTAATTCGTAAATGGTCGCTTCTATCGTGACAGAGCACGATAAGGTAAACAGACTACTTAGTACATATATTTGTGTTATGAATTTATGATATCACCCTGGGTCACATGATAACCAACAGGCCAAAAATACCGCCTTATTCTGCCGGGTTGCTGGTTCGAATCCCGCAAGGGCTGATAAGAAATATTGAGGACGGCCGTGGTGACTCAGCTATCGCCCCGTTCCCTGGTATACGCTTGGGGTCCTACTTTGTATATATAGCTGATACTACGCCTGCTCGTGATGCTACAATGGTGTGAGTGATGAGTGCTAAAACACAAGAGGTTCGCGACTAGCCTTTTAGAAAAATCCATATTTCCACGCCCGGATGGAAGCAGTCCTTGGCTATTCCTTAATGTCGCCAACCTTCGTGACTGCTGAGAGCCGATGGGGAAAAAGGGGGCGTGGGTTGAGGTGATGTGAACCTTAACTAGGCAGCCATGCTCAATTGGAGATGATGGCCTGAGTCAGCGGACTCTAACTACTTGGAAAAGCTCCCACCTTCGACGGCCGACTCCCTACAGTCTAAGAGCAAGAAAATAAAGACGTTGGAGTCGTAAATAGAATATTCATTCAAGAATTGTTGGGACTAACCATAGCCTGGGACCTCTGGATAAATATCAGGTGGGTAGCAGCAAGTCTAGACAGAGACTTGAGGTTGGGAATCAGCCATCTCTCTTGCTTGCATGGCAGAAATGCTTCGCCCCCCACCAGCGCCTCTAGGAAGGTGTTTAATTGGTCACTAGACAAAGCAGTATCACCTCCAAGCATAAGGCCCACAGCCATAGGCTCAAACGATCGATAAAATCTAACTAGAGTTGGATAGCGATTGAGGACATAAATGGCCAACGTGTCTATCATTTTATTCTGAAATGCTGTTCTTCTGCCTCTATTCAAAGTCAGCAAGTCAATTATCCCACAATACCGTGGAGCATGAATGAACATACATTTGATTTGCCAAGTCTTCACTGGCGAGCAAAACCACACCTAGTCCCATGCAAGTAGCGACTTTCCACCAACGCTCGCCCCAGCGGCATTGATCGCTCAAAAAATCACGATCTGCTTTTCTCGGGGTGAATTGAGACCCATGAATAGCCTGTAAGATAGAATCTCTGGCTATCGTGGAAATTGTCCGACCTCGGCGGTTTAGGGGAAGACCGTCTGTTTCACTTTTCTCCAAGTCTTTAACATGATTTTCGAAATGAATATGGATCCAAATCTGTGCAAGGCGGCGATGTACATCGTCTGGCTTCGAAGTCGAACCGGAAACTGAGTTCAGATACCTCAGATAAGCCACGCATGCTGTCAGAGACGAATTCAAGTCGTAAGAGTCAAGGCTAGGTAAGGCATGCCGATAACAAGTGACTAAAAGGGACTTTAACGTAGCAATTGAGCCCTTGGATCGTAAATTTGTGACCAAACCGCCACAGCAGTTTTTGACGTCTCGAGCTTGTTTTTGGCCTAATGTCTCGCCGGTTGCAATTTGACATATTTTTTGAATGCAGTCAATGTGCTGATCTGCATGGGCCCAATTACTGATTGGCTTGGCATTGTGGGAGGCCTCTCTTTCGATATCTTTCAAAAACTCGAAATCTGGTGAAGTGAGAAATGTTTTCTGGCTATAATCCGCGGAGCCCAAAGCACCACTTGGCTTTGGAGATTTGAGTTGCTCATTTTCTCTGTTCAGGAGGGGAGGATTTTCAGTGCTTTCGCATTTCACAGAAGCATATACGCCTGGACTTGGTGTTCGGAGATTTGTCGTCATAGGATCTTTTGTTGAGTCAAGGGACTGCATCGTCTGCAAATTCTCATCTGATTGCAGAGAGACTTCTAGCCGTTCATAATGGAGCTGAGGGATATGTTGTAGTAACAGCTGACTCGGATTTGTTTCATCGCGGAGTGCCTCTGGTGTGAGCCAAGCATCCCAATCAACATCAAGTGCAGGGGCCTCGTAAGAGACTAAAGTTTCTGGGTCAAACGATACCATCATCCTTATGCTGGGTGGGGACAATAGAAAAAAAATCAATGGTGAAGTGCTAGCACTGGCTTCAGGGAGGAGCATCTAAATAACTGATGATTTGCCTCGGATCCAGCAACTAAAGTGTGAGTGAAGAGGAACATATGCTGAATTTAAGGCAACTCGATTAATAAATGAGGTAAATGACCAGTCAGTAAAAATAAAAGGAAAAAAATTCTTAAGCGCCCCGAAAGGAGCATCTTGAAAGGGGACAATTGCGTGCCGTTTTGGTTGCGACACCATTTTGAGTGTCGCAACCAAACGGTGATCAGTACGGTGATCAGTTGGCCACACTTTTCCCCACATGGCCACGGTTTTCCCAACCCGCCCACAACTGACCTTGACAATGCAACAGTAAGGTCAACAGCAAATTTGTGGTCAGAATGAAATACATGCTTTCCAAACCGTGATCTTCTCCAAACCGTGATCTTTCCAAACCGTGATCTTTCCAAACCGTGATCTGTCCAAACCGTGATCTTTCCAAACCGTGAGGTGAACCAAGACGAATGGAGTACACTCTGCTTGAAATTCGTGAGGTAAGCCCGGGCTAAGAATAAACACTAGCTAACCATACACCCATAGAGTGCATGCTATTCCATGGACCATGGAATACACTGATGAATTGGAAGGCGTGTACGGTGACGGCGAAGAACAGACAAGCTACAATGGTTAAACGTTGGAAACCAGGAGGGCGGTGAATCGATTCAATGCTGATGGCCAATTGGTCATTCGCCGGGCCCACCCGCCCGTCTCACCACCTCAGGTCCTTTCTCGTTATGAAGGTTGAAACTCCGTCTCATACAACCTAACTTTCTGTTCGAGGTGTTTTCGAACTATTTCTCTCGAGAGATCTCGTACGTCATGGGATGCCGATACTAAGTAGTAAGCGTCTATCATGTAATAAGGGTATAGGACTTACCCATCACTAAAACCTCACCGCGGGCTTCATGTGTGTTCGCCAGTCGTTTGATGTTTCGCCCGGAAGCCTCTTCTGATATTATCTCATCATATCGAGGCTTTCCATTGAAAACTGTAGCACGGCGATGTTGGCCGAATGGCTTACCATGTTCTATCATCTGGTTTGATGCCACATAGAAGGACATTTCGAGTATCTTTTTCACATGATCAGCGCGAGGATTTCTGAACAAGAAGAGTCAACCCACATAGCCATCATCCAAAACATCATCACTTAACAAGCTGTTTAGAAGTGGTTGGGCTGCAACTGCAATATCTGAGAGGATAAGCACCGCATTGGTCTGCGCTTGAACATGCAGGCAGAACTTACCCAGTGTTTGGATTTTCCACACGAAATGTACCCGACGCACACGTGAGGTGCAAGTGTTATATCCGTAGAGGAGCTTTTTAAGATAAGTTATTACTCCTGCTATACCGAAATCGGTTGCAATGGCTAGGACACATTCGTAATCGTCCACAGATGTGCTGACTCCATAGGGCCCCGTAACAAATGCTGTCAAGGATGTATAGCCTTCCAGGGCCGTGCGATAGCGAATGGTCTCAGTGAGCCCTTTTTGAGGTTGAACAAAAAGCTCCAGGACGTCTTGCTTTTCGGGAGACCAAGATGTCACCATGAACGGGTGTGTCTGAGCCCAGGAGAGGAGGCTTGCCGCGGGTATCCAGAGATTTATGTATTGGCCTGCCTGGACACGTAAAGGCCGTGTAAGTGCAACCCTTACTTTCAGCGGTGTCATCTCTTTGCCCTGCATTGGCATTTGTTGTATGTGATCGCATCTGATGGAGGCACGAGGATAGGGCCGTGAAGGGAACACACCATTCCTAACGATAAAAAGAAATGCTTCGACCAGAAACGCAAGTAGCATTAGGCCAAGCGGAATGTAAACATACAGCCGAGGCAGCAGAGTATCGGACGGCAGATGATGCCATACAAAATATATGCAAGCTGTGGCCAGGGCTTGGTGTAGTCGAAGGAATGGCTCGTAGAGGAAACGGCGAACGACAGGGACGGATAACAATAGAAGAGCAGCCATAATCACAGCACCCTAACGAAGATCAGCCTTTAAACTCGACAGGGTGGAGAAGGGGGACAAACAATGAACGCGAAGAGATTGGACTTCTCACGAAGACTCCAGCCCTTCTGCTCAGCTATAAGGGCCATGATGATGTGTAAAATAAGGAGAATGCCGGTCATCCAGCCTACGGCCCGATGAATGCGTTTGCACGTCTTCAAAGAAACACCAATAGCATCTGCAAGGAAGCCTAGATGGTGTGCTAAGAAGAGGAAACTCATGTTGATCACTGAAAGAGTTCCAGCGCGGTCTCTAGCCATTGTTGTCGATGGGGTATTGAAGGCAATAAAGAACACATTAGTTACAATGTAGACAATGTACAACAAGACATCAGCTCGAGTGCAGGGAGAAATCAGCTTGTGGCGACCCCATAGGTATGGATATGTTAAGTGTTTCGTTATGAGGAATGACAGGACTCCGAGTAGGTTCAGAAACGAAGGGGCTATGCGAATGAGAAAGAGCGTTGTCAGTAAGGAACCCGTTGCAATGGCATAGATTAATGTGAATTCCATTGTCAACCGTGTTTATAGTATCAGAAATCTCCAACTATTGCAAGAAAACCATGCTACTTTATAGTGAATTCCCTCTGCTGGGGATGACCAGTAGGCTGACATAATATATCTTCTTTCTTCTCAAAGAAGTCACGGACGCTCACCAGGAGGATGACTCATCTTTGTACCATACCTCTTCAGGTAGGTATCAGGCAGCGGTACCACGGTTGCACCTCAGGCACCCGCCTCGCTGGTTAAAGCCAGCATCGTCATGCTGCTGGAGGACCATACCTCTCCCGAAAGAGTTCATTGCAAGGCTTGACCACGATTCCTCTTCATCCAAGTTACCAGACATGTCAATTTGACCCTTCTCAACTCAAGCTGCTGAGCTTTTTCTACTATAACTATACTCAAGCTTTTTCCTATCATTTTATAGACTAGAGTAAAACAAGTGCTTTAAATGCGGCCTTTTTGATATACTTGTTGGCCTCGCAAGTACGATATTGGACATTTCAGAGAAACGCAACATGCTTTATTCCCAGATTCTATGGAGAGAACCCCAAGTCGAGTCTAATACTTCTTCATAAAACCTGTGCTGTGAAGAGCCTATATTGGGTCCGTAGAAGCTTTATCTTCCTTGGCTTTCTTTAAATCGCGATCTGTCATCACAGTTGGAGTCGGGTAATGGGAGCTCTGACAAGTCAACGTTCATCCTGGTGGATGGTGCCATTTTGTCTTTACATACCAATTGCAAAGGAAGAAAAGCCCAAAAGCCTGAAGTATCCGCGGACAAAATATATATCTGACCGGTCTCCCGCATGCGAATACCAACGCATACATCCGCACCACACATCTTGCTATATTCAGACGCCTTCTTCATCATGTTTGTCTTGCGACGGTACTGCATTTGACGAATCAACTTTCTTGTAGAGGGTTTATTGGATTGGGCTCTTTCTAAAGCAGCCATTGGAAGTTGATGTCTTGCTCTTTGACGTTTCTTGAATGGAACAGGACTGACTTATCAGATGGGGGGCTGAGACTGGTGCTTTTAAAGGCCGGTTGAAAGGAGAAGCACAATGAATACAGGTCCTAAAATCCAATTGTAAAAGCTGAATATTTGAACCTTCGATACGGAAAGAAAAGACATGGTATTCCTCGCAAAAAGAAACCGTGGTCTTGTGTTGATTTACGTTATGAAGACAAAAATGGCACGTTAACCGCCCTCGTAAAACTGCCGTCACCATATGGGTCGCCAGCTCGTTTTCACAACGCAGTGGGTGATAAAATCTTTCTGAACATATCGGTGAAATGGTTGAATCAATAATCCAGAGGTTTTCAGTTATTGCCCACAGTAAATCGGTGTACAATGTGATGGTCAACAAGCAGGAAACTGGTATGCTTTTTCGGTTCAAATCGCCGTCTCTGCGACACAAAATGTGTCGCAAGGAAGTACTACGATTAGTTAATTTCGAGAGACAGTAAGCCAGTTTTTGAACCCCTCAACCTGAACTGAGAACGAGGCGTTCAAATGAGACTGCAGTAGACTGTTGCGCCCAAATGGTGAAGGCAACGGACACCAAAGAGTGTCGGTAGTAAACGGCTCGAATTGGCCATTTCGGGGAGTGGATCGACGTCCCAAACGGTGGAGGCAGCGGGACACCAAAGAGTGTCGCGGACGCCGCGTAATAAAATTGGCCATTTTTGCGCCTGATAAAATTATGAGGGCCCCATGGCGGAATGCTGTGCTTCTTTTCTTGCCTACCTGGGTATGTAGCGTTAATGAATTAAATGTGCTCTTTAGGAGTGTTTACGTTCACTATCGATAGATCAAACATGGCCATTTCACGGTGGGCATGTTAGAGAATGGATGGTCTTTGTCGATGGGCTACTACGAACCTGCGATCCCCTTCTGTTTGGGGGTCAACACAATAACAAATCAATTAATTGAACCCCAAAAGTACTCTCAAAGAGATATGCAAATGGTAGTAGTTTGAATAATCAAATGACTGGTCAGTTTCCTTAACCAGACATATTGATCTAATTAAAGAGCACCGCACTAATAGACAAGAAGGGCTGTCTGGCGTGGTTTCAACGCAAGGTACGATACTCTGTACTTGGAGAATGGTGGCAGGCGGTGAAACTGCAATCAATCTTCCCTCGTAAACATTAATGCGGATTCTCTTCATCGCCATCCTATTTGTTTGTGAGGGCCAAGGAGGCAGTCGAGGGATTGGTGTCACCGTTAATTCCCAATTAATTGATAGCAGTCTCTACTTCCTTGATCGGATTAAACGAACTGGCCCCTGGAAGGTTAGTGGAAAAAAGCTGAGGTGGTGATATGTATACTGTAGCAATTAATTCAAGTGTTTCAATTTTTAAAACATGAGGGCGTTCATGGTGGTGAGAACGTTGTTTAAACACTGTCGTCTCTGGAGAAAAGTCGGGTTGATTGAACAGGATTGGCTAAACATCATCACATTCTCCACCTAGATCTAAGGCCCGTGCACTTTCCTAATACTCTCGCACCCCCCAGGTCTTTGGCCCGAAATTATTTCAGCCTGGTTGCAAGGACAACCATGTGGGTACCTCGACTCCATTCCGAGCCTCGGGCCAGACCGGACAACGAGAAAACAGATCATCGCTAGCTCCATCCTGCGGGATCAGTGTCGAGATTATACTGCATAGACGTGCAGTGTTGTCAACCGACGATGACTGACAGTGGCTTGTCTTTGGAATTGGACCCTCAAGAGTGGTTGCTCCGGACCTCCGTAATGTACTCCGTACAAAGTCAGCGATCTATTGCTAATCATATCGCTAATAAGTCCAATGAGATGCTAGATGCTGGATGTTATGATATCCTCGTGAACATCCTTGAGCTGGAAAGTTAATGAGGTGGCCAAAATCGGCAATAGGAATGGGCTTGGTCGGACATAGCCATCTCTGCAGTACAGGGTTTCCATACAGTAAGTACTGTTGAATGCAGACTCGGTTACGGTGCTCCAAAATGGAGCTGGGGGGAACATAGGCCAATCATTCCGAGCCATTTCCCATGCGGAGTCCTCTTCCATATCGAACCCTGTTGCTAATACAAAATCTTGCTGGCCCAGCCCGAAAGGCTTTCAATGTTTGGTGATTGTACTGTAGGGTCTATGAGAATTACTTGCCACAGTCTATTTAATTCATGAAATATCTGGGAAACATTATAAACACTAAGCGTCACATCTATTACCCAAATGCTGCAAGTAGGACTGAAAATACTGTAAAGAACGAAGTCTGTCAAGTCAGTTTTATGCTTTTGGAAGCAACAACTACTGTACTAAGAGTCTATCTTAAGGCAAAAGCTTCTAATTTCAACATTCACTGGATAGCATAAAGTCTCCTAATCATCTAGTAACCCTGATCTACAGAATTTTGAACTCTTAGACCTACGGTTCGAAGCGGTTTATTGTACGCCTTAATCGTACTATGTACATTGATTGATTGATTCCTCAGGCCTTGCGCAGCCGAAGGCTGTATGTATCCCCCTAGCAAGTATCTACTGAAGCCAAGCTACCCTTAAATGGATGTGCTCCAGCATCCGCGAGTCGTTATTTGTGTAGACAGCATACTAAGGTACTCACTAGTGGGGCAATAAGTGACAAAGGCCAATCAAATGCTGGCACAAGGCGACCAAGCAACTTGGCGAGTCATTACAATTAAAGCGCACCACGTGTTGTCACTGTCGCGATATCCACGTTGTTCTCCCCTGGGAGCTACAAGTCCTCTGGATGTTTTACTTGCATGTGACGTCGTGTCTGGGGTTGGCCTCGCCCACTGGGGAATCGGGATAACACTCGGGAAGGGCCGATTACTCTTTTCAAGGAACATACAATAACGAGTCAACATAATCCGGAAACTTTTTAGGTTAGCCGCTGTGGGCCATGGGCATGGTACTGGGATATCAGGTTTGACTGCCAAGGCGGGGTAATTGTTCCCATTTAATAGTCCACTCAGGGTCTGTATGGGGTTTCCGTCAACTGGCGGCGATCCCGGCTTAGTAACCATAAGGGTGACTGAGTCGTCCACATTAGCAGCCAACCAAAGATACTCAACACCTTTCATCAAGACTATGAATAGAAGCACCACTCATGGTTTGTCACAGTCACGATATCCGCCTCCAAGGTCTACGTTGTTCTCACCTGGGAGCTACAAGTCCTCCGGAAGTTGTGCTTGCAAGTAACGTCGTGTCTGAAAGCTCTAGACGGGGCTATACTGCGTATAAGGCTGGCCTAGCCACTGGGGGTCCAGGGAGAGCCGTAACATAGGAAAAGGCTAGCTTCTTGCATGTATCACGTGAGGCTAAGTCGTGACTCGTGAGTCGCTAGTCCGTACCGGGTCAAGTGCCCTGGGTCGATCGTGCTTAGTCAGCATATTAGTAGATGCCGCACCCACGCCGCACCGAATAGTACGAACCTAACACGTGATTGATTTAGCTCTGCAAGTCCCGACTTTCCTTGACCCCACTTCCTCAATGAGGGTCACAAACACCATCCAACATTTACGGAGTCGCAATCGGAGAGATGCCAGCGAGCTTTCTGAGTCTCCCTGCCGAACTTCGCAACGAGATATACAAATATCTTTTTGTACGCAGAGAGCCTATTGATCCCTGGAATGGAGATCATGAGCTAGAGCTCAATCTCCTCTACACGAATTCGGCCATCCTACACGAGGCCCGGTCACTCCTATATGGCCATAATTGCTTTGACCTTACGTGGGAACCTTGCCGTATACCCGAATTTCTTGTCACAATTGGTTTTATCAACGCGTCTCACCTTCAGTGTATCCGCATCGACTTTCCGGAACTTCGCTATCTTGAAGACGACGAGGTCAGCCTGACAGAAGACAGCTTTAGTTTCTTGGAAAAGATCCAGTCCCGCTGTACCAATCTAAAAAAGCTCATAACGGCCGCAGATAGCACAAATGCTATGGAATACCGGCTGTATTCATTTGACAGCCCGAGACTCTGTGATAAGGCGTTAGCACTGGTGGGTGCTCGCTTCAGAGCAATTCCGTCTCTCCAAGAAGTCGTCATCGAGATTTATGAAGAAGGTCCAGGCTCAATCATTCGAAGGAAAATGGAGAGTCAAGGATGGAAACTCATTGTGGTAGAGCCAGCGGAAGACGAGGAGTGGGACATCGACAGATCTTGGGACGAGATTGAAGATGAAGAGTATTTTGATGATTACGATGACGATGAGTACGACATTGACAATGACAGCGACTTCTGGAGAAGGGCCGCAGATTAGGGATCTGAAGGTAGGTGGCCATTTGAGGAGTTGTTACGACCAGCCTCAAAATATCGGTTTTGTTAACGGCACCACGCTAGTCCTAATTAGAATACTCTCCGCCCCCACGATATTTTCACAAATTTTTCAGATCATCTTCTCCTTGGGAGTGGTTTACGCAGATGTTGAAAGTATCATTTAGTGAGAAAGACGTGTAGTGTAATACTGATAACATTAGCGCCGAGTGTGCCAGTGAAGTAGTGAATGGACAATAAAGGCAGGCAGTAGAGAAATAGCGGTGTAAAGCGGAACTGTGAGAGCCGGGAGCACACTGCTTTCCTACTGGGGAGCTAACTCCTAGTTGCGATTCTTTTACGGCTAACTCTTTTTCTGCCCAAATATTTCTAGTTGGTTATGGGCGGAGGCTGGTGGTCCTTCGCAGTGGCTAGTTGGTCCTTCGCAGTGGCTAGTTGGTCCTTCGCAGTGGCTTGACAGTAACATTGGCCAGGTTTAGACTCTATAGATTCATATCGAACAATGAATATTCCATCCATGAAGATTTCCTTGCCAGGCATTCCACCGTCACCAGATCCACCTCCCTCTGCCACTGAAACCTCCAAAACATCCATATTTGCTCCTCGGTGGACTGCTGTCGAGTGAAGCTTCACTACCACCCCCATCATTTGTGAGGCCCAACATGCGATAGGTGAGGAATGGCCGTCATGGATGCTGTTGATACTCAATTAATTGGCAACTATCTTTTATTACTGTATTGGTTGATCGAATTAAACGCATTGGTCCTTTCAATTGTGAGTTCAACATGAGGTCAAGAGGGACGAAGAGAATGGCGGGCGGTGAAAAAGCGGTTAAATTTGAATTCGAGCAAAACAGAAGCATTCAACCAGAGGGGACAGTAAAAGGTGAAAACGGTGAAAACGGTGACAAGCCGCTAGTTTAAACAGTGTCCTCAGAAAAAGGAGGGGACTGGTGAATTGAAAAGGATTGGCTAAAAAGCAACACATTCTCCACCTAAAGCCTGGGTCCGTGCATTTCCTAATAGTTTCACACCCCCCAGGTCTTTGACGAGAAATTTATTTCAACCTACAGTGGGTGAGACGGCCAACTCTGACCCATTCCTAGCCCTCACGCTAGTGTCTCTCCTGGTTTTGCCAATGGTGCCGCTAGGCCGAATTAGGAATCTTGGCTGTCAGGCTGTCGTGACTGGAGGGACAGGTGAGCGGAGCGATTTTCTTTTGCTTGCTAGCGCTCCATCTCTATCTAAGGTCCACAATAGCTGTGTTAATATTGACGACTCCTTTGAGAACATGTTGTTACGGACCTCAAGTACCTGAGGGCCGCAACGGGTTGAGGGGCAACCGAGAGCCAACCATTCTCCAGGCAGCACCACGCTAGTGAAGTCACGTGCGTTTCGGTATAGGCATGCCCTGGAGGGCTCTGAGGAAAGCATTTCGGAAAAGGAGCCATATTCGGCCTGCGGCTAACCATGACAACATATTGTACTAAGAGTCTATCTTAAGGCAAAAGCTCCTAATTTTAACATTCACCGGATAGCCTAAAGTCTCCCAATCATCTACTCACCCTGATCTACAGAATTTTGAACTTTTAGACATACGGTTCGAAGCGGTTTATTGTGACGTCTTCAGTCGCACTACATTGATGGATTGATTCCTCAGGCTTTTCGCAGCCAAAGGCTGCATGTAGCCCCCTAGCAAGTATCTACTGAAGCCAAGCTACCCTTAAATGGATGTGCTCCAGCATCCGCAAGTAGACTGCGGCATATCCTCTCCATTGGATATTGGGTCACATACCATATCCGCAGATTGAGGATAATGGATATTATTTCAATACTATATCCTCAATGAGGATATCCATGGATATCCACGAGGATATGAGGATATTTTGCGGATATCCGCCCCAGCATAAATCATCTATTTAGAGGTAGTCATGTGCCTCTTATACAGCTTACCAATTTATTTTTCAGAACAAAAGATACACATGTTCGGTCCTGACCATACTACCGACCTTATTTATCATATTGCTCAATGAAATATTAAGAAACAGTCTTGTATTAAGCAACATTTATCGCCTTTATCATTGCTTGTAGCATCAATCTTATTTTTCAAATCCAGTGGAGGACACAGGTGAGTTTTTTTTTGTTCCATGGTGCTTTACCATGGAAATATATATTTACTCTATATAGCCGTACAGTATGTTTTAGCTGAAATAAGTATATATGATTAAAATCGCTGTTTCTCGGTCAAATCTAGTAAGCCCGACATGATCTAAGCTATCTTCAAAGTATGTTAAGTTTTTAAAGTATATTATTTTACAATAGTATGAAAAAATCCCGGTCGCAAGCTCTGATGTTGCGGACTTAGTGATTACATTTTCTCTGCAATCAATGCCTGAGGATAATTGAGGATATGTTGCGGATATCCGCATAGATATCCACGGATATCCTCAATTGTCCTCGATTATCCGCACTAGTGATTAGTAACAGCCAATCACCGCTATTGAAAGCTCGAGATATGTCGAAAACGCGCCCGTGAGTCGTGACTTATTTGCTATACCCCTAACATTCTCAGCTACTCCTATATGTACGTTTCTCTCTCTCTTTCCCTTAAAGCCTATTTCTAGGTAACCCGTGATCAAGTACAATATGTCTTACTCACAGGCATCTCAGTCCCAGTACTCCTTCTACGCTGATTCAGATCTAGGTCTGAATCCTAACCTACTTCATTCAGATGACATCTCCGATCTTATTGGCAGCCAGACTCTATTGACCTCTGTGTCACAAGTTTCATCTCTGACTGCACCTCTCTCGCTTCCTCGTGTTGGCCTCCCTCTTCAGCAGTACTGGATCCTCTATTCCTCTAAGCCTAGTAGCGAGATAGATGAATCCCGGAAGAGCTTTATAAGGTGGTGGCTAACTACGGAGTTTGGATCAAAGCCTGATATACAAGACTCTATCCGTTGGGATGGGAAAAAGACATCTAATATCTGGGATAACTTCAATCAGGTTGCACACGAGAAGACTGGCAAGCCAAAGGTTATGTGTACGACATGTCTCTGCACCCTTGTTCATCCAAGATATCGCCGTGCGGGGTCATCGCCAATGAATGCACACATCAAGGCAGGCTCCTGTACACGGAAGCCTACCCAGAGGGTTGATCAGCTGCTAAAACAGATGGTATGTTATTTTTCTATAATATAGACTCTCAATATCTCCCTTACTTATCTTTATATACTATCCTAAAGCCAACTCTCCCACAAAGCCCATCCTTCTCCCAGGAGCGTCTAGTGAAAGCGATACTAGACTTCATCTCTGCCGCTCACCTACCCTTCCGAATCATTGAGCATACGCAGTTCAAGGATCTAGTGGAGGTTATTCAGCAAGCCCCAAGCAAGGTCAATATCCCATCTGCGCGAAGTATGCGGCGTTATCTTGACTCTACAGTCAAAAGTAACCAGAAGGAGATTCTTAGAAAGCTTCCAGATGGGAGTCGCCTTTCAATAGCCCTTGATTGCTGGACATCACCATTCCAGCAAGCATTCATGGCTATTACAGGTTACTTCCTTGATCAGGATTGGAATTACTGTGAAGTTCTTCTTGGATTTGAGCATCTTTATGGATCACATACTGGTGAGAATCTAAGTAAAACTGTGACTCAGCTTCTGACTGATCATGGAATCACCGACCGCGTATTATCCGTGACCACAGATAATGCAACTAATAACAACACCTTGATAATGAATATCCAAGAGACAATCCAGTCGCAAAGCCGATCGGATACCTTGATCTTCCGAGTTCCATGTATTGCGCATGTGATCCAGTTAAGCTTGAATGAGCTTCTTGGGAAGCTGAAAGTGACGCCACCTAATAAAGAGATTGAGCTAGAGTGGTCTGATGAACGAACCCATTCATTTCAGACCAAACGATCTAGCTCAACCAGACAAATTGCGGATACTTTAAAGAAGGTAAATTTATTATCCTCCTAAGTCTTTTAAGTTTATTCTAATAATAAAGTCTAAGATCCGAGGTCTTGCGGTCTTTATCAATGCAAGTCCACAACGCCGCGAGGCATTCATGGCTCTACAAACAAAGGAGCCTCGTTTGATCCCTATTCAGGATGTCCAAACCCGATGGAACTCGACCTTTATGATGCTCAATCGTGCTAAAAGGCTACAACCATTCTATGATCAGTATTGTACAGATCATCAATATCTCCACTTTAAACTTGATCAAGAAGAGTGGCGACAGATTGAATATCTTCTTCTTCTCACCAAACCTTTCTTTGACTTCACTACCATGTTATCAAAGACTAGGGATGTTACTGCACATAACATCTATAGTATTTATAATAAGCTTTTCTCTCATCTTGATGAAGCTGAGACAAAGTTGAAGAACAAAGGAGTTATCTGGAAGAAGCGTATGCTCCAGGCTCTCCAGACTGCAAAAAGGAAGCTCTCAAAGTATTACACTGCTACTGATTATGAATCATACGGTGATATCTATGCACTTGCAACAATCCTTTGCCCATCAAAGAAACTTCGATATTTTGCATCAACAGACTGGCAAGGTGAAACTGACTACGTCAAACACTATCATGGAGTCCTTGAGCGAGAGTTTCATCGATACAAGGAGATACTTCACCATAATTTAGATACTGTGGTCTTACAAGATGCCACTAGAGAGGCCCTAGATGATGATTATTGTGATCTTGATGCCGCTTGTGCTTCTCAGAACCAGCCACCCGATGAGCTCTCAAAGCCTGAAGATGATGAGATTGCGAGGTATCTTGCCCGCGGCATTGAGAGACAGAAGCCCCGAGCATTCTGGAAAGAGCATGAGCACGAGTTTCCTATTCTTGCAAGGCTGGCACGGGATATTCTCTCGATCCCAGCTAGTGGCGCAGGCGTTGAGCGATTATTTAATTGCGCTCGCGATATCTGCCACTATCGTCGTGGTCAGTTAAAACCAAGTACGATCCGAGGACTGATGCTTCATCAGTTCGTTACCAACTTTGAGGTTGAGCAGAAGGAGATAGAGATTATTAAGGAGCATCTTTCCGCTGGAGAAGCTGCATTGTTAGATCAAGCTCGGAAACCAATGCCCTATCTTGAAACTCTTGAGCCGATTAGTGACAACGAAGAGGAGGATCAAGAGCCTGGCATTGAGGATACACAACGGATAGAGAGCTGCGATGACGATTCAGAGGATGGGAAGACTGATGATGGAAGTAAGCAACTACAGCGTAAACGATCAAAGAAACGATTATCTGAGGCTTCTGATGACGATGACGATAGCCTTCCAGAAATGCTAATAGATGAGGGCATACAAGGACGGTCGGGGCGTATTCGGAAGCAACCAAGGTTACCTGATGGATTTCAGCTTGATTTAAGATAGTCTACGTAGTATACAAATAATAAAATCATGTTTACCAAATTAAAAACTTCAAGAATGATTACACTGTGATTACTTGAAAAATACAAAGGAATTCGCATAAATAATGCACGCTCAAAAAGGTCATGAGGCTCGGCATGTTTGGCCTGTTTTATATCCACTGGATATCCTCAAATATCCAGAGGATATTGGGTGGCATACTATATCCACAAAATTGAGGATTGCGGATCTTGGGTGACACACCATATCCGCAATTTGCGGAGAGGATATGTGGATATCCATGGATATTGAGGATGTTGCCGCAGTCTATCCGCAAGTCGTTATTTGTGTACACAGCATAATAAGGTACTCACTAGTGGGGCAATAAGTGACAAAGGCCAATCAAATGCTGGCACAAGGCGACCAAGCAACTAGGCGAAAGCGAGTGCCCGTAAACACCCAGATAGTCCCAGAATGCGCGCAACCCATTTCAGGTAGTCTCGCAAGGCAAGAGGACAAATATTAACTAGACCGATGGAGTCGTCTCGTCCTTTGATGGCCGCGATCTGAGTTGGTCGGCTGCCTGCCCTGCGAGGCATTGTACCGACCGTTAAACGTCGCACGTGGGAAGCACGCGGTATAGGCGGTATAGGCGGTACAGGCGGTGGACAGCAGGTGATCAGTGGGAAATGATATCAATATTTTGCACAACCATTATACAGTGGAATGGAACAAGTCAGGCATGAAAAGCATCAATTAAGTCATTCTGGTTTGAGGTCCGCTTGGGCCAAGGCTTAAAGAAAAATTCCTGGTAAAAGATGGGGGGCGCGAACATGTTAGGAGCTGCACGTGATCCTTATCAACAAAGCGGAGGCCAGAATCTGGTATTTGGAAGTGAGTCACCGTTTAATTGTCGACCTGCGCCATTTTCATCTTTCAACACTCTTTCGCTTCTTCCTTACCGACCCGTCTTTCAAGATGCAAAGCTTTCGATGGCTTCAACAAAGCCGATGGACAGTTATTCTCCTTTCGTGACTTGGTCCATCGGGGTTTCAGGGGATCAGACTTCCACTTGGCCTGTTAATCCTGCTTCCGTGAAGTCTCAAGAGTTTTCAATGCAAAGCTTACCGAACACATTCAACTGGAGATCCCATCACCGCCAGCGCGATACTGTGATTTGAGATTTAACGCCATTGATTGATGAGCGTGAACGTTGAGTGGGAGGGGCAATCTGGAGGCTGTGCTACGTCATTCTCTGGTCTCAAAATCCAGCCAAGATGACTTGATCAGCCCCAGAATAGTTATTATGGGATCAAGAGACACGGCACGAACATCATTGGCCAACAAATGTCAACAACCCCACCCACCCAGGTGGGGTTGGCTCGTCGATCAATCTGGTCGAAAGTTCTAGAGCGAAGGCAGAGGCTATATTAAAGATGCAAGAGGTTGGCCCATCCTCAATCGCATTGCATTCACCAAGCATCATGGACGAGGCCACTCGGGGCTTACTAGCCCAGGCTATCCGGGATGCATTCACGTCGTCCAGCATAGATCATAACGAAGAGTATATTGATTCCTTGATCTCTAAAGTCGACAATGACAGTTCGTGAGACACTTGACCTGGCTATAAGTACGCGCGCTTACTGTGATTCCAGTCCTCCAGGCTCATCTCGCAAGTCAAGACTGCAATGCAAGAGAAACCCAGTTACGAACCAGCGGCTCAGTTTTACAGACGCCTCCAGCTTCGCCACCGAAAGGGCGTGGGTCCTATCGGATTTTGAATGCCCAGAAGAGGGACTATGCAAATCTAGCGAGGGCAGAACCAAGGAAGAGAAGAAAGAGGCAGATTCCACAGCGTTCAGAGAAAAGTGCTGATGAACCTTCGCTCGGCTGTACTGCTGCTGATGGAACGGTCGAGGCGGGTTGTCAGAGTACCAATCAAGAGGTAGGCCACTCCTGTCCTCTGCATAAATTGGTCCATATACTTAAACTGAGGTTTACCTTTCTTTAATCTAGCCCCTCCTTGACGACGGCCATGCGGAAGGTTCTCGCCCATTGAATTTCCCGACTAACGATCTCTCGTCCTACCAGCCAGATACCGCGTTTACAATGAAAGCAATGGCCTCAATATTGTTTGAATGTTTTACAGTTAATTCAGCGATCGCACGATATGGTCATCGAACCACCATGGCCCCAGCAAGGACCGATCCCGATAAGATCCGGAAATATGTCGATGAGATTGCGGAATATGATTACGAGCAAGCAGTCGGTATCATTCAGAGGGACAATGCTCTGGCAGTAGGCAAGGGCTTGCAAAATCGGTACAACGAAACAATCTTCTGGAAAGTCATTCTCAAGGGTGCTGCGCTGATCGATCATACAAAGCTGCCTTCCGCGAAAGGACCGGCTGACGGATTCACCGTAGCGGAAAAGGCTGCGACCAAAAAATTCATGGAAGACGCTGGATACGGGTTGAGTGCCCAGAACCAGCGACACTGTCGCATTTTCTGGAAAAACCTATTCAAAATGCGTGAAGTCGGCATTGAAAAATCCCTCTACTACCGCACCAAGGAATTCGACAGTTACTGCAAGGGGTATCCGAAGACGTCAGAAATCTGCCTCGTGGATGCAATTTTAAAGTGGGAGACCAAATACAGACCTCTTATTGAACAACTGGAAACACGGGCTCTCAGGCTTGGGAAAGGCGACTATGCGCGCCTGTGTGATCTTGAAAATCCCCAGGTTGCACAGAGGTTGAAAGTTAGGGAGTCCTCTTGGAACAATGCCAGAAATGATTGGGCTTTCCCTAGAGAAGAAGAAAGCTTCAAGGCAAGGAGCCCACTGGTCTTCTCCCCTGATGTCATATGCACACCCTTGGACAACCACTCAGTGTCAGAATTTGGGGCAGATAAGTCCGCGTTCATCTTTCTCCTGCCTAAAGACGACATCTTCTTGTTCGTCTGTTCCATCGTCCCCGTGCGCGAGGGAGACTTTCTGGGCATATTTGCTGGCAATATTCGCTTTTCGACAGACGTGAGTGTCACTCACGGTATCCGCGGTCCTGCTGACAATCTGTGGCTAGACTACTCACAGGTCACTGGTACGCTCAATCAAATGCTGGTGTCGGAACCTGGTGGACCCGCAAACGTCTGCCTCGCGTGGGAAGTTATTTCTGATGATGTTGGGGCAGAGAGTCGCACCTCATGGAGAGTTTCTGTGAAAGCTACCAAGCCCATTATGCCGTTTGACCCTCTCGTTCGCGTGGCTGCTCAGCAAGAGCAATACATGTTGCATTCATCCCCTGAGAATGCAAAGAGGGGCTTTCTCGAACCTTGCCAAACTGACTGACAAAAGCTTGCGCTAACGTTTGACTATCTTTGGTGCTGTGTATATTGAGGTGCTTTCTGTAGAAAGAGACATGCGAGCTAGGAGCTAGCCAGCTAAAATATGTATGCCAATTCACATTCAGACCCAGCCCACATGTCTAGATCACCTTTGATACTTGAAAAGTGGCCGCTTTCGACTTTGATTGGACGAAGAAAAGGAATGGAGTGGTAAATGGCGTGATTTGTGATTAGAAGAACGATACTGTAATATCTAGTAGAGCCTTTGGTAGTGAGTGAGGCCCTTTGAGCATCAGTGGAACTGAACTGTTCCCGTGTGACAATCCAAGAACAACGCTACGCCTGCCATGCTTCCTCTTACCCTTTCCCATTACGATCGTCTTTATATTCTAATTATGTTTTGGAAAGCTAGCACATCGTAGGTGGCTTCAAATTCCCGACTAGAGGGAGATAGCAAGGTAAACATTCGGCGATGCGGCTCTTAAATGAACTCCAATGTAGAGACAGGGACGGACCAATCAAAAATCAAGCCAACTGGGGAGGCGAATTCTGGAGGATCGATCCTACTGGCTGTCCTTGCCGATATAGCGCCTAGTCGACGAAAGTGGCCGTTCATTAGTATTTGCACTGTGGGACTTCCCGCCTACTCCGTTATTTACCGCCTGCCCTTATCAGCTATACCCTCCTTAATGAATCCGATTAACCCACGCTTCTCCCCATTTATTCTCATCCTCTACCTAACTAGTACTGCCTTATACTAGAGCGTAGGCTTTTAAAAAACGAAGGCTAACGCGCTGTTTATCACGAGACTTCCTATGCTATGGGAATTGATGTTGAGGGGCTTCTTGAGGCAGAAAGTTAGTGGGTCAGTTAGTGGGTCTCATCGTATGCTAATGTAAAACAGTACAAAATACTCATGAACTGTGACTGTAGTTACGTGCAAACCTCGTGCCGCTTCTCTTCTTCACCACTCTATTTGTTTGCGAAGGCCAAGCAAGTAGTTGAGGGATTGCTGTCCCCGCTACCGTTTATTTTCAATTAATTGATAGCAGTCTCACTGTACTTCGCTCATCAGATTAAATGAATTTGTTTTGGAGGAATTAAGGACTGCCTAATTGTGACTTCAACGAAGGTGAGAGGAAAAACGGAGGTGGTGGGAGAGCAATCAAAACTCAAACGTCTAAATTTCAAAATATGAGGCCACAGAAAGTGGTGAGAAAGTGCTAGTTTAAACACTTTGTCCTCTCTGGGGAAAAGTATGGATTATTGAACAGGATTGGCTGAACAACACCGCCTTCTCCACCTAGTCCTCAGGTCCACGCATTTTCCTAATAGTCTCGCATCCCCCACCTCTCTGGCAAGAAATTATTCACCCCACTGTTCAAGGCTAACGATCTGGGTACCTCCGCTCCATTCCGAGCCATCGGGCCGGACCGGACCAGTTGATAACAGATCATCCCTGGCGAATTGTCCTGCCTGTGATTCTCCTGCCGTACGGAGCCAACCGAAGATGTCTGAGTAGTTTTTCTTTGGGATTGGAGCCTCAATAGTTGTTGCTCCGGCTCTACGAAATGTACTCCGTACGAAGTCAGCAATCTATTGCTGATTATATCACTAATAAGTCCAATGAGACGGTGTATGTCTGGTGTTACTAATTCGAGCTTCACCTTGCAGCCCAGTCCACTCAAAGCAAGTAGTGGAACGAGCCAGAGCAATGACGTCGCTCAAAGTATTCCTACTGCAGGAAATCTCTTTTCCACTTTAAGTATGGTAAACACCATTTAGCTTCAAACAGGAGTTGCATTGAAATTTCGAACCATTCTGAGCCTTGAGATACATCCACTCGTCTGGATGAACCTTTCTTGTTCTGGTGCAAAGCACCTTCTTCGGCGTTAGGACCCCGACCATGTGATGCAGTTCTCTTCCTCATGTTGGATGGCTGACTGAAGAGGTCTGTACTGGTTCAAAAGATGGACAACTGTATTTCGGATGTCATCGATTGACGATCCCAATCGAATCATATTGATGATATGTTGAACATGGGCATAATCGCACACCCTGATCGCCTCCAGCAATTTGCCCACAAAGTCCTGGTAATACCTCAAGTCTTCATGGGCCTTCTTTTCAGAGATTTTGCGTCGTTTGTCTGATAATTCATCGAAATAACAGCGACGGTTATGCCTCCTGCATTCCCAACATGGATTCCCATCATGGCACTGGCGAGAAGGATGGTTAGATAGGGCTGAACAGTAGGCGCAGTCGACTTGTGCCAGAAAGAGAGGGGTAGGAAAGCGAATACTGCATACCCTCGCCCGATGTCGTCGACACTCTGTACAGGCAGTCGATGCCCTTTTGCTGGCCATGGGGCAATGACACGACACACACTCGCGAGGCCTCGTTGGGCTATGGTAGGAGTGTAAATAAGAAACCTGAGGAAAGAGTTCTTTATGATTTCGGCCCAGTAGACATGAACCTGGGAGTCTTCACTGGGCGTCTTACACGATTTAAGATTTAGGGGGCTGTCGTAAAATCAGCCAGCCTCGCTAGCGACCAATTCGACTAGTCCGGGCATAGAAAGAAGGATCGTTACGGGAGAATGCGAGTGACCCGATTCGATCGATTGATCGACTGCCGATTAGGAACTTGTTGGATTTGTGTTCGAGGAAATGGAAAAATGAGCCAATCCACTGGCGATAATTTAACCTTCTAGCTTCCCGATTAAGTATGACGAGTTGACTTTCACGTAGATCGATCCCTTGAATCGATCGAGGAATCTAACTGAATAGCATCGCAAACGATTGGACATTCCATCCCCACTTTAGATCGTGTAACTAATAGAAAGGTAACAACTGGCAGGTGAAAGAAGGATTATTGTACTCGCTCGTATCTTCACAATATGCTCCTACGCGATAACTGCACATTCTCACATACCTTCAAAATACAACCGTGGGTGCTGTCCCTAGTGCTAGTCGCTACGCTAGGTAACCTTCTGGAACTTTCGAAAGGAGTGCTGGAGGACCAATCATACATTCTAGTTTGTTCCCAGAATAGCAACGCTAAGACTAAGTTCTTGACTGGATCAGAACACTTCTGTGCCTCGATCCGGATCTGCTGAAGGAAGGTAACCGCACTGTAACCATCAGCAGCAAAAAAGGCCGAAATTGACTATGGGTGATTCGATCCCAGGCGACCACGCGAACGTGGTGGGTGAGAGAATCTACCGGAGATCGGCCAATAAAAAGTGGACCAGCCGATCAAATTCCATCCATGGTCCAAGCGGAGCCCCGCTATGGCCTTGTCTACCCCTGATTTTTCCCTCCTCCCGATGCTGTTCAATCGCTTGAATCCACGATCGTTTTGGCGTCGAATCCTCTAGCTCTCGCGTGCACGAAAAAGCGGTCGCAGAGATCGCAGAGATCGCAAAGATGGCCGCAAAAGACGATGACATTGCAGTAGTAAGTGTTGCTTTCACAACCTGACGGGGTGATGCTGACCTCTCTTTCGGGACCCCGACTTCTACTTAGTGAAGGGCAATCTGGAGCCGGATGACTTTCAATCGTGAGTATCTCCTAGAGGAATTTGTGGTGCATATTTGATATATTCGCTGCTCAGGGAGACGACCTCGATCGCGTCGACTATTGCGAAGGGGCGGCTGGAAAATGGCCGAAGGTTGGTGCAATTCGGCTAAGACCTATTTCATTGGCTGACCTGGAAGGTAGATATCAAGCAACAAAGGAAGATGACTACTGGTAAGTCATGACGCATTTATATCAGAGATGCATCAACTAAATCATATGTAGGGGCCCCTCAGATGAGCAGCAATTCGAGGCATTTGAAATTAGGTGAGCGTTACACACCCTGCTATCTTCTTGTACCCATCTTCCTCACGAAAAGGGAATATGTAGTATTAACATGCCAAGCCACATATTGTTCCTCGTTCTAGATTACCAAGAGCCGAATGCTCTCTTCCACACTCCTATAGGCGATTCGCCCAAGGTACATTTATTATGATCCATGCCTGTCTGTCTGTGCATAAACTAACCAGTCAAAATAGCATATTCTGGACATTGGGACGGGGAAAGGAAGCTGGGCAATGCAAGTCAACAAAGCCCATCTCAAGAAACGCTCTAACGATCTCACAGTGACGTTGCAGATCTCTACCCGACAGGTAATCGGATTACGGCCCGGTTTTGAGCTATAAGAGACTGACGCGCGACAGCAACGGTTCGCGGAGTGGATCTGTTCCCTCCCCCTGTGACCTGGATGCCTCCGAATTGCGTCTTCGAAGTGGACGATGTACTCAAAGAATGGACATGGAGAGAGCCGTTCGACTTCATTCATATGCGTATGATGTATGGGGCTTTTGACCCAGAGGGATGGAACCAAGTGTATAAGCGAGCCTATGAGTGAGTGAAAAATAGGATTGCTCGACCTTTTCCAATGCCAAGGGCTAATCGTTTGTTCCTTCCTCACAGTGCCCTGGCTCCAGGTGGTTGGATCGAGCAAGTGGAGTTTGATATACGATGCCACAGTGATGACGGTACCCTGAAGAAAGATAGCCTGCTAGCCGGCTGGGGTGATATGTTCCTTCGTTGCTCCGCGCGAGCCGGGCGGTCACTCACAACCCAAGAAACAATGCGCGGCGCTATGGAGAAGGCCGGATTTGTGGATGCACATGAAAAGCTGTACAAAATACCTCTCGGACCGTGGGCCAAGGATAAAATCCTGAAAGAGGCTGGGCAGCTTCACTACGCTCATTGGAACGCTGCTCTAGAGGGCTGGGCGATGTGGCTGCTTACCCACTTTGGGGAACCGGTGCCGTGGACAAAGGATGAGGTCCAGGTTTATCTGGCCAAAGTGCGTTTGGAGTTGAAAAATCCACACACACATGGCTGGAATTATGGGTAAGCTCTCCTTCCCTATGGTCTCTTCCGGCTGTTCTATGTGCTAACAAACTTAGTCGACGTGTATGGGCAAGAAAGCCGACCGAAGACGAATTGATGGCGAATCGCGAGCCGAAGTCGACATGAATATACTACAGTTCTTAGATGAGAGGAAAATGCAAACACATATCATTTTCAGAAATATACCCCAGCCGGGATCCGGGATTAGCTGACATAAGCCGACTGGATCCACCACCAAGCCAAGGCTTGCCACCCATGCCCTAAGCTAATGTGACGACTTGGACAGATCCACATGTATTATAGCAACAAAGCTCACAGGGCTGGCTTTTACGTTCCTGGAGCCGATATCAGCGTCAGTTTTCTGCGTCCCGGGACTGAGTGGAATACCTCTGCAATTAAGCTAATGCGGGACAGTCTTAGGTTTGCCACCGACCTGAAGCTTTATTAGACTCATAGAAAAAATTGTGGCCCCGGGATGGGTATGTTTACTCCTAGGAAGGGTTTTGAAGCTCTCAGGATTGCGGGTTATCTTCCTAGGATTGTAAAATCTGTCTCTGGGAACATGAACCCCCATCCTGGGAGGTATACTAATCCTGGAACACTAGGTAATGTTCCCAGAAACACTTCCGTCGATCCTGGGAACAGAATTCCTTCGAAATATGGTTGAAGAAACTTTTGGGCTGCTTCATTACGGATCTACTCCTTTCTTTCACAGCCCCATCGAGTTCAGGAACGTGTTGGGCAGTCCTGGTAACTCTACTACTCCTGGAACCTCAAGCCATTCTTAGAGGTCAACAGCGGGTCTCTGGGCCCTCAAGTGCCTCTGGGATCGACTGGAGCGTAAATGGGATTGATGTTATGGATATACGGAGTACATGAGATTACACATCGCTAGCTATACCAGTTCCAAGAACGTGTAGGTCGACTCCAGGAGCTTTGTTGCTCGTGGAACCTCTAGTACAGTTCCCAGGGCAGCAACATGCCCTCCGAGGAGCGAGTGGGGTATCTCTGGGATTGGTATTGATTGATGGTGGTTCCCAATAAACATTTGAGGGTTCAAGGTTTCCATGTCTCCTTTTCCTGCGGTCCCCTGAGCCCCATTTTGACACGAACTGCTACGAGGTACAGAACAGTTGGGATATGGTGCCTATTCAGAGCAATGCTAATTTGAGCTTCACTTTCCTGCCAGCCATCTCTAAAACACGTTGGAATATCAACGGACGTCGGGACTGAGGCAGCGCACTGACGTCATTCAACCTTATTGGTGATGATCAGTGGGGCTCGGTGGAGATTCAAGACTCCCAAGTCAAAATAGGCCATATGCCCTCAAGAATGCAAGGGCTTAATATTGAACAACGCGACTGCCCGATCTACCATGTTAGCTAGTCCTATAGGGACTGCTCTGGTAGAGTGCATATCACCGCTAACGCAGGCCAACTCGAGCACTACTAATTCGGAACACAACTGGTTCGGCGAAGCTGAGTGTTGAAGTCGGCATGTCAAAAGATGAGGCATACAATCCGTTGTAGCTAGGATACTAGCCTGGGCATTAATTAAGCACTAGTGAGTGGTGGTCAACGATGGAACGATATAATCAATGGACCAGGGGAAAATTTGAGGCTTATGATGAGAAACTAGTTAGCTCATTTCTTTTGAGGTTGATGGATTTTGGGGGAGGAGATAGGGTGATCTACCAGATAAGACATATCTCCGTTCAGAATGTTTATGCATACGTGCTGGTATTCCCCTAATGCCTAAAAGTGCGGTCTAAAGAGCGGGTAAGGATAAGGTATTCGAGTACATTTAGCTGGCGTCCCACTTGATACGGAATGAAGGACTTTTTCGCAGGAACCGGCAATGAAGAATGAGGGCATGAATATTAAAATATGAGGAATCTAATGCGGCCCCGTGGAGTATCTACACAAGCTTCAAGTAATGGTAATGAAGGTCGTTTTTTGATGTGAGTGACCATGTCCCGGGCATTTTTGATATATTTCTGCGGGGTTCCTTGATTTTACCGGCACACTTTGCTATCAACCTGCTCAAAACTGCCGTACTGTCAGAGACCACCAGGACCAAGCAAGGCTTGCACCTATAAATACCTCGTAGACGTCGGCTCTCCAGACATTCTCTAGCTAATGATCATTGCGTCAGCGATTTGCCTCATGCACAGATCCTATTCCTTAAAAGGGACTTACAAACTACCCAGATAGGTCAGGTAAGTCATTTTATTTTTCCACGACATCCCTTGGAATGATTGCCTGATATCTAACCGCAAAGACTAGAGCATGCCGAAGCGTGTGGCGCCAGGTGGACAGGGATAGAGGTAAGCGTATTCTCTCTATTTCAAAAGAACTTCGCTGACTATTGGCTTTATTGTGTACCTTCCTCCCAGCGACATGACACGACATGACATAACATAATTATCCTTCGAAGTAAAGGGCTGCTATAGGAGGACGGAATGCCGTCGTCGCGAGTGATGCAATTGAGGTAGTGATCTCGCTATGGTGACTGGACTTCCAAAGGATTTTGAGGATGGACCGAACTTATCTATGTACTGACGAGGCACATTAGGTACCATCGAACTGGTGTATGTTTTGGAAGCGGTGATTAAAGTCAATCGTGGCCAAAGGTTGTCTATGCCAGAGGCACCAATCCACTCTGGAGTCAAGGAGTAAGCTGGATCCCCTCCGCCACAGTCCATTCCTCTCGCTGACTAGCGGGCCCCCTACTATCTTGACTTCAATTTGCATCATTCGACTATCTACTGAATACTTCTTTCAACTAGGGATGGAGCAAACCATCACCGAATTACGACGTCAGCTTCGAAGAACAACGAAGGCTTCGAGAAGCGGCAGAGCGCCGCCATGGAGAGGCCGAATGGTGACCCCAGCCCCACACTCTGTTTGCCCTTTCGATCGCTGCTACATCCCTGTCTCAAGCGACCCGAGTTGAGACGGATGCGACCCTCAAGACTCAGTGCGAGGCGACCGACCCCAGTGAGCCGACCTTGCCCCCAGCGTAGTCGCTTTGAAGCCTGACACAATCCAATTTTGGTGAGTACTGTGGCGTCTTTCGTCGAAGGGGATATTATGTCATACTTCGAGATGCTAAAATTAACTCACTCACCAGCGGAAACCTTGCGACATTTCTCGGGGAAATACTTCTACCGGAAACCGCGATCAGCTGACATCAGCCTCCTGGATGAGGTACCCACCAATCGAGACCTGTTGCGGTTGTCTTAACCTACTTCCCCCTTTGACAGATCGATGGCCGACACCAACTCACCAGATTACAAGGCTCTCTTTCTGCAAGAGAAGGAGAGACGCAAGCAGGAAGAGGAGAGAAGGAAGCAGGAAGAGGAGAGAAGGAAGCAGGAAGAGGAGAGAAGGAAGCTGGAAGAAGAGAGGAGGAAGCAGGCCGAAGATGAAGGAAGACGAGAGAAAAGGAGGCGGGAGCAGGAAGAGGAGAGACGGAAGCAGGCCGAAGATGAAGGCAGACAGGAGAAAGAGAGACGAGAGCAACTTCAAGAGCTCAGCCGACCGACCACTTTCGTGGAATTCTTACGCCATTCCCATGACCTGCTCTCCCGACCGCTGAGAGTCGAGACACCATCTCGCTCGACTACCGGGAAAATACCCCTTCCCACGGGGAAATATTGCCCAACACGATTGGAACACTGGACCGACTGCTCAGCACTGCAGTCGGAGCTTTTCAGGACCGTCTACAGCTATCTCCAGTTAACACCAGGGGGGCGCCTCACTTGTTCTCATCTTTGCCTGAGCTAGAAGGATTAGGCCGACGACTTGGTCGGAAGCCTATGAGCAGCGAGCAAGAACTCGAGGCCTTTGAGCGATTCGCCGTGGAAGAACATGTCCACGATATAATTACCGAGTTGTGCAAACTACCAGCTGCTCGCGACGAGTTCGGTCTCGGCGATGGAATCCAGTTCAGCAACCATACGAATTCCTTAAACGAGAACGGAGCTCCCGAAGCGGATGCAAGCCAACCGTCAAATGTACACCACCCAAGACCTGATCAGTTCTGCATCCATCGTGTCGACGACAACACTACCACTCTCCTCACATCTGTCGAGTATAAACCGCCTCACAAGCTTTCTGTGGCCACCCTTCGTATGGGGCTGCGACCAATGGACTTATGGAAGGATATGGTCAGATCAAACAAAATACCGACAAACCAAGAAGCGAAGCTGAGGTACAATGCAGAGCGACTTGTCTGCTCCGCTCTTGTCCAGGAGTATCATGTCATGATCCAGGAAGGGCTCGAGTACTCCTACGTGACCAACGGGATTGCTCGGGTCCTCCTCCGTGTTCCACATGATGATCCTGGCACGCTCTACTACTTTCTATGTGATCCTAACAGTGAGGTGAATATGGAAATGGAAGCTTCCTTTGCAAATACCTCTGTTGCAAGAACACTGTGTTTGTGTCTGATGGCATTCCACTCGCCTGTGCGAGGTCAGGAGTGGAGGAATTCCGTACGACCAGACATTCCTATATGGAAGACCAGTTTCGATCACACTCGCTCTCACATTCCCGAAGACGAATTTCGGCAACTTCCTCTCAACTCCGACAGTACCGCCCCAGAATTTCCAAGTCCAGATTCTGGTTCGACTTATGAACCATCGTCATCACCGCCAGATTCCCCCGACTCAACAGCTGGTCAAGTGTCTACTAGATCTCGAGTTAGCTGTGCCCCATCCGATGTGAGGCATCGCTCACAGTCGTCACAATCACCCGACCCCGATTCGAACCCAGCGACACGCCGCAAACGAACCTTCAGTCAAGTTCCGTCTTCTCCATCTGCCCAACGCGTGGCTCGACAAAGAGAGACAATCGATGATAGGGGCCCAGACAGCCGGCCCCGCCACCGCGATGCACAATTTTGCACCCAGCGATGTTTACTCGGGTTGCAGTCTGGCGGTCTTCTAGACGACTGTTGTCCAAATGTGATGCTCCATCGCCGAAGCAAAGATGATCTGCAGCATCCGATTACCTCCGAAAATTTGGTGCGTTTACTAAAAGCACAATTGGATGAAAACATTGACCGATGCACGCCCCTTGGAGGTTGCGGGGCGTACGGGGCGCCGTTCAAACTTACTTGTGTCGTATACGGCTACACTGTCATCGGAAAAGGAACCACATCAGGGCTGTGGAAAGAGGTCTCCCGCGAAGCGGAGGTATACCGAATTCTGCAGAAGGCGCAAGGGTCCGCTGTGCCTGTTTTCCTGGGTACGATCGACTTGGCGAAAATTTATTTCCTTCACGGGGCTGGAGAGATTCGCCATATGCTCGTGATGGGCTGGGGAGGGAAAAGCACGGCATCGATGGAGCTGACGCCCCAGCTTCTACAAGGGATCCACCAATCGAACAAGGAAATCAGAGCTTTGGGAATCATCCACGAAGACCTTCGGCGTGACAATGTCCTGTGGAATGAAGAGCTTGGGCGGGCGATGATCATCGACTTTCACCGCTCCACATTGAAATGTCGACCGACTTTGCAGCGGCCGCGAGCCTCAAAACGACGACTACGTCAACCAGAGATAGTTGATTCGAAGCGTCTTCGTGTGACATGAGGGCTTATCTAGCAATTCAATTATGCATGATAGCTAAGCATGAAGCATTTCCGGCTGCATCCGCATTAATTTCTACCTTTCATCATTCTTGATGCCTACTTCTCCACTACACCTATATGACCTCGAGGAGATATATGATTCTATTTGCATTGACAATCACGAATGGATCATCCAATCCTGGCTTTCAGACTTGGGCTTTTCTGTGATGCCAAGAGGTGAAAACTTGGGTTCAACTATAATGCTTCGGAATTGATATTATGAACTGTCGTGTACAAAGGAAAATCTTGCAATAAGAGGTGAACCGCTCGACAACATCAGAGAACAAGATCATCCACATGACTTTCCCAGGTATGTTGCTAGAGGTACATTCCTTGGGTAGGCTCCTGTCTGCCGAACTCCTTCGAAAATTTCTGATTCGATTCCGCGGCTAACTCAAGGTATTTATAGCTCACTTGGCTGGCATTCGCCTCGGCGAGAGCATGTGCAATTGCTGTGATGTTTTTGATCTAGTCCATGTCAGTCAGCAAATGAGAAGTAACAACACACAACAGCGCCCTGGAACCCACCTCTCGTCCATTGAGCTCTAAAGACTCCAATCGCCGGAGGTCGTGCTTCTCGATTATAGCAGGTCCTTGGACTGTACGTGCCCTCGTCAGAAAAGTTGACCAGAGACCCTTGCGAAATTCCTTGCTCAAGTTTTTATACTTGACGATTAAATGGATCCGACTAAGGATTGCATCATCAAACTGAATACCCCGATTCGAAGTCAAGAATAGGATTCCCTGGTAATACTCCAGCTTTCGGAGAAACACGGTCACCAGGCGGTTGTGAGAATCATGGTACGATGTGCGCTGCTCCATGAACGCATCTGCCTCATCTAAGAGGAGCACGGCCTTAAAGTGTTTAGCGATCTTGAATACAGTTTCAAGTTGTTGCTCAAGCGCATTGGAATCTCCGTGATCGACAACGAGCTCGCCTGCGGATATCTGGGAAAGTCAGTGAGGCCACAATCTGCGCCACGACTGGCTCATACCGAATAGAGAGGCAGCTTGAAATATTCCGAGGTTGCTTCAACTGTGAATGTCTTTCCCACACCGGGTGGGCCACTAGCAAGGGTTAGGACGGAAGCCTCGATATAGGACATAAACAATTTGCCGACATACTCCAGAAGAATGTTGAGTCCTTGACCTTTTCCATCAATTACGTCGTCAAAGGGTACTGTCGGTATCAGACCCAAGCGGGTTTTTGCCATTGATAAGAGGAGTGTCTTGGTCTCTGAAGGGATCTGCAAGCAGTCGAACGATCCAGGTGACCAATCCACGTCCCCAAGAGCACTGACTGCGCACTCCACTGAAATCACGTTAGCCGGACACCAAACCATTATCAGTAGTGTCACATACAGAACATTTTCTCCTTGAAACTGAAACAACAGACTGTTGGGCAGGCGACCAAGAAATCGGTCTCGCCCAGCTTTTGTGCCTCCACACCGTCTCCTTGCATTCTTTCCTTCTCTCGCTCGCGGTCCTCCATAAGTATCGCACCTATATCGAAAACGGAAATTCCACCCTTGTCCTTGACCCCTAAGTCGCGGAGTGACGGTCGAGAGTAGTTTGGTTGCATTTCATGGAAAAATGCGGTGTCCACTGCTACTCGACTGTTGATGTTGATTTTGAAAATCTTCCCCTTGCTCACAAAGAATGCACTGCCTTTACAGTGCTGAATGTGCGAGCCAGCCAAATCCCGAAATCTTTGACCTCGCTCGATTAGGTGTTTTCGGACCTGCTCGTGACTCGGATGGTAGCAGAGAGGGTAAGCCTCAAGAGTCGCGATCGGCTTCGACCCTCGGAACTTTGGCACACGCAGAAAGATTCCGGCCTCGCCGAACTTGACTCCGTCATAATCGAGAAATCGGCATTCGAGATTAAACCACGTCTCGTCATTTTGGGTTATTTCTTCTCCCGCGTCAAACTTGACACATCGCGGCTCTTTTGTGCCAATGCATGTAGTATAAACATGGCAACCAGGCTTGAAAAGCGCCCAAAGAAGGTCATATGTAATATGACCGTGCTGCAACATTGATTCGAGACGTTGCGAGATAGAAGCATATGCCTGCTTGAGGTGGTCGATGAGCAGGCGGAGATGCTCCGTATGTGCCGAGTCATGGCCCGAACTGTTGTCCGTGTTCTCCACACATCTGCCGAGCTCCGGGAGGAAATGGAAAAGGACGTTTTGCTCGATCTAAATCTACGTCAGCGTTCTCTTCGAGATTTCACTCAGTCTCAATTACCGATGGCTTGTCCTCCATCAGGCTAATAGCCTTGATGTCGTGCAGCACCACACGCAGGATGTCGCGTAGGCCTTCCGATTTGATGTCTATGTAGGGCTTCACCTCCTCAGAATTCCGTTCTAATCATGCAATTAGTATTGGTTAGGTCCTCCGCGCAAAGACATTACGTACCAACACGTTCACGGACAATGAATGCATATTCAGCATAGTCGTCTAGACCACTGCGGGTCTCTGCCGGCTCTGCTATCTTGTATTTGCATGCTTCTTTGTCCCAGCTACACCAATGTCAGCCAGTTTCTAAAAAGAAATAAGAAGGGGAGTTGGTAGCTCATACGTTTCCACGACTGTCTTGAATTGGGGTGCCGAGGCCCACTTTTCGAACGATTTGAAGTCATCTGGAGTAGTACAGATCGGACTCGTGAGATCAATTTTATCTGCCGTCTGAAAGTTCTCTTCTTGTCCATTGCTGGCACACCGGGGCTGGGCAGGCTCAGTTGCCACAGTTTGTCCAACTGAAGAATATCCGCCGTGGATGAGCTTCTCCAGCAACTGCCCCAGTTGAACCATGTTGGGGTGTGGTTGGGAATTGTCCTGGGAGACAGGGGTGTTTGGAGGTTCTCGGTTGGTAAGATCGAGCAGCATCTTTTCGAGAACCATGCCAAAGAGATGCTTCAGATCTTTCACGGTAGCTTGAGCCGAAGTTGACCCCCTCGTTGGGCTATCGGGCGGCGTCAAGCCTTGCTGATAGGAAGAAGTCTCCTTCAATGCAATGTTGCGCTCTGAGGAAGGCAGATTTGGGAAATTCTGAGCAGGCGCCATGTTGTTTGATCCGGCCGATGAAATTTGTTGGTACGATAGAGAAGAACGGTTGAATCAGCAAGGTCAAACACCGATGTGAATAGCGACAAAGAATTCCAACCCGCAAGGTTGCTCCCATTTATAACTTCGTCGCCAACCCCTGCAACTCATAGATCATCATCGCCTACGGCAGCCATCGATCTCTCGTTCTTGGAGCAAAGGTACCTGAACCACAAGCTCAAGGTGATAGTTAGCTCGCATTCACAGGCCTAGGCCTTGCCTGTTTAGGCAGAGTGTAAATTAAAGCCCTGGCATGAGCAGGCACAATTTGTGTGGGCTGTGCCTCGTGGCGTCGTCGTAAACAAAAAGTACCGCGTACATAGTGCCAAGAAAACAGATCGATTCCTTAGTCCCGCGTTACCCCGCAGTGTCAGCAAATCAGAGTGTGATACAACAGATGACTGGCCCCTTTTTCTTTATCTAGCCTTCAATCTCTTCCTCCATTTCTTCCTCCATCTCTTCCTCCATCTGTTCCTCCATCCTCGTCCTCCATCTCTTCCTCCATTTCTCCCTCCATCTCTCCCTCCATTTCTTCCTCCATCTCTTCCTCCATCTCTTCCTCCATCTCTTCCTCCATCTCTTCCTCCATTTCTCCCTCCATCTCTCCCTCCATTTCTTCCTCCATCTCTTCCTCCATCTCTTCCTCCATCTGTTCCTCCATCTCTTCCTCCATCTCTTCCTCCATTTCTCCCTCCATCTCTCCCTCCATTTCTTCCTCCATCTCTTCCTCCATCTCTTCCTCCATCTGTTCCTCCATCTCTTCCTCCATCTCTTCCTCCATCTCTTCCTCCATCTCTTCCTCCATTTCTTCCTCCATCTCTTCCTCCATCTGTTCCTCCATCCTCTTCCTCCATCTCTTCCTCCATCTCTTCCTCCATCTCTTCCTCCATCTCTTCCTCCATCTCTTCCTCCATCTCTTCCTCCATCTCTTCCTCCATCTCTTCCTCCATCTTCTTCTTTCATCTTCTTTCATCTTCTTTCTCCGTCTTCTTCCTCCATGGTTCAAGCTACCAAGGGGCCCCGTTCTCGGAAATGTCTCACCAGTGCTGAAGCCTGGGAGAAAGTTGAGTGCGTCGCCCAGAGACTGAACACCACCCGGCACCTGGGACCTCGAGAGTCCAAGCAAGATTCTGTTGCCTTGTGCCTACTGAACAACCAGTTAGAGTCTACCGGTCATCACAGGTATCGTCATTTTCTTGACCAAGTACGTCAACAATGTGGACTACAGGCTGTACGTTTATGCGCCATCGCCCTCGGCCAAAATAATATCAGAGACATGAAGACTGCCCACCGCCAAGAACTTATCAGTAAGCTGAAACAATATCAGCTGATAATAAACAACCTGTCTTTTCCGGGCCTTCCGGATAATACGAAAGGAGCAGGCCTTTTCGAGGGTAAGTACTGAGGGTTCTCTTCTTCTGTTGTGATAAGAGACCGCTGAACTCGGACCGACTATCCAAAGGTAACGATTCTATCGAGGGCGAACATCGTGCAATCTCAACAAGTGAGGGAATCATCTCTCAACGTCTTATCGATCATGGAGAAGCGGATCGCGCTAGCGCCTCCACGTATCGAATGAGCTCGGAGTCTAAACTCATTCATGATGATGGCGTTCGTGAGCAAACGTCAATTTACCGTGAGATCCTAGTCTCCTTGCTTTTGATATTTTATATTTCTCTTTCCTTCTCATCAAAACCAATAGATCGCCGGGAAAGTCTCGCATTTGAAGACCACAGTGGCTCTATCCCAAACCGTCGTGTTTATCGAGACTTCGCGAACTCCCCTGTTGTGTTTCCACAGGACAAAAGCCAAGAAAATCCAGACATCACCAACACACAAGTGATATTTGAACATGCGTCTGTCGATGGTATTGCTGCTGTCTTCGAGGGCCTCATTTGCGGAGCCATCAGAACAACTTCTCCTTTCGTGAACGGAATCACGCTTGCAAAAGCATCAGTGACAACTGTGTTTCCTCCACGGGGCGCAATCGATTGTTTACTGAGTCTCGATATCTGTGAAACAAGTGTAGAATCTCTAGCGATGGCTCTATTCAACGCAAGGGTGAAATGGGTAAAAGAGTCTCTGCATATTGGCTTCGCAACAGGAACAAGCCTGACTTTACCCAACTCTGAGGTCACTCTGAAAGGTGTCCATGATGAAGCTATTGCCCGAGTGTTTGGTTCCAAAATACAACAGGCAATAAAAGAGAGCCGTATTCGCATACAAGAGATGGAAAAAGGTAAATTGATGACTGAATGTGTGTCGATGATCATCACAGAGAAAGGCGCTATCATTAGCCTATCACTCAGTCTTATTCGAGGGCTAGAAATACAAAAGCAGCTATATACATAGATAGCAATCCATTCAACAAAAGGTGCTTCAAAATTCTTCTGTCACCTTCCCATGGGTAATATATAACTTAACCCCTTCTGGAACAATGCCTTGTCCATTCGGCATGCCAACAAGTTCCCTTGTCTGTTCCTGCCCTTCATCGTCGATTTCGTAAACAGTGACATTGCTTCCTTTCCAGTACACCATTTGGCCCTTCCCAATAATAAATGTCACGCGATTCTCGGGCACGTTGTTGAAGTCTATGGAAGAAACGAGCGACTTTTCTTCGAAAGCCTGGTAACATATTAGTCATGAGAATATTGAATATGCGCATAACCTACCATTTAGACACTGAACTTATCGGGCAACCCCCCGAAGGTAATGTTTCAGTGACAACAGTGTTGATCTTGGACAAAAGAATCGTGACGAGCGAAAATGATCACTGCCCGGGCGCGTCTGGCGCAAGGAGGAAAGCAGAGGGCTAATGCGACGAGTGTAAGCCGTAGACCAGTAGACAGAGGGTGTTTCATAAGGGAGAATTCACACTTCTCTGTTACAGCAGGTTTTCACCGGATCCGCGATGACTTTGCAGGTTGGGTAGTCATGATTATCTGAAGAGGGGGTGGGTGGTGAAAGAGTGCCTTAAATCCCGAATGAAACCGACGTGGGGAAGGTCACGTGACTATTCGAGACAGGTGCCCCGCGTTGGGCAGCGATAGCGAGCAAGGAAGGGTGAGCTTAATATATAATGACATGCCAAACGCCAACAGGGAATATGAAAATCTCGTTTGTTATATTAATGGCATGTAAATGATGTAATTCAAAACTAGACATTCAAATTAATGGTGTTGACAAAAAAAATTGCTAGGCCAAAAACTATTCCCTCGACTTCGGACTGAGAACGTGACTCATGTACCCCATTCCCGGACGTAAAAGGCTAGTATCGTCATCATGCCAGCCATGCAGTACATGAAGATATGAGCTTGGCCGAAACGGGGAGGTCTGCTTTCATTCTTATTGTGCTCAATATCTTCTCCATTGCTGCTTTGTCGATAAGATGAAAGCCTCCATCTGTTGCGTGCCAGCCGTCGATGCATTCCCTTGCTTATGATCGATTCCAGAAAGCAATGTTGGAAGTCAGCATTTTCCGATGATAGCACTTGAATCATCGATGCCGCTGCTGGTGATTTCTGGCATCGAACGGAGGCGATGTACATCTCTCGGTCTTCCCGGAGAGTAGAACTTGGCGAGACGTCAAGGTTCTGGAGGTAGAGAAATCGGGGGAAACAGGCCGCCTGTTGGAAAGGTACCCTTGATGAGAACCCCCAATCGATAATGCTTCAGCAGTAAGCACCTTGGCTGTGACCCGTGGATATTCTCACTTACCCTGTGACATTGTGCTGTGCATCTATGAGTATGTTTTGTGGCGATATATCGCCATGGGCAATGGCGAAAGGTGCTTCATCAAATTCAGGCAAAAGAACATTAGAGAGAATGTTCATTTGGTCAGAGCAGTCCTGTTCCGTGATTTCTGGAAGGAGACCCTCGCGGACTCGACGGGTCTTGTTTTGAATTATCCGGGTGAAATGCTTTAGCGAAGATCCCCCTGAAATTGTAAGCAAGGTTCAGTCTGAACAAATAATGCATTGAACATACTAGCCTCCTTGGTACATTCAATTAGTGATGTGTGCATCGCCGCAACTTGATCTAGGATTTTATTCCGAAGAGGTTGCGTCGGAAATTCATCGGACCATGAAAGCCGGCTGCCCGGAATCCATGTCAATGCAATGAAGGGGTATCTGATGGCATTGTCGAATGTGAGACTGCAGCCCCGGAGCCTTGGAGCCCACGAGAACCCCTTCAATTCAAGCTCCTCAAGAATACGAGCTTCGGACTCAAGAAGCTGTATAACATTGTCCTGTGAAGCATGGCGGACAAAAAGAGGCACTCGTACAGCCCAGCTCTCGCCGTCCGCGAAGGTCACCTTGAATACGCGACATTGGCCACCGTCAAAGTACTGGCACAGGGTAGGAATCTGTTTATCGCTTCGAAGTTGGGATATGGCGATGGGAATGGTATTCTCGTAAAAAGACTGTTGCCGCATGATTTTAATGTGAATGCGGTTAACCCGACAGTGTTGGTTGTGGTATTTAAGTATTTTCTCGGTCGGGGCTTTTGGGACTGATACCGTGGCTGTGCTTGGTGGCTTTCCGCCACCATTCTTTACTTTTCACTCTGTACTGCTGCCCCCGTTAGGTCAGACTAACCGAGACCGTCCCAATCCAAAGGAAGAATCATTACGTTGAGTTGCGTATGTGCACTGCAAGATTTCAAAAGTACACACGTAGCTGCTATATTGGAAACATATTTATGCTCAAAATTGTGAAAGTTTGTCTTTACATCACACACTACATCATACTGTCCCTGTAATAGACCAAAGGCAATTTTTTTTGTAGAGAGTGTATAGAGCTAAAGCTAAGTGCGTGTAAAGAAAGGATCGTGACCCAAGCGGTCAGAAGCTATCATCACTTTTGTCATCTTGGACAAAAGCAGCAAAGACTCACGGCACTACTGTCATCCCTATCCAGACATGGTATAGATGTGAACTCCATGAGGGTGATCAGGACTGCTTGCATTGCAGGTGCATCGACATCCACGAGTCCAGATTGGTTCGGAAAAAAACCAAGCTGTGTCCACAGCACTTAGGTCCTTTGGCCACTGCATTCAGGCCGAGTTAGTTGCCGCCTCAAGGTACATCCTGGATTCCACATACATCATTTGGTTTCAGGTTGATGTTGGCTCTTCCATGCGTGATTTCACACAAACCATTGAAATCGTCTCCAGGATATCGGCAGAGACCGAATGACTGGGTGGCTTTGTGCTCATGAAGTAATTCTTGAAAGCGCTTCATGAAACGTAATTCTTCCTCCCCGATAGTCTGGTCTTTCCCCTCCGAGAAATAGAACTCAGTAGGTTTGAATTCACCATCGGATGAGACTGCCCAGATAGCGGGCCGAGGAGGTTTCATTCCGGAGACATGGCCCGTGTTCCAAGGTACAGATGTACCTTCGTAATCAACAAGCATCTCACCAGGCTCGAGGTCAAAATGACGATGAAGCATGGCGAGGCCAAACGTACGATCCATGCCATGCTTAATGAAGAATTCTTTGAAGACATCTTTAACAAGGTCATCGCCATTCAGCTTCATAAAGTTGGTGCGTGCAATCTCGAGGGAGGGAAGGGTCTGAAAATGGTCGACAGAGTATTCACCAACGGACATATTGGGCAAAGAAATTTAGCTCAACAAATTGAGAATTCAAAGTCAAGATTGAGATGATTCAGACTTATGTGGAGCCAACGTTGGATTCGCTAGGGGACCTGCTATTGCTTAAATGGAAATTTTTGTAAAATGACTGGGAAACTTCACCTTTTATAATTTGCAGACCCGTATAAGTCTGCAGAATCTTTGTGGCATATTGCGTATTTACAGCTTTCAACGCCTTTTGTGAAAATGTTCTGTTGTCCAATGTGGATCCTATAATCTGCACGTAGAGCCAAGACCTTGACTTTCTGACAACTGCAGACGGAAGTGGGGCTGCATAGGGTCTTTGACCACTCAAATGTCGCGTGTCTCCATCTCTTCCTCCATCTCTTCCTCCATCTCTTCCTCCATCTCTTCCTCCATCTCTTCCTCCATCTCTTCCTCCATCTCTTCCTCCATCTCTTCCTCCACCTGTCGCCCCTCGCGTCAAGATCCATGCTTGTGCCGCCTTCTCCACGACGGTTTCGTCAAAGGCTCTACGGCAAGACAAGATCATAAAAGCCCGTCATTTTTTTTGTTACTCTTGACGCATCATAGCGACATGTTCTGGCTTAATAGCACACTCTGTGATAGGTTTAAGTGGATGGCTTGTGGGGAGGTAATATCCTTCCCGCTGGAAGGCGTAACTTAGTGACATACTCCTCGATCGGTTAGAGAAAGTATTGCCAAGGCAGCCGCTGTATGCCGAGTATTATTGAAGAGTCCTTCGAGCCAGACTCTGGAAATTCAGAACTGTTAGTTCTTGGTCTTAGATATATTTTAAAATGGACACGTACCGTCCCTGACCAGGCAGAAAAGCTCAAATGGATTCCGAGCTATTATTCCAACTGACTGCGTCGACGATGGCATCAATTTGCTGCGGGTCAAGTCTTCCTCTCTGGCTCCTGTCGATCAAAGCTATGAGCTGGCAAAGACTAAAAAATGAACCGCTCATCGCCACTCAAGCTGTCATAGGTGCTTTCATCTTCCTGGGATCAATTATCTCCGTTCTGCTATCAATTTTGAAAGCAAACCTAAAGACCAGTAGGTTGCTCCTTTGGCCAATTCAGCTTCCTTCTTAACTATATATCAGATTTGCCTTGGCCGATACTGCAGCTGGAAATAAACATCGTGCTTGTTTTGCTCGTTTTCAATGAGGTGAGGATGACGAAATACAAGGAGAACGATACTGACGTCTGCCAGTATTTATGTGTTTCTACTCTACAACACTGGCCAACCCATATAATATCTGCCTTATTATTCATGGGGGTAGTCGCTATTCTATCACTGTCCGTCCCTTTTCTGGTGCGCTTCAACTGATTGCTCTACATGCTGTGTGTGCTTTATTGACAGATACATACAGGAACATCGTAGCATTTTGTTTTCTTCATTTATGATCATCACTTTTGCTGGTCTCAGCTTCATTCATGCCCAAATTATTAGAGCCTGGGCCATATGCATGAGGCCAGGGCGTATGGATGCAAGTAGAGTTAAGTTATTTTGGCACTATCCGTGCCCCGCAACTGCCAGGCACCAACGAGCTTTGTGGATGGCGTCCATTAGCTCTGTAGGGTTGTTCCTTATTTCGTTAGGCTTGACGGTACTTGCCTGCGTACAGACCAACCTGCAGACCCAAATTGTGACGGTAGATATCCTCACTAAACCATCGTCATAAGTTACTCACATGCTGCATAGATCCAAATCGCCCTAACAAGTCTAAGAAAGGTGGCCATTTCATCTTGTCTTCTTCGAGCTCCTCAGAACAACGTGGATGCATTACTTTCACACGAACACACTTAAGTATCCGGGAAGCTCACAAGCGGCCTTGAGAGAACGTGGTTTACTCCCGGGATCGAAACTTCCTGTCAATGAGTTAGTCGATGTTGGAAACCTATTGGCTCACAACTCGCACTAGGGGCTGCCCTCAGGGAGGCAGGAAGCTATTCATTTGATTGTCTAAGGTTTTCCACAATGAAAGCATCAGTTTAGATATACGTGTTAGCGGTTTTCGGCGTGGAGAATCTAACCAGCCAACACTGCATTCAACCGCTTGGCATTGCTACAATATTCAGAGTATACCAAATGCAAGTCATGCCCCCTCTAGCAAGAAGCGACAGGATATTTGGGAAAGGGGTCTCGAAGAGTAGTGAGGCTTGGCTTTCATCGACCAATGTATGGGGGTTACCGCCGAGGCTTTGTCACGTAGCATGCGCTGCCACCAAAAAAGAATTAACCGCTATCCCCTGCACAAATTGAGGTTGGTTGGCGGTCCAAGTCCATAAGCTGGGGTTACAGAAATCAGCCACTTCTTTTCCTCAATCTTTGATGGTCAGAGTCAGCGAACCCCTTGTTGGGCGCTTGCGGCTTAGTGATAGGTATTGGTTATGAGACATAGCCCCGAGTGGTAGTGCACGATTGTCTGAGGACGTTCTCTGTCCGAACTAGTAGGTACTAGGTACAAAGAGAGCTTATTGGGCTCCAACCCCACGGTGATCCTCAGCATTGTATGTAGCTAGAAGTGATCGAGACTTCAACCTCATCTTGTTGCCCAAAGTGACCGAATGCCCCGCAACTAAATCACGGCGTTAATATGCGGCAGGTGTTTGGTTGGTTTCGAGGCGGGGTTTGTGTCCAACATTAAAGAGGCGGTGCTCCAATCAGGACTCCTCCAGGGTTTCTAATGACTAAGCAAACAAAACAGGGGTTCACCTCGAAACCACACACCACAACTACGCATTACCCTTAACCTGACGAGCAACCTCCAATACCTCAGCTATTACCACCCAGCTTTAAGGGAGCACAAAATAACGCAATGGGCGAAAATGCAACAGGAGAAAATACTCAGAAGGATAGGAACAAGAAGTGGGAAATGGCATTCACGGCCCGGATGAGGCAGATTGTCCCTGGTCTCTTCCTGGGAAATGTCGAGTCATCATACAAACGAGAAATGCTTCAAGAGAACCATATCAACGCAATTGTCTCTCTTACTGATGCTCGATGGGTATGGTGGAACACTATTACAAGAGAGGCAGGCGTTCCAGAACATCGTCATAAATGGGTTCAGTGTGCAGATTCGTCGACCCAAGACCTCCTTGCCCATATGAGTGATATTTGCGACTTCATCGACCAAATGGCATCCCCAGCTCTTTCCTCATTGCTCTCCTTACCCGTTGAGCACAAACAAACGAATGACGAGCAGCGCGGTGCAGCGTCGGAGGCGATATTAATTCACTGCGATCTTGGAATATCACGCTCGCCGACGATTATCATTGCCTATCTCATGCGCAAGTTCGACATGCAGCAAGCAGACGTATTGCATTTTGTTCAATCAAAGCAAAAAATCAAGCCGAGCACGAATTTTACTCGTCAACTTCAAGTTTGGGAGGAGGTTAGATACCAAGTATGGGAGAACGAAGATAGGACTATCCCGAAACCAGCATACAAAGCATTTCTGGAACATCGGGCCGTTCTTCTCAGAAAAAGAGGGCTCACGGGAAATGAGCCACTTGCACCCCAGAACCTTTAATAACTGCACCCGTTTGCTAGATATCCCATCAAAATATCAAGCACGTTCAAAGGTTTTTACATGGACAAGCACTTATAAACGCTTTTACGGTGTCCAATCGGGCGCATCTGCTTTTGCAGGCACTTGAGTCCACTCTTGGTAAGACTACGACTACAGTAGTTTCTAATCCTGTCAGGGCCGGATACTCATCTATTCAAAAAATGAGGGACTAAATTTGTGCGGAATCCCGTTGCAAGTCCAAATGCAAGAAGCCACGTTCCTAAATTACGAGCCTTGGGTTTGTTTCTTGTTCCTTGTTTAAAACGGGTTGAAGACTATGTACCAGATTTCTGCTGCCGCGCGGTCACTACAGTCGCAACCAGCCATTCGAACGTAGGAAAGTGAATCTTTTTTTAGCCGAAACTAGCTATGGTTTCAGATGTTGCAAGCTGGAAGGAGTTAGACCTCTCTAGTGACGTATTTAAGTGGTCTTTCTATCAGCTCCAATGAAATCTTTCCTTTAGCCGCCCACAGCGTGTTATTTGAACACCTTAAAGAAACGGGCGCTACCGATCCAGTTATTTAAACCTGATCCTTCTCCGCCAGCTTGAGGCCTTAACCATTGATAGAACATTACTCCTCAAATCTCCATTACAGAAGCATTTACTTGTCTACCAGCATGTCGGATATCCAGCAATGCCAAGATCTTATTGCCCAACTCGGAAATGAATATAGTAATGAGGATAGAACCACATTCGTCGACGTCACTCCTGAAAAAATTCTTCAAACTTCGACAATGGCGCTCTGGGCGCAGTCTACTTCAGGCCAGAGACAGATCAATCTGGGCCTGCCTTCTCTGAAAACCTGGCTGAAGAACCTCGCGTCAAGCGGGCCTGGTCGGGGTGAGACATATCAAGGTGTCAGATTTAAATTTGTCAAGCGTAAGTTTCTTAATAAATCACCCAAGGAGCTACAGCTGATAATCTCCAAAGAGGAGCCTAATAGCCGAACTACTACTCCCTTGTCAAGCCTGGATTAAGAAATCGTCGACTGTCTTTTTGGCATTATTTTTCTTTCGCGGGCAACATTACTTTTGAGGCTTGCTCCGGATGGAAGGCGCTTCCTTTCCGGTACTGTGGCTGTGATGTTTGGTGTTTCTTGAGATTCCGAGGTTGGGTATCGACGTGTTGAAGGGTTGTTAACGGAGAATAGTCGTGTTACGCCGGGTTTAGCTCCTGTTTTTTACGGAATGTGGTCTACTTCCGGCCGGGATCGAAACTCTGACGCTGTCTGGATAACGTGCTTCTTGTGTCCAGTCTCTCTCTTCATCCTACTGTAGAAGTTAATCAGCTGAAACACCTCATATCTTGGTAATAATCGTTGATGTCATTATGAGCAACATTACACGTCATTAACTTCCGGAAGCAAGTAGTGGCATCATACAAGCGATCCACCTGAACGAATAAATAGTGACTCAGTGATAAAAGGTAGTTATATCAGGTAGCGTGTGCGCTGAGACATACTCCTGCTTGTTGTGGCGTAGGCTTGGTATTCGCAATCGATGTCACGCAAAAGTTACCAGCTTCCGGGTCTGTCCCAAGTAATGGAGACGGGCAAATATAGCGACTTGACGCTAGTTTGTCAAGGCAAACGTTTCCCGGTCCACAAGGTCGTTGTTTGCACACAATCTCCGGTTCTTGCAGCGGCTTGTGATGGTGAATTCAGGGTAAGGCCAGCAATGAGATGCATGGCTGGAGACGCAAAGAAGCTGATAGGGACCAGGAGGCATTAGCCAACACAATTCATGTCGACGCATTCGGTGTCGACACTTTGAAACACATGCTGGATTTTTTGTACAAGGGAACGTATGATGAAAGTAACACGGAAAAAGATGCCAGTCTAACGGATCCGCATTTTGTTAGCACCCTGGCAGAAATTCAAGGTAATAGGAGCTGATAAACCGTACCATTGTGCTATGGTTGCCAAGTTGACTGACTATGGGAGCTAGGCGATAAATCACCTGCAAGGCATGAGGCCTCAATACGTGATAAGACATGTGGTGAGTCCCCAAGCATTCCGATGTTAAAGTATCCAAGCCGTAATTAAGCAGCGTCAGCAGGAATGGCGAAATTGCTCCATCCACATGTTTCAGTCAATTCCATAGCAGACTACTATGATATTCCTGAGTTAAGGAAACAAGCAAACGCCAAAATTAGGTGGATTCTTGAAACAGCATGGTCTGCGGACGGCCTCTCAAACACTGTGGAAGAAGTCTTTGAATCGACCTCTGATAAGGCGCTACGCCAAATTATGGCCACAGTTGTCGCTGATCATATTGGGGAGCTGATTAGACGGGAAGATTTCGTTAAACTCAAGATGATGAACGAGTTCACCTTCAGCGTGATGCAGCAGATGAATTCACAACGAGACGCAGCTGAAAATGAATTGCGACAGACCAAAATCGCCCTACAGATGGCAGAGGAATCCTGCACACAAGAGAAGTCTTTGAAAGAAAGAGAAACCATGAAGTTGGATGGGGCGATTAAGAGAATTGACGGCTGTCTTAACACCCTTTCGAGGACCAGGACCTGCCGTCATTGTTCTGCAGAGTTTTGTTGTCGTATCGAACATTGCGGTTCCGGCCAGGATCCTGTATTTTCTCTCCGTTGTCGAAAATGTCGAACGAGCCATTTCCCGTGATAGTCCCTCATTAATTGTCGCGGTGGGGTCTCAGTAACGGGGAGCCAATGAAAGCTAAGCCTCCTTGAACAGTTGCGCAGCACCATTACAACGCCGCTACTTCCAGCACCAGTCCTACAGCCATCGCGCTCCCGGCTGCAATATTTCCGGATCATGCCAGTTTCACAGCTCACAACCGCAGGATATTGTTCACCGGCAAAATTCCCGCTACCCTCGCTCACGACCAATGTGATGCATGTCATCAGCCCGTTTTCAGCCCGTTCTCCATTCCGTAGGTAGCGCTGTGATTAGAGTATGGCAGTCGCAGTCGCAGTCGCAGTCTAGAATGGGCCGCACGATGCAGCATCGACGAGGTCAGGGGGGTGTGCGGTATTTTCGCCATTGGCTCATATCACCGGGCTGTGCTCTCAAACATTCATGGACTGGGTGTAGAAGTACCGGAGAGACCGACGATGACGACAACTGAGAGCCACGATATTCGCTACCAGACAACCGAGAGTCATTCTGAGACGACGTGGCTATGCAATGTAACCTCAGATAGGGCGGACGGAGTGGGGCATGCGGCATCGAAGATATACCGGCACACTGCAGATGCTAAGGAAGCCGGCGAGCTCAGAGACGAGCATGGCGCAGTTGCAGAGTGAGACCTAGATTGCTTCGTAGAATGATGGACAGTCACTCTCTTTAGGAAGATGTTGGACTGTCAACATGAAATCACAACGATGCGGCTGTGGGCTAGATCATCCCAGTGATTCTACTCCTGGGCGACAGCCATTCCAGCACAGGGGACGGGAAGGGGTGGGAACGAGCTGGGCGTTTGGATCGAGCGGCATCTCCGGTAAAATGAAAGGGGGCAGTGCGTCGGGCTGAAAGCCAATGCGCAATGGTCGGTGGGGGCCAGAGTGGAAAAAAAGGGGGCGGCGATGAGTGCAAGATAGAGGAGTTGAGGGGAGGGAGATGGAGGAGAAAGGAGGACGAACTGGGGAGGTCAGGTCTTTTATGTTCGGTGACAGAGAGAGGAGGTTACAGAACAGCGTATCGGGGCGCTAGTCCGGGAACGGCAAAACTAACCGGATGTAGTAAATCACAGGTCCCTATATTACCAGCACAAAACGGTAACGTATTTCCCGCCAAACCCGCCACCCCGGCAAACCCGCCACCCCATCCACTTATTCTATATTCATGAACCTTGCAATCAACCAAAACACCATTGTATTCAATCTAACCACTATCTGGACATCTATTAGCCCCATGGCCAGGCTTTCTGCATATGCTGCATGTATATTGACGTCTACTAGTCTGACCGCCGGTCGCTGAAGCTCCCTGGGTGGGTGTTGCAGAGACCACTCGGCCACCTTCTATGTTACCTGGTAGACCAATACCTTGCTCATGAGCTTCATGAACGAATAAGCCCTCATTGCGCTGGATCTGCCTTTTAGATAAGGCCTTTCGTCTCTTCTTTTTATAGTTTTCAGCGCGTAAATCGATCACTTCTTGCTCTAATAGAAGGATACGTTTCATAACCTTTTCGCATGCCTTATAAGCCTGATCAAACACCTCTTTTGTAGGCGTAGGTGGGCTATCAGACCGATATTTGATAAGCCGCCTTGCTGATGCCCTATGCTTTGAAAGCTGCTTAATGTTGCTTGGTGTTTCAGGGTAATAAATGCTTGATCGGCTTGATGGTCGGTCTGGTGTAGGCGGACGAAGCTAAATATTTAGCTTATCAAGGACTTCTGCCGCATTTAAAGGTATTAAACCCGTCGCTTTGAATGCATTCTGAATGCTTCTAGCCTGAAATGCGTCTTCGCGTGCGCGTGGGTAGGCTGCTAGGAAATCAAGCTTGTCGATATGGTTAATACCCATCCGCGTCTGCTGGTCTACTAAGCGACCGTATGATCGCTTTAGAACTGCGAAACAGCCCACATCTAGTGGCTGCAGTAGATGTGAGCTATGCGGTGGCATACAGATAGGTATCACGTCGTTTTCAGTGCATAGACGATCAAATTCTGGCGTAAGGTGGCTTCCATGACCATCAAGAATCAATAGCCTATACCGACCACGTATTCGCCTTGCGGTTAAGGGAATAAATAGCGTTCGAAGCCATCGAAGCCCAATATCATCAGTAGTCCAGCCATTTGCGCTAACCTCGAAACGCCAGTCCTTTGGTGTATCGCAAAACCATGATTCCATGAAGACCTTGCCTTTGAAGATAATCAGCGGCGGCAATGCCCAGCCTAAAGCATTAACTGTTTCCACGGCAGTCACCCATTCACGATTGCCCGGCTGTAAGACAGATCTACGGCCATAGTATTCAGCTCTAGTGACTACCTTCGCGGTAGAAACTAGGCCCATCGCGAAGCCTGTTTCGTCGAAATTGTAGATATCATCAGGGAGGATACCATAGCGCGTAATGGTCTCCCCTACGAGCTGAAACCAAGCATTCAGTACTCGTGGATCCTCTTGCTCAGCGCGTGAATAATTGTAACGACGCGAGAAACGTGATTGGAGAGCTAGTGTGCGTTGAATATAGCTTCCAACCCAATTCTTGCCAAGCTTAGCTGGTTTATCTGTCGCAAGGAGGATACTAGCCATCCTATACACCATACTATGCCTAGGGGCAGCACCGCGATCATCCATAGATAGAATCCACTGGGTAAGCGTATCCTCATCTAAAGAAGACATTTTGAAGGTATGGGCGCGTGTGGTGGCCTTTGACCTATGGCCTTTGATCCGGTCGCGTAGCGTAGATCGCGGTACATCGTAGACGCGCGCAGCAGCAGAAATAGATGGAATAACCTTGTTCTGAATAGCCTGAATTGCAATTTCGATCCTACCCTCTTGTTGGATAGAATCTTGCTTGTTTCTAGAACGAATTGGTGGCATAGTAGGTGATTAAATATGACAGGGAAGAGATGGAGACGCGAAAATTGATGGGGTGGCGGGTTTGCCGGGGTGGCGGGTTTGGCGGGAAATACGTTAGTGCGCCCTTGATTACTTCATCTCTACCTAGGCCCTTATCTGAGGAGCGGCTGATGATTGCCGGGCCTCGTGAAACAGCTGTGAGGGATTACTGCAAATGGCTGGAGTCACGCGCCACTGAGGAGGCGTACAAAGCTGATTTCCGTAATATTTGCCAGGTGGTTTTGGAGAATCATCTAGATCTTGAACTGATCCTCGAGGATCCAGATCCTGGCTTCTTCGTTCAGCGCGGGATTCGAATTGGGACTGCTCGTCGCTTCCTACGTGACATAAACGAATGGGCCACTGCGAAAAAATCAAACGAATTTGTTGACCAGACCGCTGAATAAAATCTCAGCGGTGCCCAATTGACGTAACTGATATGTTTTCTTTGTACTACCCCTGGTGTGGCTGGCAGGCGTATAGCTCATCAGGTCATCAGGTCGACCCCTGACCTGATGACCTGATGACCCACGTTTTGTTATGCCCTGTAATTACTGGTAATTACTAGTAGTTCACACCGGAAATTGAAAATTTTGAAACTTCCATTTTGGTCATGTGACTACGAAAAGCTCATCAGGTCGAAATTGGACCCACTTTTTTGACCTGATGAGCTTTTCGTAGTCACTACCAGTAGTGACTAGATAAATGGATTTTTTCATAATTTATCAAAAAAGTGAGTGACCTGATGACCTGATGACCTATTACTTGACATGACCGGTAGTGAGAGGAAGGAAGCGGAAATAGCTTGGAAATCTCGGTACTATCTTAAAGCTACTAGTTAAATTGAAATTTTGAAATCTAACTTTTCTCGTATATACCCTATTCTAAATAATATATATCTCGACATCAATTTCTTTAGATCTAGTTGTAACATATTTGGCAAAACTTTCATTATAGAAGCTTCGTATCACTTATAAGGATAATAGGTAATCACTGGTAACCCCTGGTAGCGACTAGTATATTAGACTACTAATAATTACCTAAAGGATAATTATAGGGCTAGTGATAGGGTAAGAATCATAAGTATATTGAGAAAGGAAGTAGGTGTAACTAGCGAGGATATATAATAAAGTGAAAGTAGTTACTTGAAGCTCCTTGTATTACTAGGTTCTTTCTACAGAGAACTAGTTCCACTAAGTAAAATTGCCCTTATCTTCTGCGAGAGCGGAAAAATTCCTTTGCAACCTGTCCTAGCTCACTTCTTGTCTGGCTTAACCTGTCATCGATCATACCCATAAAGGCGTTTAGATCATCGTCTTCTGGGGTAGCTAGTGACTGGTGATCACTAGGTGTCAATGGTAAGCTACCCTGGGATAGAGCTTGAAGGGTCACTGTATCGCTAGTAGAAGCCTGTGAAACTGATCTTGACTGGTAGTCACTAGGCACTAGTGTTGAGCTAGCCTGGCGTGATTGTAAAGGCGAAGGAAGAGGCGGTGAGCTAGACCAAGTCTGTAGACTTAACTGGCGAGTCCCCGAATTAATCTCATGCGGTAGAGAGTGATCGTTACTAGTAATACTAGCTCTGCTTGGAGGACTGTCCGTGTTATTCAGGAGATGATGTTCTAGTTATTACTGGTAAGTAATGGATATATCTGGAAGCTCCCTAAAGGATAAAATACCTTCGAGTGATAACTGATTTGCCTTTCTCTTCCGTGAAGTAGCAGTCGTAGGTCTTACTAGAACTGGTGTCTGCAGTAGGGTTTGGGTATTAACCTCAAGATTCTCTGGTGGCGTAACTAGTCACTATCAGTTGATATCAGAAATATATGGTAGTAGCTAGTCATACCTTGTCGCGGACGAGTCCCAGAGCGAGAAGTTGGTGTTGTAACTGCATGAGTTGGACGCACACCAAAGCGAGAATAGCGATGGAGATCCTCAAAAGACCGAAGATCTGATTGGTGAGACCTAGAAGCTACTGTTAGCCACTGAGAAATACTAAAGATAAGATAATTTACTCCTGAATTGCTGGGCGAAGTTGAATTTGAATACCACTCCGATTAGTTGTGGCATGTAGCCCCTCAGCAAGATTAGTATGTTTTGGAAACTTCTTGAAGTGACTGATAGGCATCATTGAGAAGGCGGGGTTTAGACCCGAAAGAATCCATGGACGGATCTTATGTGTAGCCCACCCAGGAACACCAGGTGTTAAAGAGCCTTTAAGAACGTTCAGGATCCTCATACAGCCCTCCTGGGAGGGAACAGTAAGGATCGATTTCATCAGTTGGTAATCAGGAGCTGTGCGGAACCGATTCAGATTTCGTTGGAAGTGCACCTGGCAGTACAAAAAGATAGACTGCACGTGTTGTTGCCATGTCCGGGTAGGATCGATTGTTGTAAGATAGTGCCCGAAGCCTATTAATATAACCGGTTATTGTGTGGAGTAACCAGTCACCACAAGTACTTACCACTTGCTTGCTTGGCACACATATCCACAATGACTGCCTGGATCCCATTCCGATGGACATGATACCATTGGACCGGAGACTGAGCTACCTCTGCGATCTTCTGAAAGAGTGCTTTGAACAGTTCAAAATACATCTCAGTAGAATCGCAATTAACAAAGACACGTGCGAGCACGATCACTGAAGAAAATATTAGTTGTTACAGGTAGCGTTTTGTCATAACCAGTAAAAACAAGTAGCTCACTTACCTTGTCCAAGAGTGTCGTCTTTAGTGACAAAAACAACCTCATTGATATTCCCTGCAACCCGTTTAAAGGTCATATCCATCTGGAAGAACTGGATTTTAGCCCAATACTGGGCCTGCGCTAGGGTAAAGCAGATAATCCGTATGTTGTTGCCGTTAGTGTACATCTCCTGGATATACATCTCACAAGGAGATGATGATTCCTGAAGATATTCAAGGTAGGTACCTAGAAGCTATCAGTAAGGAAATGTCATAGCTTGTCATACTTAGTAATTACTAGCCCAACCCTGACCAAGAGGATTTACTAGAATCCGGTGCTTTCTGATCAGTACTCGTACCATATCGCGACATCCAAGTGAAGGGTGGAGGGCTTCGAAATTTGGTAACTGGTAGCGTTCGAGGAAATCTCTGACAACATCGTTGCGAATAAATCGTCCTAGAAGTGACTCGTTATAAATAGAAGTGACTATCTGGTACCACTACTTACCATGGGTAATATGTCGCTGGTCGACCTTTCTGATAAGGTCTTGCACACTGGACACAATATGATAGGGGGTCTTTGTCATTGGTGGTGGTGGATGTGAATGTGTGCCCCAGGATGCATAGACAATAAGCGGTAGTGCTGTAAGGTTCTTTGGTTTGATTACCATAGTTTTAACCTCACAGCCCTGGACTTCGATCATGTTAAGTCCATGTGTACCTAGAAATACAAAGTTACTACCGTTATTTATTAGTGAGGAAATTTACTTACCACAAGCTGTCTGGCGGCTACTAGGAGCAAGAAGTGTCTCGCAGTCCTGGTTGGTGATAAGTGGAGGTGCGGCATTGTTAACAATAAGGTCCCTTAAGTAATCAATGTCCAGTCCTTCAAGGGTTGGTAGCCGAAAAAATAGGTGTCTCCTGCTCCTTCGAAGAAGGAACTGGCTACAACCAATAAACCATCCAGATCCCTAAAAGATTACTAGTAGTTACCGGGAATAACAGGAAAGAACAACTTACATCTTGAAATTGGCGTAGCACCATTCGTCCACCCTCGCATTGCATGCCACACTTCTCCTGGTAGCGACTTTTCTGTTCAAGAAATATGTTGTAGGTTGATGTCCGCAGACGATCAGAAGCGGCAACGCGAGCTTTTGCGGCTAGAATTTGCTCGCGGTCATCGTAAAGACGGTCCCAGAGACTCTCAGTCACATCTGTATGCTCGTAGTCATAACGGATATGGGATGCGAGCTGTTTGCAGACTTTGACTCCGGAGCACTGCCTTCTGATAAATATGCAAAGGCTATCATTTAGCAAGGGGCAATTTTTCTCTTTCTGCCATCTTTGGTCATTCCTGGTACCATTCCCATATTGTACATCAGCATATGCGATCTTCACATCATCTTCTGGTAGGTGTCGGACATCAACGATATAGGCAACACCCTCAGGGTGGGTTATTGGGTATTCTGGGACTGCCTGGGTGTATGCGATAAATCGGACATGGTCGAATCCACCAGTAAGAGGCTTTTGAGAGATCTTATACCCCGTAGGGTATTCAGTAAAGACATGAGATAAATTAGTCGAGTTATCAGGCTGCAGAGAAGGACTCAGTGTTTCTGGTGATACTTGACCATCACTCAGTTCAGGAAAGGTAGCAAGCTCATCTCGTAGTCGCTGCGGAAGATAAGTATTACTCCCCCAGTTATCAGTAGGCGTCGCCATAATGGAAGTGGTGTAGTCAGGAGATACTAGTGGTAAATGGATTGTCAAAGATAGATTATGGGGGGTAATTAGGGGTATTCGGGGGAGGGATAAAGGGGAAGTAAAAAGTGAAGATAAGAGGCTATAGAATTATAGGTATTTGAATAATTAGGTAAGCTTATAGAGGGGAGAGGGGGAGGAAATTATATTTCTAGTAGCGACAAGTTATGACATAGATTTACTAGTATTGAAGACATCATAAAGGGTATCATAGAATCTGGCTATCTTCAGCTCTCATAGGAGAGAAAATTACTATCTCGTAGTATCAAATTGCAACTAGAAAATTCACGCCCTAACTAGACATCAGAGAAAAGCTCCATATCAGGATCGTCCCCATCCACAGAGATAGGCGCCGGTCCGGGATCAGTATTTGTAGCCATAGGAGTAGTAGCAGGCACGGGAGCAGGGGTACTAGAAATAGATTGTCAGTACAAGTCATAACAGGTCGGGCCCTGAAAGACTACTAACTTACACAGCAGTCATTGAGCCGGGCCGGCCAGGAGGCTTCCAGTTGCTATTAGATATTAGCAGTAGTTCCTTCGAATTACCAGTTATTGTTTGTACTCACAACCAACCCTTGCTGTCCTTCAAAGAGACCACATAAAGGCCAAGGAAAGCGTCCTCATCCTAGAGTATCAATTAGTAACCAGTAATAATCTGTATCACCCAGTACTTACCACATGCTGTTTCTCAATGTGCTTACGGATGCTGCCACCTCTACCAGTAGCTGTGCCAACTGTGGCTTTTAGGCCGCTACCAGTAGTAACAATTAGCTCTGTAATGTTTCAAGTCATGACTTGAAATACTTACGGACCGTAGGAACAGTAGGGGCAGACAACTGCACACGGGGGAATAGCCTAAGGCCATATTAATATTGGTAAGGACAAGTCACAACATACAACAACCACTTACAACTGGTCCAGATCGAGGAAATTCGGTGTAGCGGGTATCCTTGTGGTCCTCCTCGGCGCAACGGCAAATCCACTTCACACTAGTAATAACCTGTTAGGAAAAGTTGCAGGATCTGATAACTAGTACTTACTCGAAATCCTGACGCAGACTCGCGCACCTTTCCGGGTTCTTAGCGACAGCAGCGGCAACACGCGCTACCTGGGTAGGACCAGGATCAGCCAGGAGAGGAAGATCGGCACGTCGAATTTTACTGGTAGCAACAGGGTTCTTTGCGAAAGACTGGCCGGAACCAAGTTGCTCCAAGTCACTACCAGTCTCGGAACCAGTGGAGTCCTCATCGCTAGAAGGAGTATTAGCAGGGGGCTGGTCCTTACCGGTAGTGACTCTTGGCTTCTTGGGAGGCGCGGCGGGGGGCTTTTGGACACGACCAGTAGTGACAGGTCCCTTCTTTGGGAGCCTAGCACTGACATTTCCCTTCTTTGGGAGCCCAGGCTTATCAGGGCCTTTCTTGGCACCACCCTCACCAGCGCGGCGAGTGCTCACCATTCTTGTCAGTAAGAAAAAAATAAGAAAAGCTTGGTGTAACTGGTAGCTAAAAATCAAGATTGTTAGGGATGTATCTCTTCAAGTCATGACTGGTCTTTATTCAGTCATTTCATCATGAATCCTCAGCAGTATGGCGGCAAAGGGAGGCACAGGAGAACAGGTTATAACCAGTTACTTGATGCCGAAGAACTGTTTCGAAGCTGATCATGAGGAGATCACAGCTGATATCAGTTTCCATAATTGGTGAGCACCGCAGAAGATAGAAAGGTATTTCGGCATAGCTGGTAGGAACTGGGAAGAAAAGTGGGATAATTGGGGTGTGTCTGGGGACTTTCTCCCCTCCAGTGGGCCCGGATATCTCTCCAAAGCTCTCAGATCTTTCACTTTTGAGTTGCTGGATGCTTCTCGTACTCGATATTGAGGTCATAAGAGGCCTGGGGAGACATTGTAGGGTCATGGAGGATCAAAAAGGATATGATGGGGGATGGATACGTACCGGGAGTGGATGGAGGGGAGTTGAAGGAAGAAGAAAAGTGGTAATACTAAAATAAAGAAGTGAACAATATCATGGAGGTGAGGGTGAAGCATACTGAATCACGTGATTACCCCGGATTTTGTTCTAGTAGTGACTGGTCGGAGAAAGTTTAAATCAATACTAAATATATTTTTGCTACCTTCTAGAATCTCTCGGAAGTAACCAGTAAGAAAATAGACGTTAACAAAACTCTAGATATAAATACTAGTGATATACTAGCTTCTGCTTGGATGTTTATACTAGTCATTATTGTGTCTCTGAATTAGAAGTATTCTATCCCTTCCTCTCACTACCGGTCATGTCTAGTAATAGGTCATCAGGTCATCAGGTCACTCACTTTTTTTGATAAATTATGAAAAAATCCATTTATCTAGTCACTACTGGTAGTGACTACGAAAAGCTCATCAGGTCAAAAAAGTGGGTCCAATTTCGACCTGATGAGCTTTTCGTAGTCACATGACCAAAATGGAAGTTTCAAAATTTTCAATTTCCGGTGTGAACTACTAGTAATTACCAGTAATTACAGGGCATAACAAAACGTGGGTCATCAGGTCATCAGGTCACCTGGTGACCTGATGACCTGATGAGCTACATTGGCTGGCTCCACAGAAGGTTCACTGACGTTTTCATGTTTCTGAGGGGCGAGAGGCATTATTATGCACATTAACCTTGGGCCTGTTACAGTTTGTTTTCAGGTTATTGGCTTCTTAGCATATTTGCCTCTTAGGTTATTGGGACAGTACAGGGATATTCGAATTCAGTTATACTGTAGAATTGGAAACCAAATTCCCCCCCCAGACACACTTCATATCCCGAAAATTGCTAATGGCTATAGCCAACGATGAAAATTTCCAAGGCGTGGCTACCAAGTGCGAAGGGGAATCAGTCAACAACAACTGTACAGTAACTGATCATGATAGGGAGGAAGGATGGTACCTTTGATCGACTTGACTTGACCGCTGACGACATCTAGCTAAGGTCACATTCCTTTTTTCCGGCCTTCGTCACTGCACATGTTCCAAGCCACACTAACCTCATTACGAAATTGCTAGTTTCTTGGACACGAGCGATCTCGCCCTGCGTCAAAGCTCGCACAGGTATGTTTCGTATTATGTTGACGGCCGATATAAGAAGCTCCAAATCAAGCCGCGATTGTGAATCGAGGGGATGAATTACTATATTGAGGAAGAGTGACAGGGCGGCGGTAGACGAATAGAATGTCACGAACCTCCAGCCTCAGTTAGTATCCTTTGCACAGGCTTCCCTAAGAACATACTTACCGAAACGCGTCTTCCCCAACCGTGCTGACGAGAATTCTTAAGCACCATAGCGTTGAGCGACTAGCCATCAAAGACAGGTCGAAGCTCGAATGAACTACACTGTGCAGATCCGGGATCTCGTCACTGGCCTCAATAGTGCATTTTCTCACTGTCGTATGAATGATGGTCATTAAGTAGTGATAGTCCAATTGCAGAGACATTCGATGGATTATATACGGAATTCCTTCGTCGGATGCGTTTGGTGAAGTATTTTTCGTGACAGAAAGTGCAGGGCGAAAATTGACTGGGATGGATAGCCGCCAGTGTTCTATCTCGTCATCCAGTTGCCGGATATTCAGAAGGAGTTGGTTATCATTATCCTTCGAGGCCCGGGCAGACAAGAGCTGTCGACAGACTTTCTCCTTCAGATGGCTAAGGCGAGGGTCTCCAGGAAGATGTGGGGTGAGATATTTGTGGGTTTCGTCGTCACCTGCAAAGGATGTATCCAAACCTGGTAAGTAGGTGTAATGGTCAAAATAGTTGTTAGGCAGGTCGAGGTCACAGTAGACATCGGTGAGAAGAGGAGGATTGCCAGTGCAAAGTGAGATATCTTTGTCGAGCATGTAGCACAGCCAGAACAGCATTCGAGTGTGGTAATTTTCGCGTTCTAAACGGGAACTCTGAAGGCCAAAGGGATTTGATGGGTGGTAGAGGTTTCCTCTTAGAGCGCAGACTATGCGACACGCAATCGATTGAAAGAAGGCAGCGCCTTGCCAGTCGGCATGAAATGCACGCTGTATTTGCTAATTCAGAATATCAGTCTGAATCTCTGAAGCATTAGGAGCAAGCCACAATGGAACACGGACTAACCAACACTAGTGCTGTCTGGAGAGTCGACAAGCTAATATCCTCAACAATGTGCAATAGAAGACAATGTGCCTTGGCTGCGCACAAGTCCACATCCATGGAGCGGGAGATTTGCATCGACGGGTTTACGCGAGACGCAATGGATAGAGCGCTCAAAACACATGCCCTGGCTGAGACTTGTATAGGCGAGGACAGAGGCCCATTCGCAGGTCCGTAGGCGGTCTCCATTGTCGTTTCAAACAGAATTTCGTCCAGTACAGGGAAGCGGAGTCTGAATCGGGATCTGAAGAACGCACTTATAATTTCTCGGGTAGCGTCCTTGTCAGGCAATTTGCATAGCTCTGATGAGAAATGTGGCTGAAGGGCCGAAGGCGGGGAATATTCTATGATGGGATTACTGAAATCGGCCCATGTGACAGCCTGACCGGTTCTTGTAGAGACCCATCGGCGGCCTGCTTCAGAGGACATAGGTATTCCATTAAAGTACCAGTTGGGTCCCCATTGAGTGGCGGACCTATCACCCTTCGCTGTATAATCCTCGGCGAGGTAGTCACAGGAGTTAGCGGGTGTTTGTGTCAAGTTAGTAGAACGAAGGGAGCTCCTAGAAACGGTAATTCGCTCCCTACCCCTTGTTATCGTGGAAAGGCCCGATGTCGTCGACTTCTCAGGATTGGTCACATCTCGACACGCCGAATCTGGCGTGGGATCAACTCGGGACAGGACATCCTCCAGCTGCTGAACGCGATGGAACAAATTCTGTATATCACTGGAAAGCGAAAAGGTGAAGATGTTAAAATAAGCACGCAATGCCACAGTGTGCCGGACTGGGAAGGGTTCAGACCTGTTACGCCGCTTCTTCTGCGGTTTCCCCCTCTTCAAAGTGCATTCAAGGCCCCGATGACTGCACCACTCACAGGGACCATTTGGATTAGGATGAGAGCATTGAATCTAGATGCAAGTGATCAGTTTCAGAACAGCTGGCAGGGTAGGAGGCCCTCCATTCGGACATAGGGGTAATCACGTGCCTTTCTTCGATAGCAGGCGTCGCATGCTCTTTTCTGAGGTAAAGACCTTTGTGGAGGCATAATGGTGGCGAGCAGTCATCAATCGGCTGTAGATTTTCGGAGCGCACGGGAGAGAATCTTCGGAGTTTTCGGAGGCCGTGTTTACGCAATCTATGGGCTTACGTGTGGATCATGTGATGTGGGTCCCGATTCACGCGTGTCATTGGTTATATTAGGTACTATCATAGCCACTAACGGCTGACTGCTTTGGATTCTCCGTTTTACTTCAACTGTCAGATCACAGCGGCGAACGGATCCGAGGACGACGGCTCAGGAGGAACCATATCAGACCCTCGATGATCTCGCCAGACTTTAGCCCAGGGTACCTTGCCCTGGGGTACATGTCATTAATTATTAAACTCTCATCCTCAAAAATCTTGGGCCCAGCAAAAAGATTTTCCAGAGAGCGATTCCCATAAGCCGTGTGAAAAATGGCCGCCCGCCGAAGAGAGCAACCACCTTTGGATGAGCGCACGCCCCTGATCACCGATCTTGAAAATGCTGAAGCATCGAGTTCTACTCCTTCGGGGAATAGGGATGATGCACAAGGTCAGGTTCAGACCAGGATAGCTTATCGCCTGTACACATCACACTTCCTGTCAACCTGGAATTCCCGCGTCTTCGAATTTGGGGCCGTGCTGTATTTGGCCTCAGTCTTTCCAGGAACGCTGCTGCCTATGTCTGCCTATGCGCTCTCTCGTGGACTAGCGGCGATCATCTTCGCCCCGGCAGTGGGACACTACATCGATGTGGGCAACCGTTTGCAGGTCGTTCGGCTTTCAATCGGTAAGTCTCTTTCTCGGACAGACCTAGAAAAGCACATCCGTCGATCAAAACCACTGACCACGTTAGTATTACAACGCCTTGTTGTGGCTGCGTCGTGCGTGATCTTCTATCTGCTAGCGATCGACTTTCCAATGAAACGAGTGGTCAAAACTTGCTTGCTGGTAATTCTCACGCTGTTGGCTTGCTTTGAGAAGCTATGCTCTGTCTTGAATTTGGTCTCTGTGGAGAAAGATTGGGTAGGGTTATACAAGCCAATCAATTAATGCTGATCACTACTGACATGATTTGGCAGGTCGTGGTCGTTGCCGGAGAAGATTATGGATGCCTCAGGAGTGCGTTGTACAGATTCAAAAGATTCAAAATAGATTGGCCATTTCATGCTAACTGGCCATTCAACACAGCGATGAACGTCCAAATGAGACGAATTGACTTAGTCTGCAAACTAATTGGGCCTCTTTTCATTGCTCTTATCGATGGCATGTCAACAGAGGCCGCTATTCTCGTCAATCTCGGGATGAATGTCTGTTCGGTCATGGTGGAGTACTTCTCGATCGCCAAGGTATGATTTCTAGCGCGTAGCCTTCAGCCTCGCAGAGCACTGTTCTAACATTCTACCTCAGGTGTATTACGAAGTGCCAGAACTACAAGAAACGAAACATTCCTCGCCTAAATTCCGAACGGTAGAACCAGCTCAGCACAATTTTTTTGAACGCGTCTGGAGAGCTTGCTGTCAAGGTGTACGGCAGGCTTTGGGAGACTTCAGTTTTTATTTTCGGCATCAAGTGTTCCTCCCGTCCTTTGCTGGGGCGTTGCTTTACTTGACAGTCCTGTCATTTGCGGGACAAATGGTCACTTGGCTTCTGTCAGCAGGCTATGTTTCGACACAGATCGCCGTTGCAAGAACATTGTCTGTCATGTTTGAGGTGCTGGCCACCTGGGTTGCTCCTGGGCTGATGGGGAAAATCGGGCCCACTCGTGCTGGTATCTGGCTAGCGAGTTGGCAGATTACATGCCTAGCAGGTGGCATGGCTATTTTTTGGACTTACGCTAGCCAACCTCTAATCTCAGCATCGGGTCTCGTAGGGGGTACAATTCTCAGCCGGGTAGGCTTGCGAGGGTTTGATTTATGTGCACAGATTCTTATCCAGGAGGTGAGTCGTTCGAGGCCTCGGCAATGCCTACTTTTAAAAGAGAGACAGCCCCTGACTTTCATGGAACCTTACAGGGTGTTGCAGCTGAGGCGCGAGGCTCTTTTTCGTCGATCGAAGCTGCTTGGCAGAACCTATTCGAGATTTGCTCTTATGTCTCCACGATCGTTTTCTCACGTCCGGATCAGTTCAAGTGGCCGGCCCTCGTCAGTTTTATTGCTGTTGGATTCGCTGGTCTGCTATATGCGGTATTCGTACGGATCCAACGGGGACACTTGGTACACCTGCCGAAGTGTATTGCTCCCGAGCGCCTGCAGCGCTCGAGGGAACGGGGTCTGGACAGGATCTTCTCGTCTGACTTCTAGTCCCTAGCTCATTGCAGTCTGCAATGACTGATTTCGATCAATCCTGTACTGAATTATAGCTCTTTTTGGTAGGACATGGAATATCTGCAACAGCATGGCGTCGTAATTTTGCCGACAAATAGCTTTAAACGATGTAATCCACGCTCTGTATCCTTTGAGAGCTATGTCTCTGAAAGTAGGTATTTTTAAAAGACACCGCATCTTTCGGCCCAGTCGCATCAATAAGTAAATCCACTTAAAATACTTAAAATCATTACTAGTAATCGTGAATCACCATCGTCACGGTGAATTTTTTCTCAGTTAGGTACTAACCACTCGTCAGGCGCTGAAAGAAGAAGATGCAGTAAGTTTGATTTTTTCTGTGTAGTCGCCTTTCGGGCCGCTATGTCCAGTTCAGGTGGGTGGAACGGGAGATTATCGAAATTGATAGGTGCATAAAGTTCTCCCTTCCAACGATCTTACCACCCTGGCTCTTACATAACAGCGTCGCATGCTCTTTCTGGAGCGAATACCTTTTTTGAGAGGCATGGCCGTGGAGGGTGATCAATAGTAGCTTTGGTTTTCGAAGTGGAGTCCGGAGGGATATTTGGGAGGTTGCGGAGGTTGCGGAGGCTAGGAGGTCTCGGAGGTTTCGGAGGCCGCGTTTCAGATTCCCTTCCAAATCATGACAGCATTCACCCAACTATTGCAGCCGCTCTGGAGCCTCCGAAACCTCCGGACGATTACTTGGATCTTACCGTTGTCGATCCGAGTCGGGCCAATGCATTGTGTTTATAAAAAGAAGTCTTCCCTGAACCCTTCTCTGTTCCCTGTTACTGGCTCCAATCACAGGAAATCCGAGCGCCTATCTTCTCAATGGCGAAAATCGTTGGAAAATGCCACAAAATTCTGGAGGATGAAATTCTTCGTCGCTCCTCACAGATTGTTTCGGTTGTTGGTGATCGAGCGTACATTTTTGGTGGGGAGCTGCGACCGCGCGAGCCTCGAGACAATGATATCCACGCTGTTTCATTGGGCAGCAGTAAGTTGCGACGCGTTGATGAATGAGAGGATTCCGAAATTTGACGATGACACTGAAACCCGTTACCATATTCTAGGGAATGCCAGAATTACTTCCGAGCCTGCGACATCCCAATCTCCCTCGCCACGTGTTGGAACTGCAGCTTGCACACTGAAAGGGAAGATCTATGTATTCTCGGGCCGAGGCGGTGTCGCGATGGCACCTATTGAAGAGCAGGGCGCGGTCTGGGAATTCGAACCTGCGGCAGCAAGCTGGTCATTTATCCTGCCATCGGACGCGAGCGCAAAGGTGTTCCCGGTCGCTCGCAGCTATCACTGTATGGCTAGTGACGGGGAAGATACACTTTACCTCCATGCGGGTTGCCCTGGAAAGGGAAGGTTATCGGACCTATGGGCTTTCAGCCTCTCTCGGAGAGACTGGACAGAACTTACCCCAGCATTTAATCCTCCACGTGGAGGTACTTCGGTCGCCTTTACAGATGGCAAATTGTATCGGATGAATGGGTTCGATGGGAATACCGAACAGGGAGGAAGTATGGACATTTACTCCCCTGAAACGACTTCTTGGACTTCGTACGTTTATTCACCCGATGGCAAAGCAGGCCCGGCACCGAGAAGTGTGAGTTGTTTGCTGCCGGTTCGTCTGGAAGGCCGGTCATTCTTGATCACCTTATTTGGTGAGCATGGCCCTAGTTCACTGGGTCACCAAGGAGCGGGAAAGATGTTGAGTGACGTGTGGGCATTTGACATTAGAAGCAAGAAATGGGAGGAAGTTGTTCTTCAAGGAGATCAACTTCCTCTTGCGCGGGGCTGGTTTGATGCTGATGTCGTCGGTACAAATGCTATTGTGGTTCATGGTGGGCTAGGGGAATCAAATGATCGATTGGGGGACGTGTGGACTGTCGAACTCTCTTGATAAGTTATCTAGGCGGAGAATTTCGCAACCGCGCCTCGGAGTAGGGCTACATGACTTGCCGAATAGAGATCTCAGAAGCTCCCTTCCCAACCGCAATTAATGAAAGAAACTTCCGATGACCGCCGCAATATAACAATATTTTATAATTAACTTATGCACGTAAAACATGCAAACAATATAAATGTAAAGGAACAACCATTTTCCGTCCACCTATGGAGGTTTCACGGCGACAGCCTTTGTCGGCATGGAAATCCCATGGATACCGGGAAAAGGGTTATTCCTTATATGTTTGTACTGTTTGCACTTTTTCCCTATGTTAGGGAAGTCAAAATGAAATTTCAAAATTTCGAAATTTCTGAAATTTGGCTGCTTGAAATGTAATTTGAAATGGGTCTTGAAATCTTGAAATTGAGCTAATCCTAAAGAGGTAATGATTTACTTCTATTCTACCAATCAAAAGCTTCAAATGTGAAGGGCGGGACATCGACATCAGCTGCTGTCTATCCCCGCCGCCGCCGAGTTGGCCGCTCGGAATCATCTAGAGCTCCATAAGAACGTTCAGAGACACGCTTAGACCTCGTCCGCATAAGACTAGCTGAATCTGAATCTGTTGTGGGTATTACTGGACTAAGGGGAAGCTCCGAAGTTGGCTTCAACAATGAGTTAAGCCTCGAACTCAATGCAGAAACGAGGGCAGGATTCGTTGATGCTGAAGCTGAATTCAATGCTGAATTCAATGCTGAAACTAGGGCAGATGTTGGTGATTTCTCTGGTGATTTCTCTGATGGTTGGTCTGGCGGTTGGTCTGGTGGTTGGTCTGGTGGTCCCTCTTGACGTTGCTCTTGATGTTGCTCTTGATGTTGCTCTTGATGTTGCTCTTGATGTTGCTCTTGATGTTGCTCTTGATGTTGCTCTTGATGTTGCTCTTGATGTTGGTTTGAGCCCTCTGATAGATCGTGAAGCACTTGGTTTCGCTGCAGAACCCTCTCTACCTCGTCATCCTCTTCTTGAAGTAGTGATTCTTGCGCGACTTCGGGAGGCTGTTCTGCCCGGAATTGTCGTTTATTGATCTGCACGAAGAGTAATTTCTCAACACGTTGAGGCTCTAGTCTATTTCGGACTTTTGTATGCTGAAGGTTCATCTGTGAAAATGCTCTCTCCGCTGCCGCCGAATTCGCTACAGTATTGCAGAGACGACGAGCAAAGGGTGCAAGAAGCGGAGCAAAGTCCTCCTATATCAGAATATCGTAAGTAGGTCCTTCTTCTTAATTGTGGTTAATACAACGTACTGCCTCAAGCCAAAAAAGAGATGGGCTCTGGGCCTTCCAGCAGGAGGCATTATAAAAAGCGCCCGTTCTCTGCCTGAATGATAAAAATTCGTGCCAAGCGGAAGAGCTTTTGTCGTCGTTCTGTAGAGGCCGCAGGATACCTTCGATATAATTCCGAGAGTTCTGGTCAACTTTCCCGGGGACCCTAGCGGGGTCAAGATGATAGGCTACCCAGTGAATAGGCTCAAGCTGACGTAGTATTCGACTTTGCCAACCTATACCATCTAGATAGGACAAGAAATCGTCGTTAAAAGATGTTTGATTGGCTAATGTTCGTAGATCTTCATGGAGGTTTAGCCACCGCTGCGTTACCTCCATAATCGACGAGTTCTGAGCTTCGGACTGTTTCTGGGCAACATGTAGAGGCTTGAGCACTTTGATCAGTTCCTTAAGTTGCCACCAGAACGAATGCGAGTTCGCTATCCGAATAATCTCCCTTCCCCTAGCAGTTGAGGCAGCAGGAGTGATAATTGCCCACTCGCAGATAGCTTCTTGAGAGTCGTGAAGCGAGGATAGCATATTATATTGCGTTCCCCATCTGGTAATAACCGACGCAATTAAAGCCTTTCTTTTACCCCACTTCTCAATCTGTTTTGCTTGCATTCTTGCGTACTCGAGTGGCGAGTGGTGGAAGAAGACAACAATTTCAAGAGCCTGCTTAAACACCGACCCTGCTCGTGGGACTTTTGAATTCTTTGGGTCAACTATATCCTTCATGATTAACTGCAGTCCGTGAGAATCACAGGGAATCATGAAGCAGTGTCGGAGTTCTGGTGTTTGCTCAAGCTTCTCCCAGACCGACTTCATAACGAAGCAGGTGTCCGTCGAGATAGAATTGATTCTCTTCCAGTCAGCTATTTTGTCTAGCTGTAACAGAAGGCATTGGAGCCTGTTCAAGATCCAGCTACTAATAGCAGGAGCATCAAGTGTCTTATCTTCCATATCATTTAGGTGAATAAACCATGACTTTGTTGGCGTTGTTATAGTCATCACAATTACCCGTTGGGATCGGATATTAGTTGTCTCATCCACCGTTATATTCAAGAACTCGGTTCTCCGCAGTTCCTTTAGCACCTCCTCCCGTAGTCCATTATATGCTTCATCCAGAAGATCATCGGCGATTCGGTGGCGGGAAGGGATTTGGTACGTTGAACTTAATGCATAGATGAGGTCGCGCATCTCTTGCTGTTCGAAGAGGTTGAAGGGCCTAGCTCCAGTAAAGCAGACCTGGGCTATTAACTGATCAATACTTCGAGATGGCTGAGAAGCAGAGAAACTTAGCAGTCTCTGTTTCTTCCCCGTGGTAGTCTCAGGATCCATCAGAGCTTGTGCTTTCGTGCATTTATTAACATGCTCGCTCTGACGTGTCGTGTTTTTAGCGCGAATCTTCAAGCATCCGAGGCATTTTGCTTGAGGAACCTAGCCGAAATTAGGAGAGTACAGAATAAGCTCGTGGATCAAGTATTACCTTTTTATCGCCCTGTATGATTTCAAAACACCTCTGAAGCTCGAGCTCGGTGTAGGAAGACTTTCTGGAAAACTGATTAGCCATATCCAAGGCGTGTAGCTACGAAGGGGTAGGAGCAGCCTAAACATGTCAAAGATATATATTTCATACCTGTTGCCACGAGTTACAACATATTCAGGATATTCATCAGGACCATGATGTGTTAGCTCCTATTGGCTGCAGATTTGATTACTCAGCAACCCCCAGCCCCTTGAAATGTAATTGAAACGAGAAAAAAAGGTGAAATTTCAATATTTCGTAATGAGTTGGCCAATTTTGTAATTACACCATCACTACCCTATGTTAAATTGTGTAGATAAAAGGATTTATAATGTCGGAGTTTTCAATACCACCGATGAGGCTGACCGCTTTCCATAATTGACAGCCTTCTTCTATCACGTGATGGAGCCTTACTGCGACTAGACACGTTTCCGAGAATTAACCAGTTATTATGAAAGGCAATGGGGGACAGGCTAAAATTTGATTTTCAAGACCATCAATTTTTCCCGTTATGAAATAGGCTCAGAGACAATAATGGATTGGGATGCCTTGTGGTTCAATGTTGCCACTTTGATTGCAGGCGTGTTTGTTCTTGACTATGGCGCGGACAAGTTTATCGACCATACCGTCGTCATCGGGCGGCGTCTAGGCATCTCACAAACTGTCATTGCCCTCTTGACAGCTGGCGCTGAATGGGAAGAGGTCTGCAACTGACTGCAATCCGATTCACCATCCATTGTGGCTAATCCCCTCATTAGCTCGCCGTAGTGGTTGCCGCCATCCTGCAACATCGCAGCCCCCTAGCCCTTGGGAACGTCATGGGTTCGACTATCTCCAACATCCTCGGCGCCTTTTCTTTGGGGCTACTCTTTTATCCCCATGGTCTGGAGTTTGGCCGCAGCGCAAAATTATACTCGGCCCTGCTGTTTCTGGTTACGTCGCTCTTCGTGGTGTTGGCATTCTTTAACCAACTGAACCAGACTGTTGGTGGAGTTCTGATAGCCATATTTGCGCTCTATGTCCTCTCTATCATATATGCCATCTATAAGGGTGTGGCTTCGCCCCCAGAGCTTTCCGACAGTGATAGCGACCGGGAAGACAGTGATAGTGATGACGACGAATCCGTCAACCATGCCAATATATCCGAGAATTTCCCCCTTATTGAGAATGAGCCTACGCCGTCATCAACAGACAAAGGGAGCAGACGAAGCAGAAGTCTTACTTACCACATTTTCCAACTTATCCTCGGATTTATTTCGCTTTATTTGTCAGGATACATTCTCTCCCATAGTGCTGTCACCATCGCCGGCTCCCTGCATTTCTCGGGAACCGTCTTCGGTCTGACCGTTGTCTCTTTTGCCACTACTCTCCCAGAGAAACTGGTGGCAATCCTCAGTGGTTCCCGCGGCCACGGCGGCATTATGGCTGCGACGACAGCAGGGAGCAACATTTTCCTGCTGACGCTCTGTGTTGGTGTCGTTGCAGTGGCGGGGTACCAGGTACAAGAGGCGGATAGTTTTGTGCTTTTTGAGCTGGTGGCAGTGTGGGTGTCCTCTCTGCTATTTTGTGTAGTCATATTTATGGGAATGGGGAGGAATGCTGGTTTAGTGCTCTTGGCTGCCTACCTCGGGTTCCTATATCTGGAGTTTACCGTTTACCGGCGATGATTGACATAAAAAGTGCTCAATTTGCAGCGCACTCCAAAACCAATCTATGAAAATGAGACCTGCATAGCTTCCTACAAATACTAATGTGAGAGCGGGATGTATTCCATCATTATCGTCTGTCACTCGCTTAAAGCAAGACTTGGTAGGCCAAACGACGGGGTCAAACGGCCAGAACTCTCCAAAGACGGGGGTATTACATGTGAGCTGGTTGTCTTATGCTATTTCTTCCACAGGCCTTGCTTCCTGGAATGGCGGTTCACTTATATCTTCTCTATCATTAAACCTGCATGGCGGAAATGGCCTTCAGCGTTTGCACCAACATCATGGACGCACTGCCGAAGGAAGGCGTGGAATCCTTGGTAGGTATTCTTTTCAAAACTTGGCCAAGCTTTCTTGATGTAAGCCTTCAGCTCGGCAAAAATCTCCTCTATGGGGTTGAAATCTGGAGAGTAAGGTGGGAGGTACAGCAACCTAACACCTGCATCAGAGCATAACTGTTCAACTCGGTCCGAATGGTGGAAGGATGCATTATCCATAATAAGCACGGACTTTGGCTCCGGCCACCTTCCACAGTGTTGGAGCAGCTGCTCAATAAACGATTCGAACAGCACGGCATCCGTTGAACCTTTAAAGATGCGAGACAGAAGAATACCTTCCTGAGTATACGCTGGCAATATCTGATAGCGCTGGCCCCGATGGAATTTAGACACTTGCACTGGTGTCACACCTAATGGTGACCAACCAGTCCGCCTATGTCCTACCCGTTTATCACATCCGGATTCATCAACGAAAACAAGGTGGTATGAATGGAACTCAGATAGTTTGTGTTGGTAGAAATCTCGTAGTTGAGGATTCTGCTCTTTGGGTTTCTGCCGGGCTTTCTTCTTGGTCCATCCAACCCGAGAAAGAGCACGTTGGATGCTGGATGACGATGGTAATATGTTGAACTCGTCCCATAGGAACTTAGCCATCTCTTCGAGATAAAGGCCGGGTATCTTAGCGAGGTGGTCACAAAGGGTGTCCAGCATCACAGAAGTAACGATTGGTGGCGGGCCGGAAGGGATTTTGGGAGGATTGAGACTGCCGAACATATGCATTTTCTTGCGTATGTTAGTGATAGAACACTCAGTACATTTTGCCAGCTTGGCCATTTGAGATGTAGTCAGTCTTTTCTTGCTGTTAATCATGTGTACAATCATCTTACGCTGCCCAGGGTTCAGGTTTCGCGCCATTTTGAGTTGATTTAGGGGGAGAATTCTTTGCTGAAGTTTGGGGGAGGAGTATTGGGACGACGACACCACGGGGTTGTTATTTTTGGATCAGTAATAATACATACCATTACATCGCTTGTCAGTTTGAATTTTACAGTTCTGAACTGAAACATGATACAAAGTACGGGAGTAACCATATCTGGCAATATGGATCATGTGACTAGAGTTTGAAAGAGCATCTGTATGTTCGCAGCATGGAAGCCGATGTCGGGCGCTTCTGTACCAATACGTACATCAGACGATGGTCATTTTTCGGGTGGCTTGCAAATAACTGCGGCGAGGAGGTTGGATTGAATGCTTTTACACAGACGCTCTTTTGCTCGTTTTCCCTTGCATTTGGTCTTATTCATATAAAGTTAGAGGCAAACCAGTGCATTTTAGAGGAATGGAATTACGGAGATCTCTTATGAGTAGAAACCTTTGTTTTGCCCGGTGATACAGTACTGTAGATTAGAGGATATACGTAATTATCCCCACTTCAACCCGTAAAAAGGCTGGTGCTCTCCCCGCGAACTGGCCGCAAAGACTTCCAGTACACGAATCTTTCCATCCAATCAACTACCATATAAACTAGCACTATTTTCTACAAACTGCGTGTAGTATTGAGCAAAGCTTCTGGACGATGCTGGATTGCAGAACGACATATTGGTTGCCTTTCCTTATTCTAATGAAACAGAACTGAGTATATGCGGGTTTCAAGGTATGCGTGTCCGGCTTCTTTCTTACTTTAGCTGCGACTGTCGAGGCTTCCTTTCTGCACCGATATCACCGTCTTCAGCCAATTTCGTTGCGCTTGCTTAGAAAAGGAGGCTAAAGATATTTGAGAATGTTGTGCAAAAATTGCGGACCCGCGACTAGAGGCGATTTCTAGAAATATCATTCGCGGCAACATCATCGACACATCCACACAGACGGCGCTACTATCAACTGTAATTTGCCAGGAGATTACGTATAAAGAAAGACTGATCTTCTCGGTTGGGATGGAAGAAACATTGCACCAACGAGGACCCCTGAGCTTCGTACCCAGCAGGATCAGCTAAATCCAGAGAAGCTACCTCACCATTGTGGTCTGTGGCAAGGCAAGGAGGCGGCGTCGGTATACCGGACGACTCTCGCCAGATGGCGTGACAATCGAGATCAAGATCGTAGTCTGCGCGATTGTGAGCTCGGGTGGATGGGAAGGTCTCGGAGTACGAACCACTTTGGACGGGCCCATCCATACTTTCCAAACCCCCGCTAACGTGGAAGTCGTAGATTGGAGAAGGATCAACAGGGGAGATGAAGAGATGGCTGGAGGTAAGAGATAATTTGCCGGGGCTCAGCGGTCTTACAGTAGTTTTCGAAATCAGTTATACCTCCACACTCTTACTACTTCATTCCCGGAAAATAATTCCGTCAATTGAAAGCTCTGATTGGATAAGCTATTTAAAGCTACATTCCAGACCGCTTACTATAATTATCACTGTATTCTATAATACAATCAGCAGACCGGGAAGGATGTATTTTACACGAAACCGACATACACACGCTAACCTGTACGGCCCCTTCTTCCCCTTCGATCACTCGACAACCTCCCTACACATCACATCTTCTTCTCAGTCCTAGTACCCACTTACCTCAAGGCGATATGGCTCCAAGACTCTCTCCAGCCAAGCTCGTTCTCATACGTGATATGATAGAGAGCCAGTCCTTTACTACATCTGAAATGGTCGAGCAGGCTGAATGCAACAAGCTAACCATCATCAATATCCGCAGAAACCTACGACAATTTGGAAGCATCTACGCCCCTCAAACCCGAGTAGGTCGGAAACGAACTATGACACCCCTGATGATTGAAGCGCTCTGTGATCATCTATGTGAGAAACCTGGCCTATACCTGGACGAGATGGCTGTATTCCTTTGGGATGAGTTTCAGACCATGGTTACAACCTCCAGCATTAGGAGAGCCCTTGTCGCTAAGGGTTGGTCGAAAAAGACTGCACGGTAACGTGCGAGAGAGCAAAATGCTGATTTACGAGATTACTACAGAGGATTTCGAAAACAGATTACCCCCCGGACACACACACTTTCTTTCCCAGCGCCCCACTAAGATTGCGCTAAGCTAATTATGGCTAAATGTAGCCCCGTCTCCGTGGTCTGACGCCAGGTCATTGGCTGCAGGAGAATCTGGAACCCGGGCGATCCGGACCTATAAGCCGAAGTGGGTCCCTGGGAGAGTGAACGTGTGTGTCTGGGGGGTAAACTGTTTTCGAAATCCCCTGTATCTGCATAATCTCTCAGACTTCAAATCGTACCACCTCGTATATGTTGATGAATCTGGATGTGATAAACGCGTTGGGTTCAGACGAACAGGTTGGGCACCACTTGGCAAGGCCCCTTTGCAAGTGACGCAATTCCACCGTGACCAGAGATACCAAATATTGCCCGCGTACGCACAGGATGGGGTTGTTTTCTCGCGCGTCTTCCGCGGTTCCACGGATGCCACCGTATTTGAAGACTTTATAGCCCAGTTACTTCACCATTGCGGAAGATGGCCAGAACCTAAATCTGTCCTCGTTATGGATAACGCGTCCTTTCACCGATCGGAGCGACTTGTAAAATTGTGTGAAGACGCAGGGGTGAAGCTAATTTATCTGCCACCGTACTCGCCGGACCTGAACCCGATCGAAGAGTTTTTTGCTGAACTCAAGGGATTTATTCGGCGTAAATGGAATTACTACGAGAAGGACCCCGAGAGAGGGTTTGCTGCCTTCCTTGAATGGTGTATTAGTGTAGTGGGTGCAAAGGAAGAGAGCGCTAAAGGCCATTTTCGACATGCAGGATTGACGATCGAACAAGTCTCAGGAAATTGTTAGGCCTGAGCTAGGGTCAAGGTCCTCACAGAGTCAGCCTTGCCTACTCATTGAGCCAAGGGTCATCGAGAATCTGTCTCGCTGATGCTCTTGCCGACGGTTCAAAACACAACAAGCTTCCAATGATTTCTCCCAGCCTCGTTATGTCCTCTCTTGTGAGATCAGGGGTCCTGTGGCCATCAAATACACTTCTTCCAGCCATTCTTACAGGCAAGTTCCAAGACTTAGTGGAATGGCTAGGCGTCGTGGTGCGTGGTTGCCTCGTCACTCCTGCCAAGTCTTGGCAAGCCCTTCGAAATCTCCAATGACTCGGTCAAGTCTTACGTCAGCTATTTAATTTGTCCGCCTTCAGTTTCTGCCGTTTCGTCCTTTTTCACATTCCACTGTTTCCTTTCTTGATCTTCTGCTCCATCTTTAAGACTGTTTGCTAAGGATAAAGCCTCAAACAAGCCTGGCACTGTTTTCGGTGATAAAATAAACAGAAATGACGGAGGATGGCTCAGATGCCGCTTTTGCTTATCTGGAACCGCCAATCACAACTATCCTGAACCTGACTGGATTTCTCGTCATTTTGAATCTCGTGAATGTCTGCCTTGACAGAATACTATACTGTGGACTCATTGGACAGCTATTTATTGGCATCCTTTGGGGCACACCTGGCACAAAGTGGCTCAGCCGCGAGGCAGAGACTGTTATCCAACAGCTAGGGTATCTAGGACTGATTATGTTGGTATACGAGGGTAAGTATTTCTCCTATCTGTACAATTTAATTATTCTGCTAAGGCTCGATTAGGCGGCTTGTCAACATCGATAAAGTCTGTGAGGGCAAACCTCATAGTTTGCGTCTGCGTTGCGATCACTGGCATTGGAGCACCAATGGGTCTGTCGTTTATCCTGAATGAGCTAGTCGGAGCAACCTCATTACAAGCATTTGCTGCAGGTGCAGCCCTCAGCGCAACAAGCCTTGGAACTACCTTTACGATACTTTCGACGACAAAGCTGATCTCTACGCGCCTAGGTACAGTGACGACCAGTGCTGCAATGCTAGATGATGTCGTCGGTCTCGTTATGGTTCAAATCATTTCGAACCTTGGCGGAAGTGCTTCGTCTTTCAGTTCGCTGACCGTCATTCGACCCGTCTTCGTTTCGATTGGGTTTGCAGTGGGTCTTTATCTTCTGTGTGCATTCTTCATCAAGCCAATATTCAAGAGAATTATCTCCGCGAAGCCCCAAGTCCCTCGTATCATGAGAAGCATTCAATTTGTATTCCTATATCACACAGTCATTTTGGTGGGACTTGTTGCTGGGGCCACTTATGCGGGCACGTCGAGCCTGTTTGCGGCTTATCTTGCGGGTGTTATTGTCACCTGGATCGACGGTATGATCAAAGAATCGAAGATTTCACCTGGTGATGCTCCTCCTGGGACATCTCCGACAGACTTCAATTCTTCAAACGGCGAAACCCAAGACAGTACCACTCGCCGTCGCAGCGGACAGCCCCAGGGCTCGAATGCATCTTCTACAAACGCACAACGTGGCGAGGCTCCAACAGGCGAGAAGGTTTATGAGAAATATTACAAACAGCCAGTGAATCGAATCCTCACGCCGCTATTTTTCGTCAGTGCGTCCTCTGATTCATATGTGCAAACGATTAACGTGATCAATAGGCATCCATTGGGTTTGCAATTCCCATCACCGAAATGTTTAAAGGAAGTGTAGTCTGGCGTGGCATCATCTACGCGCTTTTGATGATGTTTGGGAAACTAATTACTGGTATTTGGCTCGTCCGTTTCTCATTCCACCCCCTCTCCAGCCTCACAGATGGATTGAAAAGACCGTTTTCTCGCATTCGTTTCTTCTGCATTCCTACAAAAACCGGCAAAGATCAAAAAGATAAACGGCATGGCCAAGTTGAAAGCCCCACGCAGTCCTCCAAAGAAGGCATCGCCTCAAATAGCCAATCAGACGCCCAAAATGCAAAGGATGAGGATCGTGGGCCGTCAGATAATCAAAATCCTGCCGGTCACCACGTGTATCAGGAAGAATCTCATGCAACCCTTCGACAAAAAAGTTCAACGGGTAAATTTCCCCCGCAACCAAGGTCATTGTATCCTCCATCAATCCTCGGTTTGGCGATGGTTGCACGAGGAGAGATCGGATATCTCATTGCTTCGCTCGCACAAAGCCAAGGCATGTTCGGAACTGGGTCTTCTGGAGGAATATCTGAGATCTATTTGGTTATCATCTGGGCGATATCTATTTGTACGCTTATTGGACCAATTTGTGTTGGCACCCTTGTCAAGCGTGTGAAAAAGTTACAAGAGATTCGAGGGGACTCCGGCCCGGATCCATTAGGAGCGTGGGGAATCTGACGGATTTGAAGAGCCAGACGTTTGGGAAGATTCAGCACCATATCGAGTATATATATATACGGAGACTGATACACTGTAAATTCTACTATATAAAAACCCGACAATCTGGAGCTACTCTGCAATAATCGATATTGTAAGCCCAAACGCCGTGATGCCTTAATGACCATCTGCCTGGTTCAAAGAATCTCATGGACAGGCATTGCTTTCTTCACCTTCTTTACCCATTTTGCGATGTTCTCTACGAATCGACGTGCGATGCCAATTTTTATTCCTCTCTCGATGAAGAAATTTGGGTCTTGGTCCTTGTACACTTGCTCAAGATCAAGGCCGTTCTCGAGCATCACATCGCACGTTTGTCGGAATGCGACTTTGAGGGTATCCCTTTCGACAGTCGATACTAGCCATTCAGTGTACTCTTCCACGGCTATGTCTGTGGAACCCGGGATATCGAGGGGGCTCAGAGCCGTCAAGTCAACCGCCGCTTTAGAAGCAGAAACATCTATCCCGTGGACGGTAGACTGTGAGGGCAGGACATTAATATTAATGGGAGGATAAGGTGCTCCAGTCCCATCGACGTGACTTCCTTTGCGCTTGCCTTTGCCGTGTCTCTCTTGCTCTTCCCTGTATAATTCGTCGCGTACGGCTTCAGGCACATCTTTATGACCTTCCAGAACTCCTCCCTTCTCAACGTGGGTGATAAGGCGTTTAATATGATGAGATTTGATTGGATAGTGTTTTTCCCCATTGGATCCACCCAACAATGAGGGCCATGCTGGTCGCCTTGCATCAAATTATAGACGCTACGCCAGATTGGCTTCTCGCCAGAAGCATTTTCCTCTGCATCAAGCTGTGCATCTCGTTCGCTAAGCATCCTCTTTGTAACAGATGACTTTCCTCTTTTCTCTCCTTTCCGACCAGCGGTTGGAGAAGAGTGGCGGTCGTCTACGTAGTTGAAACTGATCTTCAGCGTGAGCTCCTTACCCCGGAACAAAACATCAGACCACATCACAAGCTGTTTCTCGATAGCGGTCCAAATAATGTCGGTTTCGTCAAATCGTTTCGTCAGTTTGCGTTTGGTACGATCACTTGTCAATACGGCGATGACAGTATCATCAGCTGGCACCCGACGGTGGCGTGCAGTCTTCAGTCGAAGAACTTTCTCGAGTTTTTTCTTTAGGGAAAATTGCCAGAAGGAGCTAGGGGCCAAAGTAAGGTCTTCTTCCGTGTCCTGTGACACCTCCCGATTGTTGATTGTCACTCGCCACTCTATACGGTAGTGGATACAGGTTGGCGGGTCCTCCTGGTAAGATCTTCCTTCTTCCCACTCAGATAGCTGAATGAACCTGAGAGACTTGGGCCCAGGTCTACTTGTTCGCTCAATTCCAGTCTCAAGTACGCTAGACGGAGAGGGGCTTAAGATAGATCGAGCGGCGTACGGGCTGCCGAAGTACCCCGGTGTCGGAGCGTATTCCCATTGTTCAGGCTCCGTAGGTTGGGATGTGTTGTCGACGTGATACGGGCTCTGTGTCATCTCGAACAAGCATTCGCAAACCTTAGATCATCTACATCAGCCTATCATTAGAACCACGTTTCAACAGCGGGCTGGCAGCGAATGAAACTCGGTGACACAAGCCATGAAAATATAGATGCATCTTTGCCTACCAGGGTTAGCTCTCTACAGCATAAGCGCAGCCTTCTGTGTTATGACTGGCGGGTGGCTGCGTCGGATACGGGAAGAACGAGGGGCAAGAACGAGTGGGAGAGGCGAGGAGGCTGCGAGTAGGCTGGACGATCATGCCAGATCGCCTTAGCTCCCAAAAGTTTCTAAGTGGTTCCATACAACCTTACAGTATTTTTACGATGACTCATGTGTCATGTATGGCCATTACTATCACCGTTTTGCCAAACTTATAAAGCGGTAAGCTAAAGAAGTTTAGCTTATCTCGGATTTATTTTCCGGGAATGAAGTCGCAAGAGTGTGGAGGTATAACTGATTTCGAAAACTACTGTACTTCAGATAGTTGGTTCTATTACGACTGACAATCGAATGATGATCGAGTGGTGTTTTCTCGAAAGAACATGCTGTTTGGTACGGGAGTTTCGTCTAGTATCACCCTACGGAAGTCAAGTCCATGCGACCGCGTAGATCACGACATATAGCTATATTCAAGGCTAAAACAATTGTCAGTCATATTCAATTGCAACTGAGCACCTAATAAATCCAATCTCATTTGGTCAGTCCTATGGAGATCCCAGACAACAGGACAGCCCCCATCACGTGAATGCCGACCAGGCGCGTCATCGACGCGAACGAGCGTCACAGTCCAGATTTTGACGTGCGAGCCTCTCCGCGCGATTTCTCGAGCCATCCTCAAACAATAACTCTCGCAGAATGCTAATCTGCACGAGAAATCCCAAGTGCATTGGGTTGTCAACCAACTCAGTACTGTAACTTCGCTTTAGTCACACCATTGGCCTATTCGGCTTGACCTACCTAAATCACCCTTCTACCTCCTTTCCCGCCCTCGAAGCAGCGCTCACGACGAAACCGATTCTGACAGTCAAGTCCAGAATGGACATTTTCTTCAAAGAACCGTTATAGACATCGCCAGCCCGAACCATTGCAGACCCCATCGTGCCTAGCCTTGCTGCCTAGCCCTGCTGGATGAGATGCCGGTGAGCCGCATTGTCGACACAACGAGCGTTTGGGCCCATCCTAGCAGTCGCACGAAAGCCAAGACTGGATACCCACGCGACGTGTTCCTAAACAAATCGATCGAAGGACTGCTCGCCGCCGGTCCATTTTCGTTGGCACTGCCGACTGCTTGTGCACCCCTCGGCCAGCGACCCCGTCTGCATAGCTCATGGCCAGCGCTGCCTATGAGTCTGGGCGGTAGATGTCAACAGCCACGATAGCATGTGGCAGCCCTGACCGCTACGCGAGGAACTGACGGCTGGCTTGAGGATATTACGCACGGGATGGATTTTGGAATGGGAACCCGACCCGAGTACAGCACCGCGGGGAAAATCTCTGCACGCCTATTCAGAGACCTCGGACGTATTCGTTGTCCCAGGGTCTACTGAATCATGCTTCTATTCGACAAATCCGGGAGTTATACGCATACGCATTAGAAAACATCATAGTACGTCTTCTCGAGACGGCGCTTTGATGCAAGAAACAGGTCAACAGATACGGGCGAACGTTCGTACCTGTGCCGATCGCGGTACCTTGTACACCATATGGCGCATATACTGGTGGAGGCTACTCCTGGAGCTGCGACTTCTGCTCCTATCTACGCGTATTCGGTGTCGGGATCGCCTGGGCTGGTCCTAGGAGCTGACGCGCTCCTAGAGCCCTCGTTCTAGATCCTAGGGCCTCGTTCTAGATCCCAGGGCCAGGTTTTTGCTTCCGGGGATCCAACTGGGTTACCCCTGGGACTGGCACACTTTGGATTCACGTGTAGGCTTCTGGCCCCAGCAGATTATTCTTGTTGCGGGAAGACTGGCCCCCGGACCTCAGTTAATGTTCCTATCAACGACACAACTTGAGCTAGGAATGCATTCACCGGCCCCGGGAGCTGACTCGCTCCCGGGGCTTTTGATTAATATCCTGGGACTCTTGGCCTATCTTCTCACGGATATACATGGAGCCTACGAGATGGCTGGAGATATGACCTATGTGGGATCCAAATGGTGCATGTGGGTTCCCCTGAACGCAAGAAAGCCTGTCTCTCTTACTATTCTTAATAACGCCTACCAACTACGCATACATGAGATCCTCACATTGTGGGTCTCCGCTCCCAGGAGATCGCTTGGTACCTGACGGTCTCACGTGTGCGTAGACGCGGATAGCGATAGGCAAAATAAAGAGGCTTCCTCGCGTTCAAGGGAATGAAGATGCATCATATGGTTCCACCCTACAGTCAATCTTCCAGTCATGTGTGATTCATGCATGTTTCTGACACCAAATGGCATTCGCTCCTAGGAACAGAACTCATGAAAATGGAGCAGAGGATTTAGTATATAAGCATCAACATGCTCTAAGTGGGAACCTCAACTTCGACTGAACTTTATTTCGACTGCCGCTGCTACCCCAGTCAAAACATTCAAAAGGTATCCTATTCCGCACTTTCGGGTCGTCTTTGAAGGGTCTTCCATAGGCACACAGGACAATGCAGGAAAATCGCATACCTACTCATATATCTGTCGGCCATCCAGCATGGAGCGAAAAGCCACTGGCGAAATTCGCTGGACAAGCTTGGCAGCAACAAGCATGGTCTTCGCCATCACGTGGCGACCATCCTGGAGTGCCTGAGAATCCCCCCAACCATGAATCATCATTCCCAGTTTGGAGTGGAGCATTCTCTCGTCTCACTGATCATGGACTCTCAGATCCAACGCAAAACGGGGATCATCAAGGATACTTCCAGCAAGATGAGAGATGCTCCGTCTGCCCTTCTGCGAGCTATCCCTGGGCCTGCATGGAGGAACCTCCAGTCTTTGCCGACCTACTTCAGCCCATTCACTGTAAGTGGTAACTCTGGGGAATACAAAGGGAGAGAATGAATTGACTGAAATCATCCAGACACAGCAGATTCTTACAAGCCCTGCTTCCCTCCGTCTCACGATAATATACATTCGTACGAGGGTGGAGTTTTCGACACCGGGCCAGGTTTGGGCGAAAGCTATCCGTCAGATCTTAAAACTCGGCCCATGTCGCTCACCTCATGCGCAAAGGCTGTCAAGGACCAAAATGCATGCGAAGAGGTGGAGTTGTGTACGGGACTCAAAGTACTCAACGGCAAGTCGCTTTTGTGCCAAAAGACGTTCTTCGACACCAGACAAGATTCTCACAAACCTTTCGAGGGAATCGCTACCACTCCCCAATCATATCAGGACGATTTGGGAAGCGGGCTGCTCGTCCCCATCGAACCAGCAGACATAATGCTGCCTTCATATGTCCCTCTTGCGTTCTCTGAAGATGTGGAAAAGTCGAGTCTACACGCTCCGGACTATTCAAGACGCAACAGCTTCACAGACGAGGATGTGCTGCCGTCGCATTTTGTATATATTGCCCCCGAAGATAATGATTGGCCATACTCGGGGGACGATGCTGGTGTACCAGGAAGCTATCTGGGGTAGACGGTGGGAGCTTCCCTTGGTCGAATTCAGTTTAGCGTGATCTGAGTGGGAGCTGGGAAAGAAAGCGTAACTTGAGTGTCCGAAGGACAATCTCATTTCGAATTTTAATGTATGGAGCAGAGGACCGCGCATCTTGTTCAATAGGATTATCAGTCTTGAGGTTGTCTTGTCCACTACGTATCAATTGAAGTTGACTTGTTCTTCGCCATGACAAGCACTGGCGTTGAGGCAGCGTAAATATGCGCTTCAGTGCCTTCATGAAGGAATGGTTCAGGGTTGAAAGCGAGCAATAGCCGAGGCTACCGGGTTAATAGGCCTTGAAGATTCACAGAAGCTTAAGGCCAAGTGGAGGGGGGGGTCTGGGATATCTATGGTGTCGATCGTCTTAGCCAATTGCCAGGATTATCGTGTCCAAGTCATCGTGGACAGCTGGTGAAGTGTCTCTGCGACCAGTTGGAATTCGTGGACTCTGGTGAAGTATCACCTTTTCACCAATGTTCAAACATTTCCGTGCCAAATTCTCTGCCAACTCCTCTGCCAATTCCCGAAGACATTGAAGACCGCTGAGCCTCAATAAATAATCTCTTACCTCCAGCCGTTTCCGCATCGCCTCTATTGATACTCCTCCCGTTCACAACGTCCACAACGGCGGAGGTTTGAAAAGTATGAATGGGCCCGTTCAAAATGGTTCGTACACTCAGGCTTCCCATCCGCCTAAGCTCACATCCACGCAGACTACCATCTTGATCTCGATCTGCACGCCATCTGGCGAGAGTCGTCCGGTATACCGACGCCGCCTCCTTGTCTTGACACAGACCGCAACGGTGAGGTAGCTTCCCTGGATTTAGCTGATCCTGCTGGGTACGAAGCTCAGGGGTCCTCCTTGGTGAAATGCTTCTTCCATCCCAACCGAGAGGATCCGTCGGGTTTCGAGTGGACAGGCCCTGATCCTCTATCAACCTTGACTCAGTCTGAAGATATATTCCTCTTCATGTCAGCATTTTTCCTTGCGGAGGAAATATACTGGGTCGAGTTTCGGCTCGCACGGCTTGATCAGGTCACCGGGGACATGATCGGAGAGCATCTGTTCTTCTTGCCTCGCGTGGAGACGGTCATGGGGAATCTACGCCGCATAAGGGGAGAGATGTTGGACATTATCTCCCAGACAGTTCCTGAATCGATGGCTTTCACTTTCCGACTATCTCTGTGGCCGCGCCTGGAACCTCTGCCATACTCCAACCATTCGATCATTTCCCCGCTGACGGCACTACCCACGATGCCACCGTTAGATCCGTCTTTTTTTGTACATAATCTCCTGGCAAACTACAGCTGATAGTAGCACCGCATATGTGGATGTGTCCATGAGAATGCCGTGTGCGACGCCTCTAGGGATTGCCTAGTCGCCCGTGACCGCATTTCTCTTTGCACAACATTCTCAAGCGATACTCACTCTTCGGAAGCAAACTCTTCATACGACAATAACTCTCTCTTTCCTCAATACAGGCCTCGGTATACTTTTTTATTTACTCTAAACGGACATAACTTTGCTGTAATTCAAAGGAAGATTGATTGTCCTTGTACTAGAGGATTGACTGACATCCGCTAATCCGGTAGCATCCCCTTTTGAGGACTGGTTCCAGTCAATGATCATGCCAGTCAGTCGCTCCCGAGAAAAACGCAGTCGAGGTCACAACTTGTCGTGCCGAAGGCCGTACCTCTCGTTATCGCGGTGGCAAATAATAATATCAGGACATTTAGCGTTTATATTCGTAGGAACGATGAAGTTGGTATGTAAGTTCAACGCGCTTGAGTTTATGACGATGCCTCATAGGTACGAGAAATACATGAATAGGAGGCAATAATCGCAAACTTGCAGAACGCAATACACGAGCTCAGCACGGCCCTCATGTTTGCTGAGCCAACCATCAAATCATGTGTGCATGCGAGACGCCATTGAGCGACCCGCTCCACCCTCATGAACCCGAGCAGAACCGCGACTAAGACGCGTCAGTCGAATATGGTAGACGACGTCTGCAGCGTTTCCTCCCCCCAATTTGACCGGTTCACTGGTCCTCCGGCTTCACAGGGGTTCCAACGTCCAGTTCGTTGACCGACTGTGCAAGCTCGGGAACACCATCTTGCTCTGATAGGAGAGGAGTACCATTTCTATCCGGCGTAGTTCTGGTCATCCCCTCGAACAAGTGCTCAAGATTGGAAATGTGTTGCTCGCATGCTTTCAAGCGACTTTCCAAATTCTGCATCTGTACTGCATTTTCCTTCGGCTGATGGGCCATCTGTTCAAGCTCTTGGATACGTCGTTGAGCTGCTTGAAGGTTTTGATTCTTGTGCTGCAACATTTGAAGAACTTCTTCAGTGTGTCCATGCAGGTGGCGTAAGGAATCCCTCAAAATTTCATTTTTTTGAGCCAAGAGACCATATCGACGATCGATCTCCGCAAAAAGTTCTCCGAGACAAGTGTAGTACTCTGAAGGTACGGCTCGAGTAACGTCTGGGGCGGGGCAGACGGCGAAAGGACGGCCGAGCTCTGCATTCTGTGGAGGCATAGCTTTTGATTTGAAATGTCTCTTGGGCTTGAATAGGAATATGGAAAGTTAGTGAGCTCTTCTAGAGCTGGGGACAGCTTTTAAGTACTCACAACAGCGCATGATCCTCTAGATCCGGTAGTATTGGCCAAGTGATTTTCATGGAGATGTAGTGCTCTAGGTAGTTACAGGAGCCAGCCACTGGGCGTTTAGGAAAAGCACTAGCTCCTAGGACCACTAGCACTCCCAGGAAAGATATGCCAGGTTCCTAGAGTGTATTTCAAAGATGTACGTCAAGCCTACACGAGAGAAGGACATACTTTATGCAGGACCCACCCGCTGTGTCTGGGATCCCCTGACTGCGAGTCCCGCTGTACCTCGCATTCAGAGTCGGTTTCTATTTCAGAGTCGGTTTCTATATGATACCCTGGCAAAACTTGGAGAAAATCTACCAGCACTACTTATCATCTGTGGTCATGAGGGGGTACGGCCCTGAAAGCCACTCTTGTCGGCGCTCTGAAGATTCCTCGAGGGGTTGGAATTTCGAGTCATGGTCTTCGCCATAGTGGCACGGTCAGCAGAGACTGGATAAATGCGTGGCCGATTGTCTAAATTCGGCCCTGAATTATCTTCTACCTGTGCTGTGTTTTCAAAAGCCGTTCCTATTACCTGTACTTCAGCGTTCAACGAGATTTTTTCAAAGTGTTCGTAGATGAGCCGCAAAGGAATATATCACCGGAACACTTATGAAACGCAGAATCCGGAGACTTGCAGGTAATGCATATTCAGTCTCTCAACGTAAAGCATCAGCTTTGCAAGATGCTCCATTTGTCTTGGTCACTTCTTTTTTGCGGTATCACTTTTTACCATTGTTGATAGATTCGGGGCAGACTGGATGTGATGTACTGTAACCATTCCATCATGACAATTTAGTTCAAGTTCCGTACTAAGAAACTATTGGTTGGAGTTACAACTTATGAACATGCTTCCATCCTAAGCAAGAACTTCAATTGGTAATTTATTCTAGCAACTAATTGAAACGTTCTCTGTGGGCGCCAATCTGCCCCATTGACTTCGTAGTTCAGAATACCAGCTCTTTTCCCGTCGCCCTTTAGAAAATCATATTGGAGTCATCTGGACATTTCGATCGGTTTTCTTCAAAATGCTACAGTGGTAGGTAGGTAGGTAGATTTCATTTACCCTGACCTCTCGCCGAAGCGATATGCAGGCTACCACAACTATATATCCGTGTACGTACATGTAGAATGTGCCACTTCCTGAAAACGAATTTAGAGCCTCGTCAAGGCCTCCCGTGGCCTAATTGCCGTTACTGTTGTTAGGCTGCCCTTGTGGCACGCGACTTCGAAACCGTTGTGACGCCTCCGCGAAATCCAAGACGGCTTCTACCACCTTGGCTCGGGACACGCTATCTGGCTTACCTCTGTTACCTTCTTTTGAGCCTCCCAGCAGACTCGACACGCTACTAAACGCGTCCCCGGCCTTCTTCCTTAGTTCCCTTCGTAGTTCCTTGAGCCTTGGGCAGTCCACCAGGACATGAGTGACTGTCTCTTGAGCACCGCACGCGCAGTGGTCGTCGTCTTGGAAGCGGTGGGCCTTGGCGTAGGTGGATAGCCAGCAATGGCCCGTGCGTAGTTGCGTCAGCAGGTATGCCCGGTTCCTGGGCAAGGTCCCGTACAGGCGCCTGGTGTATGTGGCGGGCAACTTGCTGTCGATTCTTCTGAGGTGGCCACCCTTGCTGGATGACTTCCACTCTTGCTCCCACTGGGTACGGATGTTGTTGAGGATGTACGCCTTCTCCCTTGAAAACAAAGGGCGGAAGGGATGTGTTTTACCTGGGATCGCCGCTTTTTTGGCCAGTCGATCCGCTGCGTCGTTTCCTGGGTCTTCGCAGTGTCCAGGCATCCACTGAAGTCGGAGCGCATTTCTCTCCGCCTGAACTTCTCTGGCGGCTTGCAAAATGGCGTGGATGACCCGCTGTCCAGACTTGTTGGCGGGGTTCTGGATCGCCTGTAGAGCTGATTTGCTGTCGCAGAGGATCGTGGCAGATGTTGCTTGTGAGCTGGTTGATGTGAGGCGTTGGTGTGCTAGTTTGTACACTGAGCTGATGGCATAGAAGATTCCGATCAACTCCGCTGCGTGAACCGACCATCGGTCCATCGGTCCCACCTGGACCTGTTGGGACTCCGTGACCTCCATATTGTCGTCGAGTGCTACGATGGCTGCGCCTAAGTGACCCTGGCGCCCAGACGCATCTGAGTAGACAACAACGTCGGCCGTCGCTCGTATGGTCTTAGCCTTCTCACTTGCTACCTCTCGGTCTGGTTCGATGGCAATGTCGGCGAATGGCTCGGTTCGCCATGGGGCGAGGGGGCTAGGATCGATCGTCTCCAGTTCGTTCAGTCTTGTTAAGTCCATGGTCTTTAAGGCCTCCGCTAGTGGAAACCGAGAGCAGGACCCGATATTGTTCCTACGTCTCTGGGCGCGTGAGAGTGTACTCCATATGGGGTGGTTACGGGGGAGTGTGTGAAGTCTTGTGATGGTGTTCTGAGCTCGCTGGCGAAGCCGGAGGTGCGTTGGAAGTATGTGGGCTTCTACCTCTAAGGTAGAGGTAGCTACTGTCCGAAACGCCGAGAGGATGCGGGTCAATGCGGTCCTTTGCACAGTGTTCAGGTTTCGCAGGTGAGTTTTGTCTCGGAGTGGGTCGTGCCAGACCGTCGATGCGTAGTCTACTACTGGTGTGATACATGCTTGGTAGAGTTGCCGTATCTGTTCGGCACGCAGATGTCGTAGCCCTCCAAGTGCGATGTTTACTTGGGTTGCGCGTTTGATCGCCTGTTGCACGTGTTCCTTCCACCGTAACTCCCGGTCGAAGATCACGCCGAGCAGTTTGGCGGAAGGCGACGGTTTGATTGCTTTGCCATTCATGATTATTTGTCCCTTGTCTTGTTCGCCTTTTTTCCCGGTGAGGTGGATTAGTTCAGTTTTCTCGGCTGCAAAGCATGACCCGGTTCGCCGGGCCCATGCTTCAATACGAGGAATGTCCTCGGATTGGATCTTGGTTAGGTTTTCCTCGGCAGATCGGCCAACACGCCAACGAAAATAATCATCGATGAAGGCTGACGCGCCGCCGTGGACCGTGACCTGTTGATCGACTAAATCGGAGTTGAAGAACGCGAAGAGAATAGGCGATAGAGGCGAACCTTGCGCTAGTCCAGCGTTCGCTAAAGGTGTCATCTCTGTGCGGAAGTCGTCGAATCCAATGCTGGCGTGGCGGTGGCTCATAAAGCTACCGATCCACTTTCTGACCACTGCTGGGATTCCCTTGGCCCGGAGGCAAGCATCAAGACTTGTTTTGTTGACACCGTTGAAGGCTCCTTTCAGGTCGAAAGCGACAAGAGTCACCACTTTGTGTCTATTCCATGCCCGATCAATGGCGTTGGAGAGGACCAATAGGGCTTGTTCGGTGGTTCTCCCTGGTCGGCCACCGTACTGGGTATCAGGTAGCAGGCCATAGCTCTCCGCCAAATACGATAGTCTTCGAGCAACTACCGCCTCGAGGAGCTTACCCAGCGTATTCAGGAGTGATATTGGGCGATAGGCCCCAGGGATGGTGTAATCTGGCTTCCCAGGTTTCCGCAGCACCACGATCCTTGCACTTCGCCATCGTTTGGGGTGGTAACCTAGGTTGATGGATGCGGTGAAAATGCTGGTGATAAGTGGCCCAAGGCGCTTCCACAGATGTTTCCACACTAGTGTTGGGAGACCGTCCTCGCCCGGTGCGGTGGAGCTTTTTGCAGCTTTGAGAGATCGCTGGATCTCTAACTCGGTGATAGGTTGCCAAGGGAGTTCCAAGGGCGCTTGGTGCGGCGGGCTTTCGTGGGGTTTATCCATCTCGGGGAAAAAAGAATCTAACAAGGTCTGTGCCTTCTCCTCGTTCCCGGTGAGCTCGTTATCGCCGACCTGCAAGGTTGGGATACACCCCCAGGCCTCTCGTGGTTTCATGTAGGTGGCAGCTTTCCACAGCTTTCCCTCCTTAGCTTCGTCCAGAAATTGCTTCCAATGCGATGTTTTGGCTTTCTCAATGGTTCGAGTCCAGGCCCGTCGTTTCTCCCGCATGTTTTGGAAGATGGCCATAGAGCGGGCGTGACCTCGTCCGAGCTCCGCGCAGCTCTCTTGCCACTTCCGCCGCAGATGGTTAACCTCGGTTTGTTGGGTCTTGAGGTCTGCGGTAAACCAGCGTTTGGAATACGGGGTTGGTCGTAGGTTAGGAGTGAATGTATCGACCGCTGTTGCAGTCACTTCCACGAGCCTTTCGACTGCATCGTCCAGCGCCGGTCTGGTTTTCACGTCCTTCCAAGGGCCTATGAGTCGGAGCACCTCATCGCCGATCTTGTCCCAGTCCGCGCGGTCGTAGGCTTTTCTCTCCTGGGCCGTGGATTTGCACTGGGCTCTTAGGCTCCACTCCGAGTACGTTGCACGGTGGTCCGATCCGTAGTTTTCGTGGTAGAGCTGACACTTGACGAGCAGGTCCGGTCGGTTTGTTACGGTTTGGTCGATGGTGGAACTCCTCCCTGGGTGGCTTAGAGACCAAAAGGTCGGGGTCCCTCGGGGTAGGCAGCTGTGTAGGCCATGGACTTGGAAGAAGTCTACCAGTTCCCTTGCATCCTCCACGAAACGTGGTTGGATATGGTTGCCGCCCCATGTTGGATGGTGGCGATTGAAGTCCCCAGAAAGCACAATGCTCATTGACCTTCGATTGTTCTGGAGGGCAGTTGTGATTGTTTCCTGAATGGCTACAAATACTGGCTCCGCCGTCCCTTCGTTAGGTGTGTGCATCGGTATAGGTGGAATGTAGACTGAGAAGAGAAGCAGTAGCGAGTCGGCAGTCCAGATCTTGATTGCTGTGAGGTCTGGATGGTTGCAAGAGATCTGTCGGTGGGAGGAGCTCGAAACTCTTCGATTAACGTAAATAAGGCTGCGCGGGCGACTTGGGTTACTTTCGACAGTTGGCCGGTACAGCCGCCAGGCGCTGTGGTTGACGTGTGTTCGGTATGCGGTAGTTGGGGGCTCCTGGATCAGCAGGACATCCAGGTTTTGGCTTTGGTGGTCATTAATGAGGGCTTCCATTCCCGCTCTCGATTTCATGGTATTCAACTGTAGTATTCGTAGGTTCGACTCTAACATTGCGAGGGGTTGGAAGTCGCGGGGGTCGGACACTGTCTATCGCCGGTTGGGTGTTCACCACTGCAGTCAAGGCAGCGGGCTCGCACACCCACGGGGCATCGCTGTCGTTCGTGCTGGCCTGCGCAATGTCCGCACCTCGGTGTTTCTTTGCACGACCACGCAAGGTGCCCAAATCGTTGACACCGGAAACATCTCTTCTTCTTGATTTCGCAGCGTTCCACGCTGCCGATGTACCTTTCACCGACGAGAAGGCCATTGTCTAGGATCCAGTCTGCCCCTTCAGGGGAGTCGAACCAGATGCCGAGCGATGCAAATTTCCCTAGGGTTTTGTCTTTCTTCTTGAGCCATGCCACCTCCTCGATGCGGAAGCCTTGCCTGATTAGATCATTCTCTTCGGTTATCTTCTCGATAGCTTGTTTGTTCGCATTTTCTAAATCAAAGTCTTCCGTTGGTGTGCGGTGTACAACTATGCCAAATCGCGGCTTCACTAGCCTTGTGTTATTTCCGAGCTCGTTGAGCCACTCAGTGTTGTCGCGGGCCACCTTGGCCGACTCTGGGTTCTTGAATCGAATCACATATCCTGTCTTCGTAGTGCCAATCCCGGCAACTTGTGCATCTTGTGTAGATGGGGCGCTCAACAACGCCGTTCGGATATGGGTGTTGGCGGAATCTGTGGGGAGGTACCGTCCAAAGGTGTTTCCATCGCTGTTGTCATTGTCTCTTGGGTCTACAAACGATCGCTGTGTACTAATTCGGACGCAGTTTTGTTCCTTGTCGGACCGTGGGTGGATCCGCTGGGGGGACGGGTTGCTGTCACTGGCTGCCACGGCGGCCCATGATCTGGGCGGGGTTGCCGTCGGGAGCGCTTGAAGTTGTGTTCGCAGAGCCTGGAATTCCTCACAGAGCTTCTCGTTCTGGTCTTGGAGTACATTCTGATTATGTTTAACCTCCTGTAGCTCATTTTGGGTGGATTCGATGAGTATGGTCTGATGGTGGATGATGTCTTTCAGCGTGTCGATGAGCTTCCACACCTCCCTGGTGGTGACCCGGCCCGTGCCTTCCGAGGGCGTGAAGGCATCGCCACTGCGCGTACGTTTGTTTGGGATGAGAGGTATGGTGCCCGTAACTCTGGGTTGGAAATCCTCAACCGAGAAGCTGGTCGTCGATTCCTGAGTGTTTGTGGGAGGGGGCTCGGGAGCCCCCGCGGGTGGGTCCGCCATCGGTCCGGGGTTAGTTCCCGCTCGGTACACAACAGTAATTTTATATCGCAATAGTCTCAACCACAACGTTTCTGGTCTCCGGTCCCTTCGGGCGTGGTATGGGTGGTCCCGGTGCAGCCTTACAGTGCGTCTCCTCTTCTTACAGTACGTTGCGAAACCGGTGCAACCGCCTCCACTCTTTGAGTGATTCTTTAGACTTACTGCCAAGAGGCACTGGAACGCGTTAGGAATAGTTCCGGAATATTAATATTCCTGTACCAGTCTCGGTACTACAAATTCTGTCTTTAAATACGGCACCTTGTCTCGTAACTGTATTAGCCACTACAAGATTCATGGAAACGCAAACGTGGACTCCCGAAGCTAGTGTAGCTGGGATCAATCAAATATCTTTTGAAAATTGAACCATATATCCAGGCCCATCAAAATGATATACCCACAGTGGAGATATTCAACCACTGCGGTTAGTTGGGGAGCAACAAGCCTCATGGGGCTGGTAATGGTGTTCCTATAGTGAACATGGTCATTTCTATTCAGACTCAACTACGCCCAACTCAAGACATTACATCATTACTACTCGTTCCTGACCAAGTATTTTGATTAGCAAGCTGAAACTAGTCAACCACCAGTGATAAGAATTTCAGTTGAAAATGCTAAGTTCAAACGGCATGGCACAAAGTAGACGAAGGATCGTTATTTAACAACTACCGACACTCTCGATAAGGTGAGATAGAACGGTGAGGGCGGGGTACACAAACGACGAGAAACACAAAACTTTCAATCGGAATGGCTAATAGGATCGAGGAATCCGGTGCGAGATATTCAGTGCCATATATAGAATTAAAAGGCTTATGCTTTGAACACATACGAAGAACGTAGAAAAGACCGGCGGATTTCCACAAATAACATTGACGCAAGCGCGAGAGTTGACGTGAATATTCGGATCATTCAGCGCAGCGCGTGATATCCACCGGTATAGTTTTGTGAGCGCTAGCCACATTACTACAAGGTAGGTGGCGCCTTCATTGGTGTGTATATGACGAGACGAAGATGATCAAAGGTTTCGAGGTGACAACTGTCGCTCTTCCCACAGTCTCTCGAACCGTGTTCGGATGGCACGCTGGCTTCGGGAGTCGCGCTGTCTTTGGATACGATCATGCCTAAATTGAGCAAATTCGAGCGCTGTCCGGGCAAGGTCACTCTCACTTAAAATAGGGATGAGGCGAAAACGTATGATGTCTTGGTCGGTTCCTTCGTTGATGCTCAAGTGGAAAGCACCGGAGGGCACTCGAGAGAGTATTTCAACACATTTTTCTCGCTGTGTGTCGGAGAAGCCAGTAATCTGAAAGCATTTTTGTTCGGCAATGTAGAGTAACGACGCTGTGTGAGTACGCAACGAATTCGTTATTTCATCAATCAACGACTGGCCAATTTTACCGTAATCTTGTTCTATCATTGATACTTGTCTTCCCACCATTTTGCCGTGTTATTGTGCCGTGCACTATGGGAAGTCGAAACTGATGCGAGGATGGTAGAATAGAACCTATGACCCCGAGGGGGACAGGTGAGAGTTTATGTGTCCGGGAAGACGGAAATGTATGGCAGAATATTTTTGTTCGAACAAGCATTTGTCTTGGCAGACCTTTCAGGGTTACAGTACAGTATGAACTTGTAGTGGCTAATACAGTTACGAGACAAGGTGCCGTATTTAAAGACAGAATTTGTAGTACCGAGACTGGTACAGGAATATTAATATTCCGGAACTATTCCTAACGCGTTCCAGTGCCTCTTGGCAGTAAGTCTAAAGAATCACTCAAAGAGTGGAGGCGGTTGCACCGGTTTCGCAACGTACTGTAAGAAGAGGAGACGCACTGTAAGGCTGCACCGGGACCACCCATACCACGCCCGAAGGGACCGGAGACCAGAAACGTTGTGGTTGAGACTATTGCGATATAAAATTACTGTTGTGTACCGAGCGGGAACTAACCCCGGACCGATGGCGGACCCACCCGCGGGGGCTCCCGAGCCCCCTCCCACAAACACTCAGGAATCGACGACCAGCTTCTCGGTTGAGGATTTCCAACCCAGAGTTACGGGCACCATACCTCTCATCCCAAACAAACGTACGCGCAGTGGCGATGCCTTCACGCCCTCGGAAGGCACGGGCCGGGTCACCACCAGGGAGGTGTGGAAGCTCATCGACACGCTGAAAGACATCATCCACCATCAGACCATACTCATCGAATCCACCCAAAATGAGCTACAGGAGGTTAAACATAATCAGAATGTACTCCAAGACCAGAACGAGAAGCTCTGTGAGGAATTCCAGGCTCTGCGAACACAACTTCAAGCGCTCCCGACGGCAACCCCGCCCAGATCATGGGCCGCCGTGGCAGCCAGTGACAGCAACCCGTCCCCCCAGCGGATCCACCCACGGTCCGACAAGGAACAAAACTGCGTCCGAATTAGTACACAGCGATCGTTTGTAGACCCAAGAGACAATGACAACAGCGATGGAAACACCTTTGGACGGTACCTCCCCACAGATTCCGCCAACACCCATATCCGAACGGCGTTGTTGAGCGCCCCATCTACACAAGATGCACAAGTTGCCGGGATTGGCACTACGAAGACAGGATATGTGATTCGATTCAAGAACCCAGAGTCGGCCAAGGTGGCCCGCGACAACACTGAGTGGCTCAACGAGCTCGGAAATAACACAAGGCTAGTGAAGCCGCGATTTGGCATAGTTGTACACCGCACACCAACGGAAGACTTTGATTTAGAAAATGCGAACAAACAAGCTATCGAGAAGATAACCGAAGAGAATGATCTAATCAGGCAAGGCTTCCGCATCGAGGAGGTGGCATGGCTCAAGAAGAAAGACAAAACCCTAGGGAAATTTGCATCGCTCGGCATCTGGTTCGACTCCCCTGAAGGGGCAGACTGGATCCTAGACAATGGCCTTCTCGTCGGTGAAAGGTACATCGGCAGCGTGGAACGCTGCGAAATCAAGAAGAAGAGATGTTTCCGGTGTCAACGATTTGGGCACCTTGCGTGGTCGTGCAAAGAAACACCGAGGTGCGGACATTGCGCAGGCCAGCACGAACGACAGCGATGCCCCGTGGGTGTGCGAGCCCGCTGCCTTGACTGCAGTGGTGAACACCCAACCGGCGATAGACAGTGTCCGACCCCCGCGACTTCCAACCCCTCGCAATGTTAGAGTCGAACCTACGAATACTACAGTTGAATACCATGAAATCGAGAGCGGGAATGGAAGCCCTCATTAATGACCACCAAAGCCAAAACCTGGATGTCCTGCTGATCCAGGAGCCCCCAACTACCGCATACCGAACACACGTCAACCACAGCGCCTGGCGGCTGTACCGGCCAACTGTCGAAAGTAACCCAAGTCGCCCGCGCAGCCTTATTTACGTTAATCGAAGAGTTTCGAGCTCCTCCCACCGACAGATCTCTTGCAACCATCCAGACCTCACAGCAATCAAGATCTGGACTGCCGACTCGCTACTGCTTCTCTTCTCAGTCTACATTCCACCTATACCGATGCACACACCTAACGAAGGGACGGCGGAGCCAGTATTTGTAGCCATTCAGGAAACAATCACAACTGCCCTCCAGAACAATCGAAGGTCAATGAGCATTGTGCTTTCTGGGGACTTCAATCGCCACCATCCAACATGGGGCGGCAACCATATCCAACCACGTTTCGTGGAGGATGCAAGGGAACTGGTAGACTTCTTCCAAGTCCATGGCCTACACAGCTGCCTACCCCGAGGGACCCCGACCTTTTGGTCTCTAAGCCACCCAGGGAGGAGTTCCACCATCGACCAAACCGTAACAAACCGACCGGACCTGCTCGTCAAGTGTCAGCTCTACCACGAAAACTACGGATCGGACCACCGTGCAACGTACTCGGAGTGGAGCCTAAGAGCCCAGTGCAAATCCACGGCCCAGGAGAGAAAAGCCTACGACCGCGCGGACTGGGACAAGATCGGCGATGAGGTGCTCCGACTCATAGGCCCTTGGAAGGACGTGAAAACCAGACCGGCGCTGGACGATGCAGTCGAAAGGCTCGTGGAAGTGACTGCAACAGCGGTCGATACATTCACTCCTAACCTACGACCAACCCCGTATTCCAAACGCTGGTTTACCGCAGACCTCAAGACCCAACAAACCGAGGTTAACCATCTGCGGCGGAAGTGGCAAGAGAGCTGCGCGGAGCTCGGACGAGGTCACGCCCGCTCTATGGCCATCTTCCAAAACATGCGGGAGAAACGACGGGCCTGGACTCGAACCATTGAGAAAGCCAAAACATCGCATTGGAAGCAATTTCTGGACGAAGCTAAGGAGGGAAAGCTGTGGAAAGCTGCCACCTACATGAAACCACGAGAGGCCTGGGGGTGTATCCCAACCTTGCAGGTCGGCGATAACGAGCTCACCGGGAACGAGGAGAAGGCACAGACCTTGTTAGATTCTTTTTTCCCCGAGATGGATAAACCCCACGAAAGCCCGCCGCACCAAGCGCCCTTGGAACTCCCTTGGCAACCTATCACCGAGTTAGAGATCCAGCGATCTCTCAAAGCTGCAAAAAGCTCCACCGCACCGGGCGAGGACGGTCTCCCAACACTAGTGTGGAAACATCTGTGGAAGCGCCTTGGGCCACTTATCACCAGCATTTTCACCGCATCCATCAACCTAGGTTACCACCCCAAACGATGGCGAAGTGCAAGGATCGTGGTGCTGCGGAAACCTGGGAAGCCAGATTACACCATCCCTGGGGCCTATCGCCCAATATCACTCCTGAATACGCTGGGTAAGCTCCTCGAGGCGGTAGTTGCTCGAAGACTATCGTATTTGGCGGAGAGCTATGGCCTGCTACCTGATACCCAGTACGGTGGCCGACCAGGGAGAACCACCGAACAAGCCCTATTGGTCCTCTCCAACGCCATTGATCGGGCATGGAATAGACACAAAGTGGTGACTCTTGTCGCTTTCGACCTGAAAGGAGCCTTCAACGGTGTCAACAAAACAAGTCTTGATGCTTGCCTCCGGGCCAAGGGAATCCCAGCAGTGGTCAGAAAGTGGATCGGTAGCTTTATGAGCCACCGCCACGCCAGCATTGGATTCGACGACTTCCGCACAGAGATGACACCTTTAGCGAACGCTGGACTAGCGCAAGGTTCGCCTCTATCGCCTATTCTCTTCGCGTTCTTCAACTCCGATTTAGTCGATCAACAGGTCACGGTCCACGGCGGCGCGTCAGCCTTCATCGATGATTATTTTCGTTGGCGTGTTGGCCGATCTGCCGAGGAAAACCTAACCAAGATCCAATCCGAGGACATTCCTCGTATTGAAGCATGGGCCCGGCGAACCGGGTCATGCTTTGCAGCCGAGAAAACTGAACTAATCCACCTCACCGGGAAAAAAGGCGAACAAGACAAGGGACAAATAATCATGAATGGCAAAGCAATCAAACCGTCGCCTTCCGCCAAACTGCTCGGCGTGATCTTCGACCGGGAGTTACGGTGGAAGGAACACGTGCAACAGGCGATCAAACGCGCAACCCAAGTAAACATCGCACTTGGAGGGCTACGACATCTGCGTGCCGAACAGATACGGCAACTCTACCAAGCATGTATCACACCAGTAGTAGACTACGCATCGACGGTCTGGCACGACCCACTCCGAGACAAAACTCACCTGCGAAACCTGAACACTGTGCAAAGGACCGCATTGACCCGCATCCTCTCGGCGTTTCGGACAGTAGCTACCTCTACCTTAGAGGTAGAAGCCCACATACTTCCAACGCACCTCCGGCTTCGCCAGCGAGCTCAGAACACCATCACAAGACTTCACACACTCCCCCGTAACCACCCCATATGGAGTACACTCTCACGCGCCCAGAGACGTAGGAACAATATCGGGTCCTGCTCTCGGTTTCCACTAGCGGAGGCCTTAAAGACCATGGACTTAACAAGACTGAACGAACTGGAGACGATCGATCCTAGCCCCCTCGCCCCATGGCGAACCGAGCCATTCGCCGACATTGCCATCGAACCAGACCGAGAGGTAGCAAGTGAGAAGGCTAAGACCATACGAGCGACGGCCGACGTTGTTGTCTACTCAGATGCGTCTGGGCGCCAGGGTCACTTAGGCGCAGCCATCGTAGCACTCGACGACAATATGGAGGTCACGGAGTCCCAACAGGTCCAGGTGGGACCGATGGACCGATGGTCGGTTCACGCAGCGGAGTTGATCGGAATCTTCTATGCCATCAGCTCAGTGTACAAACTAGCACACCAACGCCTCACATCAACCAGCTCACAAGCAACATCTGCCACGATCCTCTGCGACAGCAAATCAGCTCTACAGGCGATCCAGAACCCCGCCAACAAGTCTGGACAGCGGGTCATCCACGCCATTTTGCAAGCCGCCAGAGAAGTTCAGGCGGAGAGAAATGCGCTCCGACTTCAGTGGATGCCTGGACACTGCGAAGACCCAGGAAACGACGCAGCGGATCGACTGGCCAAAAAAGCGGCGATCCCAGGTAAAACACATCCCTTCCGCCCTTTGTTTTCAAGGGAGAAGGCGTACATCCTCAACAACATCCGTACCCAGTGGGAGCAAGAGTGGAAGTCATCCAGCAAGGGTGGCCACCTCAGAAGAATCGACAGCAAGTTGCCCGCCACATACACCAGGCGCCTGTACGGGACCTTGCCCAGGAACCGGGCATACCTGCTGACGCAACTACGCACGGGCCATTGCTGGCTATCCACCTACGCCAAGGCCCACCGCTTCCAAGACGACGACCACTGCGCGTGCGGTGCTCAAGAGACAGTCACTCATGTCCTGGTGGACTGCCCAAGGCTCAAGGAACTACGAAGGGAACTAAGGAAGAAGGCCGGGGACGCGTTTAGTAGCGTGTCGAGTCTGCTGGGAGGCTCAAAAGAAGGTAACAGAGGTAAGCCAGATAGCGTGTCCCGAGCCAAGGTGGTAGAAGCCGTCTTGGATTTCGCGGAGGCGTCACAACGGTTTCGAAGTCGCGTGCCACAAGGGCAGCCTAACAACAGTAACGGCAATTAGGCCACGGGAGGCCTTGACGAGGCTCTAAATTCGTTTTCAGGAAGTGGCACATTCTACATGTACGTACACGGATATATAGTTGTGGTAGCCTGCATATCGCTTCGGCGAGAGGTCAGGGTAAATGAAATCTACCTACCTACCTACCGACTGTATCTGAAGTAATTACACATATTTATCTACAATACCGTTGGGATTGCCGGCATTCCCCCAATTCAATCTGCGCATGTAAGCTTGACTGTCTCATCTGCTTGCTTCTAGATATATTTCCATAGTAGCACCCCACTAAGCCTCTATTTTAGATACAAAAAAAGTCCTTAATATTCGACAGACGATCAATCGTCGAAAGGCATGAACAGGTTGAGTAGGGCAAGGATATTGTGTTTGAAATTCCACAATATCTATACTCAATGTGGTACGGCCTCGCTTCAAAGAGGTCTACAGCGGATCCGAGCTAGATACCCGGCGCGCGACCGTGACTCACGCAATTGAAGGCGCGTTGACCAGATCCTAGCCTCACAACTCACGACCGAATTGGCTTGGACTTCAGGCCCACGGTCAGTAAATGGATGGTGGTGACAGCCAACGGAGCATGCCAACAATGACAGTGATCACGCTGCAGTTCGTGTCTCAATGTTTAAAGCTGCAGTCGTTTAAGTCAACGCTGGACCATGAACCGATCACACTGTGAAAACGAGGAAACCTGGAACTCTAGGCATTCTTGGTGAAAGAGTAGTTTTTGCTGAGGCCCGATATGTCTGCACAAATTATCCGTCAATCAACGTTTCTTCAACGACGGTGTTTCCATAGACTTGACACCACTATTCTAGGACGGCCATAAGTATTTCTCGTTGAATTACCAACCTGCAGTTGATTGTTGCTCAACATGAAATTAGTTGAGCAGAGGTTCCAACATGCCTCACTTTGGGCAGACACGCTCACCTGTGCCTTTCAACATTTGCTACGGACAGACACGGCTAAATTGGTGCCGAGCGACGCAGTGAGCGACAAAACAAGCTGAGAAGTCTATAAATACCGCCTGCTACCCCAGTCCTCCGTGGTACTAAATCACTGCCTGACTTTGTCACACTGGAGAGTTTCTCTCAATCCAAGGAGCCATCAGATGCTATCCCGCCAAGCGGACCCATGATAAGTACTTCCTCTTCTGAATTCTCCGAGCCCTTTCCGGTACTGACGTGAGTAGAACACACCATAATCATCCAAGTCAGCCGGCCACTACGAGGCGATTGATGTGTTGCTTCTCTGTTCCAACCCGTGCCACCTAGCCAAGAAGAAGGCAACCCCTCCGTCCGGTCTATGGCTCCAACATCTCTTCTATACCCCACACAAGCCTCTATGAAATTTGCCCACCTGAGCTCCAATGTCGACCTCCATTAGCTTCCTTAATCGTTAGAATGCAAGCGACTCTTCCTGCGGCAGGTATGTCCCTAGTTAGCTTGAACCTGTCTGATACTGTGCTGAAATGACAGATGCTGCGATCGATCCGATCTGTGTGCATTGAACCGCTGCAGATGAGCGCAACGAGCACTTCACAATCGCCTACCAGGCCAGCATCAATTGCTTGTCGAGATCATGTATTAGCCACCATAACATATGAGCCAGCAACGCCCTCTCGGATCTACTAGCTAACGTCCGACAGAACGTGCCTCAGAGTGAAATTCGATTGTCTGATCATCGTCAATGCCCCCGATACGAGTTGCGAAACCATTTCCTGTATACCTCTATTTCAAATTTATGCACACGTCACCGAAGTCTCACACGAGCCAGAAACTCTGGCAGCTTGCCAACAAGACAACAGGTGCACTTGACCACGGCTTGTCAAGTGAAACTCCATGCCACCAATCCAGCTATCACGTATCAGGCTCATTCGTGGCAATCAGGTGTGTCCGCCAAGTGCTATTAGTCCAGGACCGTTCCCTCCGATCGTCGGCCACGATATTGCCATGAAGAGTGGACAAGTCTAGAACGGCCTGCATATTGTCGCAATGACGAGCTTCCGTTGATCCATCGTAATCGGAGCTTCGCTGGCCGATTCAAGCCAAGGGCGATATCAGTGTTGTCTCAGCAGTCTGCTGGCCTCCGTGAGGTGTGCACGGAAAGATCAGCCGAAGCGAGGATGAAGAATTGGTTGCACACCCTTACCGCCTCAGCCGCGCGACGCGATCCATCGATCCATCTCTTGCCTGGCCAAACCAGCCACATTGGAGGTCGAAGATGCTGCCAAACAGTGTTGAGAGAGCACATCACGCTCAATTTTCGGCACCCCTCATTCGTTCTCTAGCTGATAAACAGTATGGTTGTGGGTTGTGCTCCGCTGGAGACGAGTTCTCTCTCAGGATGACTTGCCCCAATCCCGACCTGGACGTCCTCGGAGACACCACTTGATGTTTCAATCAATTGGCCGTGGTGAGCAGGCAGTTAGCATCGACACCATGTGACATTACAACAAGCGGCTCACCCCTCGCGAGCTTCCAGCATCCTTCCCGCGGAACGAACCCTGTCTGCTGAGCGACCTACACCAAGCAACCTACACCTAGCGACTCCAGCTCGGCAGCCTTCTTGCGGTGCGATCTCTTTCTTCGCTTCTCCGACACATTTTTTTCGACTATTATCCGTCAGCTATACGGTTCCTTCAATGACAATGGATAGCCATGGCATCGGACGCCCGTGCCCGCGCGTTATCGGCAAAAGATTATCAATCGAAGCAAGCCGAACTCCAGGATTCGCTAGTAATCCGGTATAGATATGTGGACCGACTTCAATGACTATGTCGAGCCCAATGCGCTCAATCATTTGATCGCCAACCCAAGCGAGATGTGCCTTCGACCATGCGACGCTGTCGCTCCAAGATAGACAAGCGCGACGGGTCCGGCAGGTACAAATACAGGCAAGGGATCCGACGGGAGATCGGGTAGTGCAATCAGCGTGTTCGACGAATGCATCTTTGTGCTGACTACAGGCGTACAAAGCCGACTTCAAGTAATGTGGCCTATGTTCGACCGCTCGAGGTTCCATGGGGCTTCTGAAGATTTAAGGAAATGAAGCATATGCGTGTCCCGATCAGATCTCCCGTTCTTCCGAGTCATCTGGATACGATGGGCAAGACGCGGCAGGATCTTATCCACTGCGGTCTCCCTTCCGTTGGAAATAGCACGGCCTCCAAGAATATGGATTCCGGTCGTGCTGGAGCAGCCTGAAGAGTACAGGAGCGCCTCTCCAAGCCGATGATGACGACAATACCCCCACTGTGACCTTCTCCGGATTGCTGAAGATTTGGGCGCGTTCGTCGCCGCGGAGTCATCACGTGACACAACTGACAAGACTCGGATTCTGCTCGAGGTCAAGTCGAATTCAAGATTCCGAAAATCAACGCGCAGATTTCTGCAGAAATGAAAAATACAGGAGATCTTATAAAGAGTGATATCGCTACTATATGGAGGAACGTTGTGGGTGGGTGTGGAGAGCAATGACAAAGGAATGATCATGGACTAGGGGCTGATAGATTGGGATCTCCTAGAGGGAAGTGGAAAGTCGAAACAGACCCGAACAGCGTGAAACCATCCATGGCAGGCTCTCAGGATTCCGTGCGTCAATGACCGGCTCGGCTTCCAGAACTTTCGGACTTTACATGGCAGACCAGACGCCTCTATCGGCCCTGCCGTCAACTTCAACGACCTCCGAACCATTGGTCCTCTTCCATTTGTCTAGAACGAATGGCCCTTCATGTGGAGAATATTGGCTTTCTTTGCTCGGAACAGATGATATACTACTTTATGTCTCGCGTCGCTCCGTCCTGCAGCCTTAATAGGCTGTCTCGAGCCTGGCCTCTCTCCAAGGCGCCTGCATTAACACCGCTGGGGGCATGGATGACCAGTCCTGCAGCTCGAACCCATTGCCGTTCTACAAACGGCAAAATTCTGGAGATGACAGACAGGCATTGCCTTCACCTCAAGGCTGCATGGGTAGTTCGCGCGATCTGAATCTTAGGTTCCCTGAAATGCGTCGCAAAACGCGTGCCATTGACAACGTAAACGATGATTGCAGACATGTACGACGACTGAAAAATTCTCTGCGACCATTTGAATACCCAGGATCAAACTGATGCTTCTTCCACGGTTCTCTCCGCGAGATGCTGTATCGGAAATTGAGCTGGGTGTTCGGAACAATATCCAGTCGCTCTCATCCCATTTTGCACTGCGCATGCCAGATCGGCCAAGTCATCCGAGACGACGTTCTCATCGAATATAGAGCCACCGTGATCGCAAATTCATTACATCCACCGCGCACCACCAATCAACGACCAGATAAGGCGCAACGCTCCCTGTCGTGGGTAGCCAACACGCGGTCTTCAACAAGCCGTGCTCTGAATACCTCCATGCCTCTCGTGTCTATTTCCCCTGCCCTTTACCCTTAACACCTTGGCACAAAGCCTCTGCCAATATTGGAGAGAGAGTTGAGGCACAACCCTGTTCTTGATTGCCGTTGGCGGTGCCTATGAGATTAAGCCATGAGGCAGCTGGACAATAGCGTTCCTAGCGATCCCTACCTTTCAAAACTGATGTAGTCTCGGAGGAAAGAGTATCTTTCTTGGTCAGAAGTGGTCAAGCGGTTCAGTCAGGTATTCCTTAGAAGGGCTGAAAATTCCATGACGGTGTACTGGAGCACGAAGCTCAAAAACCAAATCTTTCCTCAGAACAAGGCACATAAGGAGGCCAACGCTCCCTCAAGGTTGCTCTGGCCAACCAGCCCTCGTTTGCAAGCACCAAAGCAAGTACAGGTGTGCTTGAGAGCTAGATTCGCTCCCAGTGGTCAATTTCTGATCGCTTTTCAACCTCTCCACCACCATCCTGGCTGCGATGAATGCCGATGCCGCCCAGCCATAGGAGTAGAACGACGTGGTCCGCCAGTAGCAGGGTTAAGTGAAGCCGACTTAGAATAATCCCAACCGACATGCACCAGCCGAAGTGGGCATGGGCCCCTAATCTGCATGGACGCTTCCGTGATGGACACTGCGGGTATCAACATGAACTATTGCACGACCCCGGTCTTTGCGACGCGTGGTCGACCAAACTATCAAAGGAACTCTCTAGGAAACTCGCAACGAAGCCCAGCTAAAGCCTAGGAGTCATTGCCATGGTCTTTGAGAATGGTGGATCTTTTGCTGAAGGTAAGAAGAGACACGCAACGACCGTAGTCAGAGGTGACGAGGTTATTTTCGTACCGATACTGTATCCAGGAAAAAGACTTGGTGCAATCCAAGTATACTGGAGTGTGGTCGGCAGAAAAGCATAGCGCAATAAGACCATGCCAGCTATTGTCTAAGATGGAGCATCTATTCAAGTATCTTCACTAAACACCTGAGGGTGGCAATGTAGTAGATCAGAAGCAAACGTTTGGCTCCCTCCAGGGGTATGCTCGATTTCGCTAGCGTCTGAGAATTGGCCGCGACAGTTCGTCTTTTCTGCGTCCAGCTTCTGTCCTCGTAGCGCACAGATCCAATAAAATTGCACCTTCGGCTGGCTCCCTCTTTTTTTTTTATCGCAAGCAGATACGTGAAACCACTTTCCTGTAGAAACCACATCTTCTGGTTACAAGGCGGAGTGCAATACCAATTCAAGCCTCAGTAAAGAAAGGCCACATCGCCTTCGCCTCCTTCACAGATCTCTCTCCGGCCACCTTATCAATATACAGGCCCATAAGCTCCTTGTTCTGCCTTCTCTTCTCGTTGATATCCAATTGCGGCGCAATCCACCCTTCTGCATCAGTATCAAGGCACTCTTCAGCAAGCATTCGAACTTCGTACCAAGCCTGGTATTCAGCGAACTGTCGTTCATGCTCATCCAGTTCTGCTTGGCTGAACTTATGAGGGCACTCCACAGAGAAACCAAGATTTGCCCAATTTTGACATATCTCTATCAAGCATGCACGAAGCGGAACGATGCCAACTTCAGAAATTTCCCCGCATCGGATAAACAGTTCACGGAAGACACGAGGTACACTCATGGCATCATGCGCTGCCCTGTCTTCAAGATATGTTGACACCTCATAAGCCTTCGCCAATTTTACCTGGGACCATTCACGCAGAGCAATAATTTTGTTCTCTTCATCAAGCTTGTCAAATCCTTCCGGCAGCTGTGGTTGAAATATTCCCCTCACGTAATCGTAATTCCGCGGAGGCTGTAGAAATATCGGCCACTGGGCCTGGAGAAATGCGGGAAGAATAGACGTTGACTGGAAATCAATGAGCGAGACTATTTTTGAACAATCGTCTGGGTTGACAAAAATATTTCCCATATGAAGATCAGTGTGCCACAAAGTAGGCTGGGAAGCTTTCTTCAGTAATTTGTTTGAGTCTAAGAGTTTCATGACGGCTGTGGTGACTTCCAAGAGCCGGCTTTGTTGCTCGAAAGTTCCTTTATAATAGTTTGACTGGCTTTGCTGGCTTTGCTGGCTTTGCTGGCTTTGTCGGCTTTGTTGGCTTTCTCTTGATATTAGGAACAATTCTCGCTCTGCGATCGATATTCCCAAGCTTGAAACCGAAGTCCCTACGTAAAATTCAGCATGCGAAGTACCAAGTGGTGCTGGTAACGTACAAGGCCCTTGGTTAACTTCCAGTGTCATATCGGTGTTGAAAGCCCGATCGCAAGAAGGTCCAATGCAGAAAGACTGGGATGGGTCAATATCACCATCAAGGGGCCTGCTTGGCCTGCTCATATCTGTCCGAAGGTACAGTCCTCCGTAAACGGGAAATTTGATGGTCGCCAACTGAGCCTCAAGCTTGGTCAAATTCTTGATCAGCTGCAACTTTTCAAATTCCGTCATCGAGCCCCAAACTTGAAACAGAGGAACCCCAGGAGCTTTCTCCATGATGATAAATTCGGCACCCACGGTGTTTGAGCCATCGGATGACCAAGAAAAGACACGAGGCACGGGAATGGCAGTGTGTCTCTTGACTGGGTTGTACAATCTTAGTAAAACGAGTCGAAGTGGCTGGATATCACATACCATATTCTAAAACCCCCACTTCACCAGCCGTTATTAATGACGGCGGGCCAGCAATGCGGCATGGAATTTTGGCTATCACATCCATTCCATTTGCCCTTTTCATCAGGAAAGCCTTGCTGAACCCCCCTTCCATTTTATCAATAGCAGTCACGCGGCTAGAATCTCCTCCGACCATGGCAACCGTACTGCAGAGCGCGTCTAAGTCGAACCGGACATATCGTCGGCTAAACTGATATTCTTCGTCGACAAGGAAGTGGCCATTGGTGTAAGCGAAAAGATCCTCAGGCGCGACCGGCATGCCTACTTGAATCTTCAGTGACTATCTTCAGAACAAAGCTCCCCTCTTACCTCGACAACTTATTGATAGAGGTGTCCCCGGTTGGCCATAACATGATTTCGAGAGTTTTCTGATGAGAGGAAGCATTTCGCACAACCAGTTTAGAATGTTGCCCAAAGCCAGCTTGCAGTGTGGTGTCTCAAGAGACTCTCCTGTCTCGCCAAGTCTAGCTTGAGCGCCCATGATCGGACCGATGTTATTCCGAGAAACGCTAACCTGTAACGGCCAAGAAGTACGGAGTAACTATTAATCACTTGACCACACAACAGAGTTACGTATATTTCGGAATCCACAGCTCTCATACAATATGTAAATATCCGAGAGTTTGTATGCCCTTTCACTTGTCAAGCATTTCAATGTAGGAAGGAATAAGCGTAGAAGTACTCTGGCTTCTCGCCAACTGGGTTAATTTTGGATAACAATACTCGGTTTGTAGGCAAAAAGGTAAGCTCAGTAACAATTTATTTTGGCTGGCAAGGCTACGGTAGAGAAGTACAGAATGAGTCTCCTTCAATACCCCCTTGTAGAGTTGCACTCACGGTCGCGTGTATTTGATATTGCCCAGTATTCGTTGCACACGTGTATTGGTAGTCCAAACGTTCAGCTGGTGGGCAAACGCCTATCCTCCCTAGATGGGCGTAGACAGTCCCTACTGATGCGTACTTTCAGTGCCTGATGACAAGGACGCACGTCTTTCCAAGTCAGCTTTCAATGTCTTTTTTAGGAAGCAACGGAGAAACGAACTCCTTTAAAGGTTTGCTTTCGCCTGTCTCTCCATTTCCTGCCACCATTTCCTGGCAACTTCTTCCTGAGATTCCGGTGGTGTGTTCTCATCGATTTGACCAGATGCCAAGTTTGCATCAGTTCCCTTTTTCTTTCGGAACTTTACCAGAGAGTCGTTCTTCGCTTGGGAGTTGACTTGCAAATAGATGTTCTTCTTGCCATCTTTGGATTCACCGGCGTCGAGGCGCAGTTGAAGTTTCGAATCGTTATCTTTTGCCTGCACTGGCGCAATGCGCTTCCCTGGTGTCTGCTTTTGGAAAAGCTTCTTGTACAGCCCTCCTTTGAAGATAGCATCTTCGAATTGCTTAAGCACTTTGGACATTCTGAAAGATAAAATGAGTAACGATGTGAATTTGTAAGTCCCTCACCGAATGAGATCAACAGTCTGGCGTCCTCGAGGAGTATTTATAACTCCATGTTAAGGTCTCATCCGAGTGCTCGAGCCGTGAAATTCGGGGTATGGTTGTTGGCTCTCATGGTCGGTTTTGGCCCCGTACAGCATGGGCGGTATCCTAAAACAAGCTAAAGATAATCGATTCCAGCGCCTACCAGCACCTTCCTCTGAAGATTGAACGTGCAGCTTAAGCAATAGAATCTTGCCTTATTATCTAATAAAAAACACCTTGTTGTCATTTAATATTATGGACGAATCGATCAACTGAGCGCAGGCGCCTGTCGAATAGTTTGTGGAGAACCACTTGAGCATGAAACAACGGGATTTATGCACGGACGCTGGTCTCAAATACGCGCGCGCCATCGAAAGTTCCCGATATTTTACTAGTTATCCGCTAGAAGATGTGTAGGCGCCTTAGGAGATTGGGCGTTATTCAAAACACCTCTGCTTTCACGGACTTCCGCTACTGACTGTCTATGCATTTAGCAGGCCAACGTTCGGACCTTTGATTTAGAAGAGGCGGTTGCAGGTGTAACTGGCTGGCAAATCTAAAAAAAGAAACAGACGTGAATCTGAAAACCAGACATTTGGCTGCTCACCGAAATGAGGGCAATTCAGGCTTAAATGTCAGCCCATTTGCCAACTTCTTGGAGTTCCTACGGCAAAAACAGAACCAAGCCCTGGACATGTGTTTACTATTGCACGCGATGAAGTCGATAAACGTTGAGTCAATAGGAAGTCAACAGTGGTTGACAGGTAGTGTTGATGATCACTGACCTTTTTATGCGGGGTCAAACTTGAAGGATGTTCTTGGTGAACGTTTACTTGTTCGAGGGTATAGTATCATATTTTGAATGAACTTATTTATCATACGCAGAGTATCACGGTTGAGCGTCTATCACCACCTTAGCAGCAGAGAAAAGATGGTGTTTAACAGACACTATTGGCTCGTTTGTCTCCACTGTTATTTGTGTCGGTGCGTTCCCTAATACCCGGCCACCCCCCACGTCTACCAGCGATAAGTTTCCACCCGGCTCCTACTATTTCTTTATTAATTCCTCAGGCTTTTCACGATCTTAGGTCGTATGCAGCCCCTAGCTAGTGTGCACTGCTCCGTTGAATATGTACATTTGGTGGGCTCACCACTGCGCGATCTTTTGTACACACACACACACACACACACACACAAATTCATTAGCGGCTAAGCCGAAAGGGCAACTATCGCTAACCTACTATACATGTCATGCTATATACCGTTCTGTGTCTCATTGGAGCCCATGCATAAAACATTGCCTTATGTGTCATTTCCAGCACGCAGTGTCACAGCGGATGCTCGTGGGTTAGTAATCTGGTTAGTAGGCTGGCTTGAAGGCGCTTCTCCAAGTGTTCAACATCCTATCTCCGGCAGTTGAAGCGCGTCTACCATGAGTAGCACGAGGTGGTTGGTGGGTTAGATTTGGAAGGAAAGGGGGTGCGATTGAAGTTCGTCGGCTTGGTCAAGTGGCCTCGAGGCGGCCCGTAGCGATGGCGAATCGTATTGAGGCCCGTACTGCTTCTAAGTCCGGTGCCCACTTTTCATTGTCGGAAGGTGATTTCCCTCCTAGGTAGAAGGATATGTTTCCTCGGTGGGTTTCGGTACACTGTAGCATATCCGTCCGGCGTGCTGTCCACTTCCGACATCGAAAGAGGAAATGGTCCACAGTTTCCTTGGCTTGTCCGCATGTACACTGATCCGTCTCTGCCACGTTGATTCGATACAGGTATCCATTCAGTCTTGCCATGCCAGTCCGGAGTTGGGCCAGCACGCTTGCTTCTTTCCAAGACAATCGATCATACAGCTGCCGGGTGTGTTTCCCTGGAAGTGCTGCATCCGCTCGTTTGACGTGTCTCCCTATGTTTTCCGGTAATCCTTTGCCGGCGGCGGCTTGGGACCGTGCGATATTCAGTGTTGTTGACTTCATTCTGGCGACCTGTGCTTGAGGGATAGCATCCTCTTGGGTCGCGGCCCTGGCCTGCTCTTTCGCCAGGCCCAACAATTGATTATTCTCGCTGGTCGGGACCCAGCGGATGTCCATCCGGTTTTCGTGTCTCCGTAGTGTTTGAATCAACTTGTATATCTGGCAGATGTGTTCCTGGCCGACTGTTGTCGAGGATTCTTCAGCGTGAGTGTCGCCGCTTTGTTGCTCGTGAACAGCGTGACCCTGTACCGTTTCAGCCCTCGGAGCGTGTTCAGTGCGTGTCCCATTGCTCCCAGCTCCCCAGAGTATGGGTTTCTGCTCAGTTCTTGCACCCAGTGTGACGGAGAAGGTCTTCAGCCTCGGTTTTCGATACCGAGGAGGCTGCTTCTCAATCGCCACCCCGATTCCTACCATCTCATTTCGCGCCGAACTGCTGACCGCGATCCGCATGACTCCGCCCGTTTCGGTCTGTGTCTCTGGCAAATCCTAACCATCGCCCTGTACACGTTCCTCCCATGGTGCCAATGTGAATGGGTTGATGGTTTCCAGTGTTTCCATCTCGATGCTACTCAGCGCGTCTGCAACCAGATACAATGGCAAACGGTGGTATCTTCTGAATTTCTTGATCTGATCTGAGCTGTACTCCTGCGGAGGGGATTGGTGACTGGTAGGGTGTGAATGTCCGTCCACATCTTCATAGCTTGTCTCCAGAATCGGTGTTTCATAGTGGCAATGTGAGCCTCCGCTTCCGCTACGCTGGTCGCAACCGCGAGGAATGTCCCGACAATCGCTTGCGCTCCTGCCATTTGCACTCGGTTGATCGGCCCCATGGCCGTATTTTTGAAAGCATGCATCCAGACATTGGAGGCATAGTCCACCACAGGGGCCAGGCCCTCGGACGCTGCCCTTGCGATATGTCCCTTGTATTTGAGTCTCGTATCTATTACGACGCCCAGGATCTTGACATGGGCTTTCGGCTCAACAATTTGTCCCTTGATGATGAATGGTGCGAAGCCATACGTCTCACCGAAAAACGGTGTCTTGCCTACTGTAAAAGATGAATCTGTGATGAAAGGCAGCAGGGACCCGGGCATCAGCGTGTCTAACTTGAATTGATATTTGCTTAAATAATCATTCTGAGTATTGTGAGACTTTTCTTAATAGACTGATTGTTGATGTATGCCAAATATGATTCCAGTTTACACCTTCCTTGCGTATAATGGATAGAATGATGACGTCGTGTACTCTGACTGCTCAGCAATTACAGTAACCAGGCTACCACTGCTGCATGAATTAAATATTCCTCAAACAAGTCCGCACCAATTTCATAGAATTCTGAATAACTAAAACGCATCAGAGCTCTATAAATTTGTTCTGGAAATCTCACAAGAGCACGATGCATGGTGAATCGGCATTCAAGTAAAAGAGTGATCGTTACTCTGCATCTCTGTCAAGTAACATCTGGACAATACGGTGGTGACCCTGTAGACAAGACACTGATAATGCACTTTCGCCCTGCTTGTTTCTCGTGTTAAGCTCAACGCCCTCAATTTCCAGCAGCCTGCTCACTAGGGCAGTATTACCTTCACGAGCTGCAGCAAGGAGGTATGTATCCCCCTTAATGTTGTTTTGGCAGTTAATATTGAGTCGGCTCTCCCTCAAGAAAAGTTCAATGACCGAAATTGAACGAGTCTGAATCGCAAGCCAAAGGGGATCATCTTCGCCTTCGTCAGCTGCATTGATTTGAATACCATCTGCTTTAAGCAGAAGTGCGACCAATTCATAAGATCCTTGATACGCGGCAGCTCCAAGAGGGCTCTGTCTTCCGTCGCCGAGGATGTTGGGATCCACTCGAGTCGCCTCGATGCGAGTATACAGGAGACCATCCGGAGATTGTTGCGAAAGGAGGCAATATACAGTGCTGTTGTTTGCCATCGTGAACTGACCAGACAGCCTTTGACATTGACATCCACTCTGCTGTCTTTCAAAAACCGCTCGCTGATATCGTCGTGCCCCAGGTGCATAGACAGCCAGAAAGCAGTGTTGCCCCGGCTGTCCTGACAATTGACATCAAATTGTTGGCACGATAAAAGCAGGTCCACTGTCTTGGAACGATTTTCTTTGACAGCAATGTGCAATGCTGTACTTCCATATCGATCTTTCGTATAAAGATCGATGTTCTCTCGACTGAGCAGCATTTTCATGGCTTTGAGGTCCCCGCAACGTGTGGCTACCATCAACGATGTTTCGTGATTTGAGTTGACAGCGTTTATATTTGCACCCAAGTCCAGGAGGAAGTTCATGGCTTCAGTATCGTCAGGAAATTCGGCATGGTAAAGAAGCAATTGATCAAAATCAAGACGGCCATTCTGAAGCATAGTGGATGCCCTGGTGGTTGGCAGGGAATTCAGCAATATTTTCGCCATCAATGTGTCGCCTTTGATCAAAGCAACATGGAAGGGCGTGGTTCCTTCACTGTCTGACATACTAGCGTCTGCGCCACATTTCAGAAAGAATAACATTTTTTTGTAGTCACACCTATCCACAGCGTACGTACCACAGCATTGTTTTGCCTTGTGAGTTCTGTCGATTTATCTGCCTATTGATGCATTCCATAAACTCCTCGGCATTTTGTTGGGAAAGGGCTTTCGAAAAGCGAGCAAAGAAGGCCTGGAAAAAGGTCAGACACCATCGACGACTCTTCAAATACGATCTGACGTACCATTTTCAGAGATTTTTGACTTATTCAAGGTGATTTAAGATGCTGTCTTTATTTAAATCGGAATCAAGAGAGCTTCAGATGGGGGGATCGGGGACCATAAATAGCTGTGAAGTCATGGACGATAGGGCCATACACTTTAGTTTTCGGCTCGCGACAGTAAGTTTCGCGTCTATCTGGAGGCTTCATGCATATCCCTGACATACAGCAAGATCGGTGCTAGGACTATCTTGACCGGTCCTGGGAGCCTGAGCGCTTCTAGAACGCTCACACATGATCCCAGGGCCAGAATTTCGCTTTCGCGGATCTAGGTTAGGTGTCCTTGGGGCGGACACTCTGGTTTCATGCGCAGGCTTCTGGCCCGAGCGGGTTATGAGACGAGTGATCCTGGGATCTCAATCAGTGATTCCATGGAAGACTGAACCGGAACAGGGAATTAAATCAATGACCCTGGGAGCTAGTTTGCTCCTGGGGCTCTTACGTCGGGCTCTTACGTCATATCTTGGAGCCGTTGTCCTTGATCCCGAGGCCAAGACCATGCGTTCGGGGATTCAAATAGGGTATCCTTGGGACAGGCACCTTGATTCCACGTGCAGGCTTCCGGCCCAAGCATTTTCTTGTTGTGGATCTATACAGTGGCCCCAGCAACCACTGATACACTCCCAGGGCCATGTGGTGGGTTCCCTGAGCTACCCAGCCAATACATCACGATAATTTATCTGGTCGGCATTTTTTGATATAGCTGGCCAAGTTGCCTACGAGGTATTTATTGCTAGAAGACCCCGAGGAGAGCTTTTTAATCTCTATATCAAACTTCTTTTGAACATTCCACTTCAATCCAGCAGACATCAGCTCAGAGCCATGACTTCACAGAGCGCGGAGACCGATTATTCTTTCGCTGCCTTCCCCGCTCCTGACAACTATCGATTCGCGCACAATCACTGGATACCGCAGACGAGGTCTTCCCGCCCCAGTCGCTTCGAAAATATTCTTGGGAAGATCAGATATGAACATAATTTTTAAGTCAAGCAAAAGAGACCTTGACAGATACCCTACAACAGCTGCGTCTGGAAAATGACAAACTCCTTCAAATGCTGCAGCTCAAGGACAAAGACCTTCAAGCAGCTCAGCAACGCATAGAAGAGCTCAAGCAAGCGGTCGATAAATCGAATGACATTGCGGTACGAATGCAGAGCTGGGAAGGTCATTGGCAGCATGCGAGCAACATAACCCCCTGTTTTAAAAATCATCGAAGAAGACTATCCAATCTACGCTCGGCCCAAACGCTGGTTTTCAAGCAGAAGAGCAAGCACGTGTTCCCGGTCTTAGGCGGTCGGGTCGGTCAACGAGCTGGAAGGTGGAACCTCCCCAAAGTCAGCAATCCCCAAAACAAGTACAGCAATTATCAGTGGAGAAAACACCACACACGGCGCCCTATCGACCTGCAATTCCCTGCCAGTTGCAAGAGAACTGTCCCTTCGAATGAATTGAATTGCCTCTCCGTAATCACACGTTCGGATGTAATCGGCATATTGGCGGATTTGAAGGGGCTCGGTTGTTGAATGAGAAACGCTGGTTCTGTGTCCATATTTTGCAATGGTGGAGTTAACTTTCACACATTCTATCGATATTGTTGTCACAATCTTCATTTCGTAGGCAGAAGCGAAATGGGATGGTAAGGAGGAAGTACAGGGATTCGGCGGGCGCAAAACTTCGGTGTCATCAACGTCGGACTGACCGTGAATCACAGTTTCGTTGGACATTTGTGCTATCTCGATTCCATTGCATGTGGACATTTCGCGACGTTGGCCCTTAGTCCCCGAGCTCTGACATTTCTTTTTCTCTCCGTGCTGGCCAGTTGCTTGTAGGTAGTCGGCCCTTCTTTCCCTGCTTGTCACAAGGCGATAAGATCCACGTCGATCATGCGGTAGGGTTCGAAGTGTTTCGGCAACCATATTCTTAGCCAGCGGAAAAGGCTGAGGCGGGTTCGGTCCTGCGATCCTGAGTCGAGCTTGGTAAACTAGAGCGACTGTCAACGATATATTCTCGCATCGGGTGGCGAAGATCTAGCTCACCATGATCGGCAACATGAGAACTAACTGAATTTATGTGTAGGTCGCTCTATTCTCTCTCGCAAATCGCGAACAGCTCACGAATCTTCTGGACTGTTAAGCTCAAGATGGCCTCATCCATAGTGGTCACGAGGTTGGTGAAGCTAGGAGGATCCCTCCGGGTTCACGAGCACATCTCTCTTCAGGGACGTTCGAGCGAGAGGGTAGCAATGCTACTTTAAAGTGTCTTTAAAGTGGAGATATGCATCGAATAGGCCAATTAATCACCCGTCGCGGTTGTCCGAATAGCAACACCACACCCAGGCCAAAAGAAACTGGCCCAGAACAATACCACTTTGAAGTATTTGCATTCTCAACGGCGCACAGGCACACTCAGTGACGAGGGAAGCATGCAACTGTTGTAAAGCATAGTGGCAATTTTCATCCTGGAAGCCTCAACGACACGCATCTCTTTTCAGGAGGATACAACCTGTCCGCACTTTTTGGTCGAGTACCAGAGGTAGCAGACATGCCCCTAGCCGCCTCCAAAGTATGAGTCATAGCGTTCAAAACATTCACGAGTCCTTCATTGGGTGGGCTGTGAATATGAGGACTGCGAAAGCTTTCTTCAAGTGAGTTGCTCTCACGGTAACCACCACCATGCGTTGGTAGTCATTTCACTCAAGCTCCCGGCATAGCGGTGTCCCAATCTTGTGCGATGTTGGAGACTTTGGGGTTGTTGAATCCCGCCAGCCTGGAAAGCTCAATTAATCGTGTTGAATAATTAATCACATGTGGCGTGTCCAGAGACAAGTTGTCCCTCTGTTCAACGCCTTACCCTCTCGAAATGATAGGTGATACGTGGTGCAGGTAGATTTCCTGCAGGATGTGCCAGGATCTCATATAATCAGCTGTAGCCGATTCTTAATGCGAGACGTAGCGAGACTCGCGGTCAGGGGACCCCAGACACACCGGGTGGGTCCTGATAACGTATGTCCTTCTCCCGTGTAAGCTTGATGTATATCTCCGACATGCACCCTAGGAACTAACATATCTTTCCTGGGAGTGCTAATGGTCCTAGGAGCTAGTGCTTTTCCTAAATGCCCAGTGGTTGGCTCCAGTAACTATCTCGAGCACCACATCTCCATGAAAGCCACTTGGCCAATACTACCTGATCTAGATGATCATATGCTATTGAGGGTACTTAAGTGCTGCCCTCAGCTCTAGAAGAGCTCACTAATTTTGTATATTCCCATCCAAGCTCAAGAAACATATCAAATCAAAAGCTATGCCTTCACAGAACAAGGAGTTCGACCGCTCTTTTGCCGTCTTCCCCACCCCATACGTTGCTCGACCCATACCCTCAGATCATCACGCAATATTTCCGCAGAGTTCACAAAGCCACCCTCAGAGACGTCTCGAAGAACTCCTTGCGAAGATCAAATATCAGTATGATCTTTTAGCCCATGAAAATGTTTCTTTGGCTGGTACAAATGATATCTTGACGGTTTCCTTGCGCCAGCAGAATGTACAGGCAAGCGCAGCTCTTAAATTGTCGCAGCTCATGGGTAAAGATCTTCAAGCAGCTCAACGACGTATCCAAGAGCTTGAACAGATGGCCCACCAGTCGAAGGAAAATGCAGTACAGATACAGAATTTGGAAAGTCGCTTGAAGGCATGCGAGCAACAAATTTCCAAACCTGAGCACTTGTTCGAGGGAATGATCAGAACAACGCGGGATAGAAATGGTGCTTCTCTCCTATCAGAGCAAGATGGTGTTCCCGAGCTTGCACAGTCGGTCAACGAACTGGACGTTGGAACCGGACGTTGGAACCGGACGTTGGAACCCCTTTGAAGCCGGAGGACCAGTGAACCGGTCAGATTGGGAGAGGAAACGTTGCAGCCGTCGTCTACCATATTCGACTGACGCGTCTTAGTCGTGGTTCTGCTCGGGTTTATGAGGGTGGAGCGGGTCGCTCAATGGCGTCTCGCATACACGCATGATTTGATGGTTGGCTCAGCAAACACGAGGGCCGTGTTGAGCTCTTCTATTGCGTTCTGCAAGTATAGAATCATTGCCTCCTATTCATGTATTTCTCGTACCTATGAGGCATCGTCATAAACTCAAGCGCGTTGAACTTACCAACTCCATCGTTCCTACGAATATAAACGCTAAATGTCCTGATATTATTATTTGCCACCGCGATAACGAGAGGTACGGCCTTCGGCACGACACGTTGTGACCTCGACTGCGTTTTTCTCGGGAGCGACTGACTGGCATGATCATTGACTGGGACCAGTCCTCAAAAGGTGATGCTGCCGGATTAGCGGATGTCAGTCAATCCTCTAGTACAGGGACAATCAATCTTCCTTTGAATTACAGCAAAGTTATGTCCGTTTAGAGTAAATAAAAAAGTATACCGAGGCCTGTATTGAGGAAAGAGAGAGTTATTGTCGTATGAAGAGTTTGCTTCTGAAGAGTGAGTATCGCTTGAGAATGTTGTGCAAAGAGAAATGCGGTCACGGGCGACTAGGCAATCCCTAGAGGCGTCGCACACGGCATTCTCATGGACACATCCACATATGCGGTGCTACTATCAGCTGTAGTTTGCCAGGAGATTATGTACAAAAAAAGACGGATCTAACGGTGGCATCGTGGGTAGTGCCGTCAGCGGGGAAATGATCGAATGGTTGGAGTATGGCAGAGGTTCCATGCGCGGCCACAGAGATAGTCGGAAAGTGAAAGCCATCGATTCAGGGACTGTCTGGGAGATAATGTCCAACATCTCTCCCCTTATGCGGCGTAGATTCCCCATGACCGATTCCACCCGAGGCAAGAAGAACAGATGCTCTCCGATCATGTCCCCAGTGATCTGATCAAGCCGTGCCAGTCGAATCTCGACCCAGTATATTTCCTCCGCAAGGAAAAATGCTGACATGAAGAGGAATATATCTTCAGACTGAGTCAAGGCTGATAAAGGATCAGGGCCTGTCCATTCGAAACCCGACGGATCCTCTCGGTTGGGATGGAAGAAGCATTTCACCAAGGAGGTCCCCTGAGGTTCGTACCCAACAAGATCAGCAAAATACAGGGGAGCTACCTCACCGTTGCGGTCTGTGTGAAGACAAGGAGGCGGCGTCGGTATACCGGACGACTCTCGCCAGATGGCGTGAAGATCGAGATCAAGATCGTAGTCTGCGCGATTGTGAGCTCAGGTGGATGGGAAGGTCTCGGAGTACGAACCATTTTGGACGGGCCCATTCATACTTTTCAAACCTCCGCCGTTGTGGACGTTGTGAACGGGAGGAGTATCAATAGAGGCGATGCGGAAACGGCTGGAGGTAAGAGATTATTTATTGAGGCTCAGCGGTCTTTAATGTCTTCAGGAACTGGCAGAGGAGTTGTTAGAGAATTTGGCACGGAAATGTTTGAACATTGGTGAAAAGGTGATACTTCACCAGAGTCAACGAATTCCAACTGGTCGCAGAGACACTTCACCAGCTGTCCACGATGACTTGGACACGATAATCCTGGCAATTGGCAAAGACGATCGACACCATAGTTATCCCAGACCCCCCCTCCACTTGGCCTTAAGCTTCTGTGAATCTTCAAGGCCTATTAACCCGGTAGCCTCGGCTATTGCTCGCTTTCAACCCTGAACCATTCCTTCATGAAGGCACTGAAGCGCATATTTACGCTGCCTCAACGCCAGTGCTTGTCATGGCGAAGAACAAGTCAACTTCAATTGATACGTAGTGGACAAGACAACCTCAAGACTGATAATCCTATTGAACAAGATGCGCGGTCCTCTGCTCCATACATTAAAATTCGAAATGAGATTGTCCTTCGGACACTCAAGTTACGCTTTCTTTCCCAGCTCCCACTCAGATCACGCTAAACTGAATTCGACCAAGGGAAGCTCCCACCGTCTACCCCAGATAGCTTCCTGGTACACCAGCATCGTCCCCCGAGTATGGCCAATCATTATCTTCGGGGGCAATATATACAAAATGCGACGGCAGCACATCCTCGTCTGTGAAGCTGTTGCGTCTTGAATAGTCCGGAGCGTGTAGACTCGACTTTTCCACATCTTCAGAGAACGCAAGAGGGACATATGAAGGCAGCATTATGTCTGCTGGTTCGATGGGGACGAGCAGCCCGCTTCCCAAATCGTCCTGATATGATTGGGGAGTGGTAGCGATTCCCTCGAAAGGTTTGTGAGAATCTTGTCTGGTGTCGAAGAACGTCTTTTGGCACAAAAGCGACTTGCCGTTGAGTACTTTGAGTCCCGTACACAACTCCACCTCTTCGCATGCATTTTGGTCCTTGACAGCCTTTGCGCATGAGGTGAGCGACATGGGCCGAGTTTTAAGATCTGACGGATAGCTTTCGCCCAAACCTGGCCCGGTGTCGAAAACTCCACCCTCGTACGAATGTATATTATCGTGAGACGGAGGGAAGCAGGGCTTGTAAGAATCTGCTGTGTCTGGATGATTTCAGTCAATTCATTCTCTCCCTTTGTATTCCCCAGAGTTACCACTTACAGTGAATGGGCTGAAGTAGGTCGGCAAAGACTGGAGGTTCCTCCATGCAGGCCCAGGGATAGCTCGCAGAAGGGCAGACGGAGCATCTCTCATCTTGCTGGAAGTATCCTTGATGATCCCCGTTTTGCGTTGGATCTGAGAGTCCATGATCAGTGAGACGAGAGAATGCTCCACTCCAAACTGGGAATGATGATTCATGGTTGGGGGGATTCTCAGGCACTCCAGGATGGTCGCCACGTGATGGCGAAGACCATGCTTGTTGCTGCCAAGCTTGTCCAGCGAATTTCGCCAGTGGCTTTTCGCTCCATGCTGGATGGCCGACAGATATATGAGTAGGTATGCGATTTTCCTGCATTGTCCTGTGTGCCTATGGAAGACCCTTCAAAGACGACCCGAAAGTGCGGAATAGGATACCTTTTGAATGTTTTGACTGGGGTAGCAGCGGCAGTCGAAATAAAGTTCAGTCGAAGTTGAGGTTCCCACTTAGAGCATGTTGATGCTTATATACTAAATCCTCTGCTCCATTTTCATGAGTTCTGTTCCTAGGAGCGAATGCCATTTGGTGTCAGAAACATGCATGAATCACACATGACTGGAAGATTGACTGTAGGGTGGAACCATATGATGCATCTTCATTCCCTTGAACGCGAGGAAGCCTCTTTATTTTGCCTATCGCTATCCGCGTCTACGCACACGTGAGACCGTCAGGTACCAAGCGATCTCCTGGGAGCGGAGACCCACAATGTGAGGATCTCATGTATGCGTAGTTGGTAGGCGTTATTAAGAATAGTAAGAGAGACAGGCTTTCTTGCGTTCAGGGGAACCCACATGCACCATTTGGATCCCACATAGGTCATATCTCCAGCCATCTCGTAGGCTCCATGTATATCCGTGAGAAGATAGGCCAAGAGTCCCAGGATATTAATCAAAAGCCCCGGGAGCGAGTCAGCTCCCGGGGCCGGTGAATGCATTCCTAGCTCAAGTTGTGTCGTTGATAGGAACATTAACTGAGGTCCGGGGGCCAGTCTTCCCGCAACAAGAATAATCTGCTGGGGCCAGAAGCCTACACGTGAATCCAAAGTGTGCCAGTCCCAGGGGTAACCCAGTTGGATCCCCGGAAGCAAAAACCTGGCCCTGGGATCTAGAACGAGGCCCTAGGATCTAGAACGAGGGCTCTAGGAGCGCGTCAGCTCCTAGGACCAGCCCAGGCGATCCCGACACCGAATACGCGTAGATAGGAGCAGAAGTCGCAGCTCCAGGAGTAGCCTCCACCAGTATATGCGCCATATGGTGTACAAGGTACCGCGATCGGCACAGGTACGAACGTTCGCCCGTATCTGTTGACCTGTTTCTTGCATCAAAGCGCCGTCTCGAGAAGACGTACTATGATGTTTTCTAATGCGTATGCGTATAACTCCCGGATTTGTCGAATAGAAGCATGATTCAGTAGACCCTGGGACAACGAATACGTCCGAGGTCTCTGAATAGGCGTGCAGAGATTTTCCCCGCGGTGCTGTACTCGGGTCGGGTTCCCATTCCAAAATCCATCCCGTGCGTAATATCCTCAAGCCAGCCGTCAGTTCCTCGCGTAGCGGTCAGGGCTGCCACATGCTATCGTGGCTGTTGACATCTACCGCCCAGACTCATAGGCAGCGCTGGCCATGAGCTATGCAGACGGGGTCGCTGGCCGAGGGGTGCACAAGCAGTCGGCAGTGCCAACGAAAATGGACCGGCGGCGAGCAGTCCTTCGATCGATTTGTTTAGGAACACGTCGCGTGGGTATCCAGTCTTGGCTTTCGTGCGACTGCTAGGATGGGCCCAAACGCTCGTTGTGTCGACAATGCGGCTCACCAGCAGGGAAGGAGGTAGAAGGGTGATTTAGGCGGGCCAAGCAGAGTAGGCTGGTGATGTGAATAAAGCGAAGTTGCTGAATTGGTCGACAACCCAATACAGTGGGGATTTTCTCGGGCAACTTAGGATTCTGCAAGATGTATCCTCTGTAGATGGCTCACGGAGAGGCTCGCACGTTCTAAACTAAGACGCTCGGGTCGCGTCGACGACGCGCCTGGTCGGGATTCACGTGACGAGTTTGTACCGTTGTCTGAGGTCCGCGGACTGATCAAAGGAGATCGAGTATATTAGATATTCGGGTGCAATTGAATAGAAATAGCCATTGTTGTGGCCTTGAGTATAGCTATACGCCGTGATCTACGCAGTCGCATGGACTTGACTCCCGTAGAATGATACTAGACGAACCTCTCATATGAACAGCCTGTTTTTTGCAAGAAAACACCACTCTATCATCATTCGAGTGTCAGTACTGTAATAATATAACCAGATATCTAAAGTCATTGCACATATTTATCTTCAATGCTGTTGGGATTACCGGCGTTCCTTGGATTCAGTCTGCCCGTGTAAGCTTGAGTGTCTCGCCTAATTGCTCCTAAATATATCTCTACAATAGTACCCCATTAAACTACTATTTTAGACACAACAAACACATGATATTCAACAGGCGAAATTACTGTCGAAGAATTATGGATAGACTGAGTAGGGCAAGAACATATTCTCTGAGATTCCACAATATCTACAGTATAGTCAATGTGGTACGGTCACGCTTCAGGGTCTTCCGCGAATCCGAGCTAGGTAGCCGGCGCGCGACCGTGACTTGCGCAAATGAAGGCGCGTTGACCAGATCCTAGCCTCACAACGCGAAACGACCAAATTGGCTTGGACTTCAGGTCCACCGTCAGTGTCGACAGTAATGTGATGGTGATGACAGCTAAAAGCGTATGCTGTTGATTCTGGTGATCACGCTGCAGTTCGTGTCTCAACGTTTGAAGCTGCGGTCGTTAAGTCAACGCTGGTCGTGAATGAATTACTTTGTGATAATGGGGAAACGCGAAACGTGTAACGAAGGACACTCCTGGTGACAGAGTAGTGTTCGATGAGGCCCGATATGTCCGCACAAATCGTCTCTGTCAATCAACGTTCCTTCAACGACAATTTCCCGTGAACTTGACACACCATTCTAGTACGGCCGTAGAAAGTGTGTCTCGTTGACTTCTCAGCCTGCCTTTGAATTTTGCTCAACTTGAAATTAGTTGAGGAATAGGCTCAACAGACCTCATTTTGGGCAGACATCCTCGCCGGTGCGTCTCAACATTTGACACAGACAGACAGCCAAACCGGTGCAATGTGAGGCAGCTGGGCGACGAGGTAAGCTGACAAGTCTATAAATACCACCTGCTGCCCCAGTCTTCTGTCGGACCAAACACTACCTGGCTTTGTCACACCGAGGAAAATCCTCAGTACACGAAGTCATCCAACGCTCTCTTGCAGCAAACCATGAAAAGTTCTTCCAGCTTTGGTTCCTCCGTGCTCCTCTCGGTACTGACGCGACCAGAACACATCATGATCATTCAAGTCAGCCAGTTCCTGTTAGACGATAGATGCGTGGGTTTTCAGTCACTACAGGCCAGCTAATTAAGAAGGCAAAGCTTTTGCCTGGCCTAAATGACTCCAACATGTCTTCTGTACGGACAAGCGCCTCTACTTAGGTGTGCACCTGCGCTGATCCAACGTCAACCTCTACAGCTTTTACCCCTTGATTTCGGAACGCAGGAGACTGTTCAGCGGGAGGTATGTCTACTCTTGTCCTGAACCCATTCGATACTATGCTGACATGACAGATACTGCGATCAACCTGATCTGTATGCATTGAACCGCTACAGATGGGCGCAACGAGCATCACAACCGTACACGGCCAGCGTCGATCGAGATCATTCATTGACAACCACATGTGAGCCAGCTATCCCTTCTCGGAACTAGTAGCTAATATCTGGCAGAAGTGGCGCAGAGCGAGACCCCGAGCGTTCGATTGCCCCGATGCGAGTTGACAAACGTCGATATCTGGCATGACTCAGAACCTGGCAAATAGCCAACAACAAGACTACAGATGGACTCCCCCACGGCTTATCCAACCGAAGGTCCATACCACCGCGCAGCTATCTCGCATGGGGGCTGATCGTCCGCAATCAGGTATGTCTGCCGAGTGCCAGTGGCCCAGGACCGTTCACTCCGATCGCCGGCCACGATTATCGTGCAGGGTAGGAAACCTAAAATGGCCTTGCATAATGTCGCAATGACGAGCATCCGTGGTCCATCGTAATCGGGCGTTCGCTGGCCGATTCAACCAAGGGCGATATCTGTGTTGTCTCAGCAGTCTGCTGACCACCGTGAGGTGCGCGCGGGTCAACAGCGTCGAAGATGATGAACTGTGAACTATAAATAGCTGGATCTCTCCATATACGTCAATTATCACACTTGTACCTCAATCCAGTGTTCAACTCGCGAGGGGTCAGGGTAAATGATTTCACACACACACACACACACACACACACACACACACACACACACACACACACGCCCACACACACGCACTCCTGTGGAATCTTTGAACTAGATGAGTTTTGATCGTCCGAGGTCTGCCCCTTGAAGTTCGAGTAAATAGGAAGAATTTCAGATCTCTGTTTTAAGAACTGCGCAGAGGTGGAAGACGAAAAGACCATGACACAGTGCTTCTGATTGTTGTAAAGAGCCGTGACTTCGGTTTTCCGTTTCTCATCAAAGAAAACGACAAGATGAACCCCCGACCCCCAACCCCCGCCCCTGGAAATCACTGTCGTTGACGTAGGTACATTCTCACTGTAGCCGGTTGCAATCAAACTATTTTCCTTCCCGCTTTGCCTGATCCTTTGATCCATCATCAGGCATAGCACTGTTGAAAAAAGATTGAATGCTCTCATCTGCCATTCTGCCGAGTGCTTGATATGAATTATTGCCTGACTTGATACGTTTGGCGGATATGAGATCCTCCAAAGTGGTGACAATGGCTTGTCGGCTGTTATCACCTGTGCTGACATCCTCGAAATAGTGAGTTCGTGGTTGTTTTGCTTCTTCTTCTACCTGCTTGCAAAAATCGAGTAGTGATTCTGTCCCGCTTATTTCTTCTCTGAAAGTTTGTTCCTCAGTTTCTTGCTCATTGTTTGATCTAGGCAGATATCGCTGTTGTCCCTGGACAATCCGACCGACTCCATGTAGATGCTGGAGCAGGCGCAGCTTCCAGCCCATGATTTCCTTGTAAGTAGAGTTAAGCCCTTCCGCATTGATCAACCATGACACGTTGGGGTTGAAAAACGGAGATGCATGATCAAAGGGCCTCGAAGAAAGGGCCACTTCACCCATCAAGCTTGGTCGCGACTGGTCGATCAGAGAGAGAAATTGCTCACAAACTTCAAGGCTCTTCTGTGTGCTATTCTTCTCATCCTCCATTAATTGGAGCTCCGCTGTGTCGATGCCAGAGATCACGGGTCCCTGAGCGCTTGCGGTCTGTAGCCTCTCTCGAATATCTTGCAAGTGATTTTCCAGATCACATTTCGTATTCTCGATGAGGTCTTTGTATTCCTCCAAAACAGCTCTTGTAGTCTTTGTGGTGCGTCTAACGAAGACATGTTAGGCCAACGAAGACAAAGACGACGGTGACTTACAAATTTGCATATGCGAGTGCAATGGAAATGGTTGACTTGTAACTAGCCAACATGTCCTTGAAACCGGTAATGTCCTCACCCATGTATCTCAACCTGAGCCAGTCTCTCTTGCTGCTTCGCTCTTCGGTGGAATGTGACGTGCATTTCACGATCAAATCATTGAATTCACCACAAGCACTATTGCACCTCATGAGAGGCTTCTCAAGCGTTGTAAGATCCACTTCAAAGTTGCAGATTGATTCGTCCAGAGCCTGAAGTACACCCTGGAGAGCCTCTAGTTCTTGGCGTAGTTCACGAATCACCTTGTCTCGAGATTGAAGGCTCTGAACTGTCTGGTAAAGAGTGATAGATGATTGAAGGGCGAGGGCCACGAGGGATGTGATAGCGGAAATAGTACCGACCACTTCCGCCATAGCTAATCCGAGCAAAGCGTTGCAAACCTTGTTGATGATATTTGAAAAGGGGAACTGAAGTGAGCGATGGCTCTCCAGTGACTTGAGAAAGAAAGCGGCAGACTTATAGGGAAGTGGGAAGTTGCCGGAAAGCACGAGTGGGGCTTCTGAAACAGCCTTTCCAGCCCCTCAATGAGGTAGCGCGCGGCTAAGGGGATTGACTTCCTGAACCATCACATTTACTCGCTTCCACCATCTTAGATATAGATGATTTTGTAGTTTACGAAGATATGAATCCAACAAATCAATATTGCTACCTGTAAATCATCCTGGAAATCGGCGGTCATACGCAGACTCGACCAAAACTGTTGACTGTCCAATCGCGCCTGTATTTCGCTGTATGTATGTATGTATGTATGTATGTATGTATGTATGTATGTGTCAGCCCATGGAGGGATAACTTACCGCTAACAAGTGGTCACATTGAAGATCACATTTCCTATGTCTTTGTATGTAATTCTGCTTACTCATGGACTCGAGCGTGGTAACCGCCGAGTATCGGTTGTACGGACTGACAATCCCGTACGGACCGCCAAGCCCACCGGTAAGGGCAAGGGGACTACTCTCAACAGCAGTCTCCGGAGTTTCCTCAATCAATCAATCATTTTTCAATCCACATTATATTGATTCCGCTTGACCTCATTGGCCGTCGCAGCATACTAGGCTATACGAATATAGCCTGTGTAGACACGGGCCTTACTTGATGAATAACCTGTCCTAGTGGTAAAATACCACCTCAGTTCGAAACAAAACGCACGTGATTATAAGGGCCCGTGCCCGGGCACGTGATTATTGCCCAATGTCCCGCCGTGGTCCTTCTTCCCCTCCAAACCCCTCCCTCAGTCGACTGCTTCACAATAATTGAATATATGGTGGCTCCTCCATCTTGCAACATTGGGTATGTGGTGGGAGCTCTTTTACTAAATCAGTTCTTATTCTTTCTCATCCATATGGCTTCACCTAGGCACCTGTTGTTGATTGCCATTGCATTGCTTAGTACTCTCCGCCGAAATGAATACCCTCCCACTTCCGCGTGATGCTGAAGACATTCGTAAGGGAATCAAAGAAATGATCCCTGAGACCACTACCCTTTCATCGGGCGACCTTCCTAGTGTCACGGCGGAGATTCGGGCTGATGGAAACAAGACATATCTGGGAAAGACGCTTGCAGAAAAGATTTCACTTCTTACAAAAGAAATGCATATTGGCGATGTGCGTACTCTATTTTTCCCTAACATCAGTCATGGTGCTGATCAGACTTAGGGTTGGGGCTGGCATCTGGTTCACTTTTCAAGTAACACCAAACTCCAAAATGAACGAAAGCAAGGGTACCTGATACCACTATCTGAAGAAATCACCTTGGCGCCTGGGGGAGTACTAAAAGAGTCTCGTTACATAAACATCACCACAGAGCCGGAGGTGAGTTCAGGGGCAACTGCTATATTTATTGTTCCGCGCCAGTGAACCAAGGTGTGCTTGCTTAACGATACGTTCATTGATCTTCTCATAAGACGATATACAATATCTCAATATCTCAATGTGATAAAATTCGATATACACTGAAATAGCAGAAAGATGGGAATACAGCGAATTCTCAGGTAACTAAATCAGGGGTGGGTGCCTGATCAGAATGATTTTGCCTGTAGTCTGAGTGTGTCGCTGTAAGCGGTACGCTAGTGCGGTACTGAGAATGATGACTTTGCAAATCCGTTGACGAATTTATAGAGACCTCGGCCACCATCATAGCTTGCTCATCTTGCAGCCTAGCAGACTCCACGGCCAACGTTGTTTGGGGCTGTTCGTGCATGTTGAAAATGCTTTCCGGGCTCGTTAAGTCTGCTTCGCCCTGCGGGTCAAAGGGACCGGGAAGCCTTATTTGGGAATTTGCGTGTATGTTGAATACTCTCTCCATGCTCATTATAGGTGCTTCGTTCTGTAGTTCGAAGGAGTCAGGGAGCATAGTTTGGGGATTTTCATGTATGTTGAATATGCTCCCCGTGCCCGTTATGGCTGCTTCGCCCTGCAGGTCAAAGGGACCGTGAAGCATCATTTGGGAATTTGCGTGTATGTTGAATACTCTCTGCATGCTCATTATAGCCGCTTCGTTTTGTAGTTCGAAGGAGCCAGGGAGCATAGTTTGGGGATTTTCATGTATGTTGAATATGCTCCCCGTGTTCGTTATGGCCCCTTCATCTCGCGAACCAAATATCTCAGGGAGCAACTGGTGGCTGTTGTTCCCGAGAACAAAATCGCGGGTTGGCTGGCCCGTCTCATCGTTTGGACGAGAGACGGACTGTTCTTGTGATTGACGTCGGGAACTCACTGAGACTGTGATGCTATCAGTGGGCGTGGTCGAGCAACCGCTTGGCCGTTGCACTCCTACTGGAGGTTGTTCTATCCAGAAGGATTGCCTATGCTGCAAGCTTTGCCCTTTAATAATGATCAGATGAGATCTCGGTGGTGAGTAGACATTTGCTCACCCAACACGGACTCTGGCGTCTCGACGACGATATCATTGATCGATACTTCAATTTTTGTCCACAGAAATCCAAACACACTAGCCGCAACGATATCTAAAGTGGCTCTGTTCTGCAAATTCAGTATACCACGGTCTTTTATCCGTTGAATTTGCTGTTCTCTTTCCGGTCCCGTGTATCCCAGAAGTCTTATGCTTTGCAATGGTCAGTAATCTCAGGTTGTCAGATATGTTTCGGGTAACGGACAACTCATCATGATAATCCTGGGGCAAACAGAACAGATTGCCGAGATGCCAGTCCTCATTTGTAGATGAACCTCCAATACTTCGACAAAATGCATCAATTCGCCCCCCTTGATCGATCAACCGAATGATATTGCCCTTGACCTTGACCTTGTCCGATTCACTCTGAACCAATCCAGATTTCAAAATTATCTTTGCCATGTCATCAACATCGTTTGACCGCATGTAATGTAGGCATAACCTCTCTTTTAACCGGGAAAACACGATTTTAAGGAGGCGCGCACGAATGATATCAACCTCCTCTCGTCGACCCAGTTGTTGGAGGCACAGGTAAGCTTCAGCAACTGGTGAGCTCTCCAAATCTAGCCTCAGGCTTTCATCTTTAAAGAATGATGATGGATTTTGACTCCAATCCTGTACATTAGCCATCAAAGTTGATGAAACTGTTATCTTTGAACTAGCTGGTTTTATCGATTCGATCCGAGAGCCTTTTTGGCCCGTCGTCTGTCGTCGTCTGCCGATACTTCTTCTGGTTTTTTCGGGGAGATGGGCCCAAACCTCTCGGAGCGACTTCATAAACTGTTCTATATTAGCTTTTGTCTCGGAGCTTGGTTGAATAACGTACTTCTTTTTTGGAAAGAAGGGCTGTGACATCGATCATTCCCGTATTTTCAGCTTTTCGGCAAGCTTCAGAAAGAGTGTCTGCTACCAATTTGCTTTCGGACAAGCCCATGGCGAGGAGAAGGTGAGCAAAGATCACCTCCACATTTCAGAGACAGTAACCGTTCAGCGTGGGGGGTGAGCAGAGTCAGGGGGCAGGTCACATGCCCTATGGTTTATTTCTTGATTACACAAGTTATGCAATAGATATCATATCCTTGAACATGGCGGCTATTGATCCCTCATGATTGGCGCATTGCCCAGCACGTAACCGTGAGCATATGCCAAGAGTTGACTGTCTCACAGCCAGCAGCTGTACCCAATAATAGTCGCCATAGCCCAGCTGAGCGGGCTGTGCGGCCAGGGCACCGATCGAAGAATTCTCGCCCCCTTTCCCGCGCACAATTTCATGCCCACGTGGGGTGACGCTAATCAAAAGCGGCGTAACCCTGCTTCTCACCTGGACGACGTCCACAGATCTATTGATCGAGCATAAGCTACATGCCATTGCTGCTGCTGCTCAAGGTGTGACGGTGAATGACTGCTGCAATCATCAAGGACTGCATAAGGGCAGTGATTCAGAGTCAATCTGTAAAAGGTCAAAAGTTGCGTCGTGCTCCCTGGGAGCTCAACAGCTCCTGAAAGCAGACTTGTTGCCAGAGTCATTCGACCATTAGAGAGCGACAAGCTCTCTAGTAACGCCTCTGGCAAACAGTCCTCATCAACTACCTTCTTCAGCGACGGGTCACACATGGTACGCTACAATATCGTCGACTTCCATACAATCTTTCGCTTATTCGCTAACGCCTCTTCTGCTTTCTATATAGAGGCGATTGGTTCTTTCGAACGTCATTGGTCGGGATAGTGGCGTCGGAATGAGATGTAATGAGACAAGGCATCTCATGCGTAGCCGACGATCTGCTCTTCATGGGTGGGGTTTCCCCCTCTTCGGTCGTGGCGTTTTGATTAGACCGTGCTATGATATTACAAAGAGCTGAATATCATTCTCTGGGCATTCGACAGGCAAAAATGTGCTGCAGGAGCTTTCATCACCGAGCGGGAAAAAAAAAAAAGCTTTTCTTCTCGGTAATACACGTTCGGACCCGCCATTGAACATTGGATCTGCAGATTGCTCCCTTTGGAGTCGAAGTGCACTATGTGCGACGTCCCGAAGTATGTATACGAAGAACCAAGTTCATTGGGAATCCATCTTACCGTCTCGTTGTATCTATAGCCTCATATTTCCCGCTGTATAAAGAACAAAACAACCAATTCATCCCTCTGAACTACAACACTTTGACATGTCCCTCAAAACGTAAACCTCGAAAATGAGGGAGAACAGTGGTTTGCCTGCCAGTCAGAAGCTACAGTAGCTATTAACACCGCGAAAGAAACGCCAATGGTGTCTCTAGAATGGGATCTTTGATATGCCGCTTATCGCTTCTCTGCGTATCGATCGCCCGGAGTGTTTTGTCGGTGTTCCGTGAGGGCTGACGCTATCGAGGGCTCGATTCCTTAGGCTCAAAAGCACGCTCAGCAGGGGTAACATGGCCATCACAGATGGAGTGGCTGCGGCGATGACGGGGACGATCTGAGCAATTGAGATGGTTGGGTGGATGATCAGTGAGCCAAAGGGGCGAGCCGGCGGGGAGGGGGGGGGGAACTCGCACGGACGACTGGAACGCACCGACCCACATGACTATTCCATTTTAGGCAAATCTCTTTGTTGCCAAACAGATTTCCTTGAAACAGAAAGGCGCAATCTCTCAAATTTCCTTGTCAGACATGATTGATCTGCTAAATGGTAACTAAATCGAACGTACCCACCATCTCTCTTTTTTTTTTTTTTTTTTTGGGGGGGCGGAAATGGGTCTTTGAAGTTATGTTTGCCTTCGTTAACTTAAAACAAGTCTTAATTGAAACTGATTTCTCTTATCCCATGAATCAATAAAGCCCCCAAAAAACCCGCTTGGTTTCATTACAGCGACCTACAGTATGAAGATTTTCGAAACAAGTATCTCCGCCGCAATTCATTGTCTCGTACTTTCCAAGTCAGAGGTGAGGTATTATGTCCCGTATGGGTACCATACTGATGTTTTTTTAGCGGTGGTCTATCTTGCATATCCGGAATCAAGACGAGCATGGAGTGACACTAGAAGCAACACAACGGAAGCTGTTTATCCCGCTCGATGCTATGCAAAACTCTATATTTGGAATTGCGTACCTGCTCGACCACGGCGGACATTTCTGGTCAATGGTTCTCCATACCATGCGGAATCGTGGGAACCCAGAGTGGCAGCCTTATTCCGGAAGCAACGGAGTGAGAGTTTCCAGCAAAACTCAAAGAGGAATGCTATTCTTCTGCCCAGTTGTGTATGGAAAAGACAGCAATTGCATACCATTTACTATTCTAACCCCGACACTGCCTGGTCAGCTAATGGTCTGGCGATCCGAGCATCCTGATAGCCACTTTTCGCGCCGGCTGAAAATCACTTTTTTTCTGAGACTAGTCAAGATGGCTTGTATTGGGAACGGGAAGTACCTTTGGCGAGGGCTGCTTAGTCTCGCTATTTTGGTGCTCCGATGTGTCTTGGTATTGACTCTGGCTGCTGATCGTCTGACACAGGTGCTTTGGTACGGGGCCTCTGCGGGATCGTTCGAGCAATTGGAATGATGTCTTTGAAATTATCGTTTAATCTGGGTATCACAAAATTCTGCCTCTACAAGCAACAGGGATATAAGGGTATAAGCCGAAGCAGCCCCTAGAGCCACCACAACTGTTTCTTAAACTCACTATGGATCTCCATACGATGTTTGAAGGCTTTTCACACAGTGAGTATAGCACAGTATGCAGTCAAAGCATTGCTAAATCCCGATAGTCGCTACCTTGAATGATGAAAAAGGCCACTACATCAAGCCTTCGCCTGAACTAAAGGCAGCATTCCTGGATAAATATCCTTTCATTGAAACGGACTTCATTCCAGCTGGCTATCTCTACGATATATTGGTCACACGGTCAGCCTACTATACGTTCAACGGTAATTTGGGGAAGATTTTCCAGAACCTTCTCTGTCAACACCTGGAGGACGAAAACTTCAAGAACACTGAGATAGGCCGATTCACTCGTATTGCATTGGCTCTCAAACGAGAAGTCATGATACCATGCGCTTTGTTCTACAATATGATGGTCTACAACGGTGGATATGATATGATCGTTGGGGGCAGGTGGTTCAAAAGAGCAGTTTTAGAACGGTTAGATCCTTTGAAAGTCTCTAACGGGGTGGTTGAGCAGTGGCGGGTCGAATTTTCAACGTCCGATTTTGGACTGGTGTCCCAGGAAGGGGGGCTCGAGCAACTCTCTATGGTCTTTTCATTCATGCATTACTAGTTCAATTTGTATTTTATTGTCCTTAAAACGAGCCACATCGAGACGCCAGACCCAAAAAGCCGGTAAACATGCCGAAGGCCTTCAGTTGCAACAGGATCTTCGCGGACAAACCTATGTACTGCAAAACTCAAAAATAACTCGAAACTTACCTATGGAGCCGACTTGGCAAAAGACCGCTGGTTGATACTATACACAACATCATCCCAAATGAAATAATACAAAACTCAATTTGCACCTATTGTTTCCGAAACAAAACATTTCCCACGCTGGTACTGTAGATTTTCAAGCACTAAAGAACGCGCTCTCCTGTTTTAAAAAGACTGAATCCATTGTTCGAGCGGACAGCAACAGCACTCTGCCACCGAATAAAAGGAACCTGTTTGCTTTACTATTATCCTTAGGTGAACGTCAATTCACTATGTGCTACGCATCGAAAATCCCTCGATATGCAGAGCCATTCTTCGATAAGGGGTATGTTCAATTTCCTTGCTGGAGACTTAGACAAATTTAACATTACAGACGTGGCGCATACGATACGACCGGGGTCAAGAAGCCGGGCGCCCCTCCTCCACCGCCAAAATAGGGAAGACAAGTCAGCCCCATTCCGAGATATGTTATAAATACCAACTGTCGAAGATACTGCTCCCATGCTATTGTTTACAACGAAGAAATCCACCACAGATCATCAAGAGATTATCGGTGTTCATCTCCACTCCAAATACCAAACCCTCAGAGACTCCTGATTTCCCACCTAAATGTCCGAACCACCTGATGAGGCACTTCATTCTCTCCTTGATACCTTTGCTCCAGGGCTTTCATGGCTGGTCCGGCTACTATCGGCAGCTCTGGGCGTTAACGTCTTGTCCTCTGTTCTGCCATTGGTTGCCCTTCCCATCATTTCGACATTCTTACTACTGTCACTTTCGAGAGCCCTGGAACCCATTATCTCGCTTTTTGTGGCTTCCGCAGAAATAAAACACCGGAATAATCTATACCCTCAAGCGACTAGATGGATGTCTGAGGTTGAGAGTTTTAGCTGGTCACGCTCTGCTATCGCTGGTATTACGGAGGCGTTTGGATACCTTTGGGACTCCAATGACAAATCTCCTGAATACGTGGACACAGAAAACCCAGCACATCAGGGAAAGATCGAGAAGATTCGCATCACTCCAGGACAAGAGCATTATCATTTCTTTCGGTATCAGAATTGCTGGTTTGCTTTCTATCGCGACCCGCACCGGAATGCTCTAGATCATTTCTCAAGGACTGGCGAGAACCTTTATTTTTATTACATGTTCTGGAACAGGGCAGTTTTTGAAAGTCTTCTGGAGGACATCCAAAAGTTCAACGTTGACTCGCGCCGTGGAAAGTTGCTCGTGTATTCTGGGTACCAAGTTAAGGCTGATGCGGGCTGGCGACAGATGTGCGATGAGATCCCTCGGTGCCCAGACAGCCTAGCACTAGACGAAGGTATGAAGGAAGAAATGATCAAAGATGTTGAGAACTTTTTCAGCAAGAATGTGGTCGAATTATATCAGAAACGCGGCATTTCACATCGGCGAGGTTTTCTCTTTTATGGGGAACCAGGAACTGGTAAAACCACCTGCTGCAAGTGGATTGCCACTCTCCTTGGGCTTCCTTTATACGTCATCAACCCCGCCACAGTTGATGATTACGGCCTACAAGAATTGTTCCGGACCCTACCTGCACACTGTCTGGTGGTACTGGAAGATATAGACTGTGCCGGTATCGATCAGCGTGGCAATACTACGAACGAGAAAAACGATGAGTCCCGTCAAAAAGGGGTGACACTAGCGACTGTTCTGAATGTTTTGGATGGCATTGGAGCGCACGCTGGTCACCTGATGATCGCCACTACGAATGCGAAGACAGCACTTGATCCAGCTTTGACTCGACCTGGACGAATTGACAAGCAATATGAGTTCCGAAAACCCGATGCCCCGACTATACGTGCCTACTTCAGTTTCTTTTTTGGTACTTGCAGTGCTGACGCAAAGTCCTCGAATCCTACACTTGAACAGCTGGCCAGCCAATTCTCAGCTATGGTTTCCGGTTTAGCCTTATCACCTGCTGCAATTCAGGAGTATTTCTTGCGGTGCAATGAAGATCCAAAGGTGGCAGTCAAAAATGCGGCTACACTAGGTTCTACAATCAGGTAGTAGTTGGGTTACCGAGGGCAGTCGTTCGTGAGGTCAGTTTACTGCTAACGGCATGAACATTTCTCAGGCAGACATCACTTTTATTAACTTTGTATTCAAAGATTTGATGTACAATTTTAGTGTCCTAACACGCTAGCAAAGAGTCCGGAGGTCTTGAGCGTTCAACAGCAAGCCTCAGTTAAATCGGCCAATAGCACATCATCATGTTCTGTATATTTTTGCAGTCTCGTTCTTACCCGTTCTCCTCATCACTTTCCATTCTCCTATGGAGACTCCGTCGACCTTAGGTAATTGTTATACATCATTTTGACTAGATAAGCTCAATATCAACGCAATGTCAATTAACTGTTACCGAGAATCAAATCGGGGTATCTTAGTGTCGGGGCATTGAAAGCCGGTCGGATTAAATCAGGCGCCAACTGTAAAATCCGCGAAATTAATGAGTTGTGCTTGCGGGAATGCATGTCATAGGTAGTTGGTAGAGCATGTCTGGCGAGGCTGAGTTTTGGCGTGATGCTAGATGACAGCCAGCCCTCAGTGAGCCGCGGAGGTAACACAGTCCATAGATGAAAGCCCTATGGCAATGATCAACCTATTTCATCTCGGTCCTTTCTCAACAACCAAGAATAAAGCCATGTCAGGATGCAGGAAAAAGCATTATTTGACATGCTGAAGGAAGTGCTTGGTGTTTGTCTTACACAATGGTATGTGCATAGGGTATTGCTGGGCTGATTTCGGACACATAAATAGGATTGTATTGGCTCGTCGTGTGATGACTAGGGAATGACAGTTCTATCATTAGTCTTACAACGAACACCTTTGCCAACAATAAATACATATCCGCCACGGGTGCGTAACCGGGTCGTAGCGAAAAAATATATAAACCACGGCCAGATCCAAGTTTCCCATATACAAACCAATTGTATGTCTTTCAACTTCACTCGACTATATTTGCCTTGACAGATTTGCTTTAAATTTAACGTCAAGTCCTATACAATGGGTCTCCCAATGGCAAACTACGGACCTACACTGCCCAAAGATCCATCAGCCAGGACAAAAGAAATTTTCAGACTGGTTAAGAAATCACTGTTCGAAGATGGCAATTCAGATTCCAAGACCTTTGAAGATGAAGACCTCAAAGCTTGTATATCTTGGGCGAAAGACCATGTGCTCGAATCCGGGGATCAGGAAAGAAAATTGCTTCTTCAAATTCTTGAAATTTTACATACTCAGCCTGATTGGGATGACTTCTATTCAAGAAAGGTGAAGATTTACGAAAGTAACGGTCGGATAAGTGTCACGCCACAGCTTCTTCTTCGATTTGCGACGATGGAGTATGAGTGCCCTTGTAAGAACCTATGTTTGTGTTAAGCTTGGGCATTGCTAACATGTCGCAGGAATGTCGCAGGAATGTCGCAGGAATGTCATAGATGAGATTGAGCTAGACTTTGGGACGCTTTGGGGCGGAACATTTATTCTCGCGCGCAACAGCCGTGGCTATGGCTAGATGAGGCATTGGGAGATTCTCTTTACGAACTTGTCTTTAGTTTTCTCGTTTGAGTCTATGCACTGTCCACTATCCATAACTAATCATCGAAAGGGAAGCCTTGCCTTTATTTGGCTATTCGCATGACCTAGATTTTAGAATTTACATGTGGAAGAAAACATTGTATCGACAAATTGCAGAGCCTTCATATAGAGCTAGCCGTCCTGGGAGCCATCTATTCTTTATCGGTTTTGCGGGCTATGTACGGTTTATCAACGGACTTTTTTTTTCAGATCATACGTCATCATGACTGGTATTTTAATAAATAAAGATAGCATGCGATCCACACGATCACGGTTCGTGAGAATAACACAGAGAAAATATACCGGAGATATTCTTTAATTCTCCCCCAGGCACACGTCAGAGCACTCTGCGCAATCATTTGAAAGACCCTTAAAATGCAAAATGCAGAGACCAGCTATGACTCCTACTCGACAGAGGAAGTTCAATTATAAATAGGTCCTATTTGCCCACTGAAACACTTTAGCGAATCTAGGCCTCACAGATGTGGCCCGTATGATACGGCAGGGGCCAAGAAGCCGGGCGCCCTTTCTCCACCGCCCAAGGAAGGCTGGCATCTCTGCTCTCATAGTTGGCCAAGCTTGATAGAGGTTCATTTTGTGGAGACATAGGCTCATTTGCTCCTGCAATGAGAGTCACTCGCCTGTATTATAAAGATCTCGGGCCCCGACCCGGTTTCAAGTAACATCATTCTTCCTCAATTACTTCGCTGCTGCACAGCTTGGTTCTTTGACAATATCTACCAACAATGCGTAATCTCTCGCAGGAAACCTATCAGCTAGGGGGAGACCTGCGTGAAAAAAAGGAGAGGAAAAAAGCCGCCTGCCTCCCGTGCCGCCAAAGGAAAATCCGCTGCCTGGGGCAAAGTCCCCCATGTGCAACATGCACTGCTCGTGGGATTGAAGACGAATGTGAATTTGAACCTGGGACAACAGTTGATCCTGATTACATCGCGTCACATGTGCTCTCAGATGTTATTGACGGCGGTGGACAGCCACAAATCGGGAATGAGCTACATGATATTACCGACCCGTCTTCCTCAGCCAGCACTGTGACTACCTTATTGGAGCCGAGTCAAAATCCCAATCTAAATTTCAGTGATACAGAAGAGGGCACCGGTGCAGAACCGAAGCTAAGCTGTATCCTATTCGATCAATGGCCTGGCCAAGAAATCTCGACAGATGTCAACTTCCAATGGTTGACAGCCAAGTATACATGCCTCTTTGGTCCTGACAAAAAGGAAGCACACGAGGCGTTGCACGAACTTCAACAATCCTATCACCAAGCTACCCCAGATTTCCGTACGGCAGTTAATCTCTTCTTTCAAACTGGGTTTGTGCACCAGCTAGTGTGCCATGAATGGAGACTGTTTGCAGATTGCAAGGATGCGATTGATCATCAAGACGAGCTGCAACATGAACTTGAGTTTCCAGATATTGCTTCATGGTGTGCTCATAGCTGTCGAGGCTGCTTCGACTTTCTACTCCAGCAAAGAGCCATTCGACCATGGTATTTCAACAGCTTTGGACACAGTTTATTTATTCTTGCGTTTCAAGCAACAGACATATCGACAATGCGTTACCTCGTCTCCCAGTTGAGCCCTATGCACCTTCTTGGCCCCGCTTCCATAGCAAAAACACGAGGCCAAAAAACGATCCTACAGTGGGCTGCAAGTCAGCCAGACATATTTAGCGCTTGCTTGTTCAGGCTGGAAGAATGTAGGCTGGATCTACGAGGAGCCCTCGATCCCGAGAGCTTTTACATCATCTGTCGATATGCGACTGCCGATCTAGCAGATCGTATGTACATGAAAGGCATCAACATTGCGCATGCGGTACAAAATGATGCTTCCATGTGGCTTGAGATTATTCTACATCATCCAGATCCAGCTTCGCTTTTAGACTGGCTCTGGGAGAAAGAATGCCTTCCTCCACTCTTCGATAATAATCAGCATTCGCTCCTAGAGGTTGCAACTCAGCATGATCGTTTAGAAGCAGCCCGGTGGTTGCTTTCTCAGACCAATGATCCAGCTGAGTACCAAAAATGCGCGATGGAAGCTGCAGGCCGTCAAACACAGGCAAGCGTGGGAATATTTGACTGCGCTATGCGCTGGGTATATCTAGAGGATAAGCTGAACGATTTTTCAGAGAAAGCTGCTTTTATGATCATCTACAGTACCTGCGACAACATCCGCGCAGTTTCTCATCTGGAGAAGCATTCTGTTGAAACTATCTCAATGCGAAAACTCATGACCATTATGGCTTTATTTGAGATCTTTTTCGATAAATCTGTGATCAGCTACGCCCTGAGCGCCAACCGCCCGCGGCTGGCTAGTATACTGCGAAGCTTTTGAATTTGATTTTACCCAGTGATCGGGTCATGACCTAGTGTCTACTGTCGAGACAATTTTGTTAATTGTTTTGGTTTTCTGTTTGATGTACAATATGTATTGTTACTGGTTTGATATCTTATCGATATGGTTAGAATGGATCTTCTTGAATAAGGGAAAAAATAGTTCGGGAACTGTGCAACTGCAATAGCCAAATGCAGGAATCGTGCCCGATCCATCTAAAGGTTTCGGGCTGATAGAGCAGAGGTGTTTATTTCCTCTTATTTCGAGACATGAAGAGTCCAGTATAGCTCACAAATGGTAGCTCAATATAATGTCAAGTGAGACCCCTATGTTCTCAGATTCTGCCAGCTCGAGTGCCATTTCGGCAAGAGGACCGGTCAACCTGACAATCAATGTTGCTGCATATAAGTCTATGTTACTGGCATCATGGACGTCACTTAGAGCCTTCAACCTGAACCGACCGTCGCTTTGGGTTAGTTTCCCTTACGCGGATTGAGTTTCCTGCGGAGAACTCAACCTTATTGCGATAATTGCCTATCTACATTCACCTTGCTCAATCAGTCAGAAATATAAAGCCCGGAGCTTTGCTGTTCAGCTCCTCAACTTTCCATCCTATCAGTTTCTCATTTCAGTCTAATCCGAATCCAGCTAGACTACCTTGGCATCATACAGCGCCGCAAACATGACAACAGTGCAGAACAGATTGGATTGTCGCGGCGAGCAATACGCAGGGGAAATGGAGACCACAGGCTGTGTCGTGCTCTCGGCTTCCTCTGGTGGCGCCGATATAGGCGCCGAAGTCATGCGATCTTTGTACTCGGGATCGAAAGTAGAAAAAGGTCATCTTGTCTATGGGCGAGGAAACCCAAACACATGCAAGCGCTTTTTGCAATGCGGAACCGCGGAGACCAACGCGGTGGGTATGCCATAGAAAGGAATCGAACCGGGCTGACATAGTACAGTTCTCTGAAAAAATCACAGAGGCCATCGGTCAGGCCGGTTTCCTCCTTCGCCAGGGACCCGTGATTGTTCTCTCGACCGAAAATCACATAGGGTGGGGTACCAGACTTGCGCACCCGTCTCGTGGTGCAGTTTCAGCCTTTCGAGACCTTTCACAAACCGACGAAACCAGAGTGACTTTCAAGCTCTATCCCCCGGATCTACGGAAAGAGGCGATCCATGATGCCCGACCTGTTGCGCGGAAGCTTCGGCCAGCCGAGATCCTTTTCGTGAGAGGGACGGTCAGGATGGAAATAGAAATACCTTCCAAGGGAGGTTTTGTTTGGCAAGGTAACAGTGATGACCCTATGGGGGTTGACATGCTCGGTCCAGAGGTGTTTGAATTCATGAAGATTTGAGCGGCTCGCGAGCTAGAGCGTCGAAGGGCTCGGACGCGGAACCTTGGCAGAGGACGCGATCAGTAACGAGAAAAACTAAGCACAAAGTTACTTACCAGTGTTTGGTAACTCAGTTTTAGATTGGAAAGTATTTGTGCCTTGAGAAGAATGCTAGAGTAGTCGGTCTCTAGGAGTTGTACGACTTTGGCTTCCTCGCCAAGAGATAACCGCCGAAAATCAGGCATAACTGGCACCATCAGTAGCGCAATTCCCGCGCCAAACTTTGACTCGAACCTCCTAAGCTTCCTACCCTGTTGAAGGTCACTTTGAGCGTTATGATCATCTGATAGCCCTAGATGACGAAGGAAAGAGGGCATCGACCAGACACCGCGGATATGATTACCCGGAAGTGGCCGGTCCAAACCATATGTCTGTAGCCATCTTTCTTCTTCTAATGCTAGAGAAGACCATCGGAGAATTGTTTGTAATTGCAGGATCCACGGGCGCGAGCTTGCACCGTGAGACAGAAGATCCACCGGACTAGGACCTTCCCCCGTTGCGCTGTTTCCCACAATGACTGGGGTGAGATCGACTTCCAGGAACTCTAAAAAACGCTCCGTTTGAGCGACGAGGTTGTGAAGCAGACCATCCGCAGTGATCGGTGGATTACGGCGAGCTGGCATCGTCGAGTTGTGAAGCTGAGAGATCAACGTACTGGGGCGGCTTGGATCCTCCGGTGCAGCTGAGTCAGAAATCCGGCGTTTGACCAGAACGGTGTAGGATAGAATGCGTTCCCATAAAATTAATTACTAAAATTTCAGGCCCATCCAGACCGCGTGATAGTACATGCATGCCCCTGGAGCTAGTCTTCTTTTCCTGGTGGCTCTAGTATATAAGTCTTGCATCTTGGCCCTTTAAACCCATCAACCATGCCGAACAACTTTGCAAATTTTGGACGAAGATTCAATATCTTCGTGTCCATGAAGTCGTGTTTTAGCTTTTCCAAGGTATGCTGAATGTATGTTCTCCGGCATGTACGGACTGACAATCCAGTGCTAGACTACCAACCATGTGGACAAATCGCCAGATCCCCTCGTTATGGAGAAACCAAATCCTGTGCCCACAATCATCTACATTGATCCGCCTCCTCCTGGCTATTACACCCTGTATGGGCCAGCAAGTCATGCAGAAGTAAGCAGGAGTTCAGACACGCCATACCACTACGATACGTCGATTCAAAGCGGAAGTTCAAAGTGTTCCATAAGAGCTTCTAAAGTTTCACGATATGAAGAAACAAGTCGAGGAAGTACACATCAGATAAAGGTGATCAAAGTCCAGTCTGTTCTGTACGAGGAACCTAATTTGAGCACTGCAAGCCTTCTTGTTATATTTGAATCCAATGGGATAGAGGAAGCACAGTGGTTCAAATATGCACAATTCGCGAGACTTGATGGTGCACAGGGAGCAGTGGAAAGATTCAATCCATTATGGAAATAGTCAAAGCATCTGTCTATTTAATCAAGCTGTGTCACAGTGGCTAACCCCATTTATTCATCCAAGGACTATCTAGTTCTTCACGATTGATTTTCATTCTTTTTCATTCTCTTTTCTCGTCAACCTTACTTTATTAGCGAAGATGGGCGACTTTCACCAGCCCCAGACCATTATCTGTACCCATAATAGATAGTTATAGCATCCTAAGCAGACGTTTGTCCCCTCCTGCCCCTCGGCATACTCATCGCATTTGGATTCAGACTTGGCCCGCGCACCGATCCTGGATACAGGAATACCTTTCGTCAAGCATATAGACGGATCTGTAGAACTGATATGGGTAAGAAAGCATTGCAAGAGCAAATGGCAACACTTGGGGGTGCTACCAAGGGCATAAATCTAACGCCATTAAATGAGATCCGTCACCCGACCCCCTTAACTAGCTTCCCCATCGGGGGTAGTACCGGTCCTTATTATGCAGAATCGGATCCCGGAATCCCCAGAACATTTATTACTAGCTTGTTACGCAAGTATACTGCCCCAGACTAAAATGGAAGGTGGTTGACGACTAAAAATCCGAATCCCGTTTTGATGCGTTAGGTTTGTAGATCTACGGATTGTTTGGATCTCCGTGATTGTCATCCGCAAAAATAGCTCCCGCTAGGAGCATGCGCACTTCTCTTGCACTGATCATGCCCGGCTTTTGGGAGGGGGCAGAGCATTGCCACTGGCTGCCCAACAGTCTTCTTCCTGTAAAAGTAGAGCTCGGCTTATTGGCCAGACTTCCTGGATTGGGGGAAATGTCTCGACTCCACAGTTTATCCTGCCTCACTATAAGCTACAGCCAAGATAAGCGATTTTAGGTGAGACCAGCCCCTCCCCCTTGGGGCATTCTAGGACCTTGATGCTGGTTGGATAGCCTTGATTCCCCAAGCGAGCGTGAATCTCCGCCCTAGTTGCAACACAGCCCCATTTAACCCGGGTGAAGTAAAAATGACTCCCTAGCCTCCACGGCTTGGGCGTCACCTTTGGTGACAAATGCGCCATGACACCTCAGGGTATAAAGTAAGTCATACCATTTCCATCGTTGGAATTATCCCTCTCTACTTGCCATCAAAGTGTCACCAGTGCTTCTGTGATACCTGGAAACTGTGCTCAGCGTTCACAATGACCCTCCACGATCGCTCATCGAGGAGCCCCTCGCCATCAACCGCGTTTTCCTTGGATGATGAGAGACAGCTGATGGCGAATATTGAAAATATCCATGCATCGCTGATGCAACTGAAAAGTTCTACCATCTCGTTCGATAAATCGTCATCGGCGTCCAAGGCAGAAATATTGGAATATCAGTGGCAATGCCGTATTTTACTGAACCAAGCTTTGCTCAATCTTGCCAACACGGATCGTCCAGATTCTCTGCTGGATCTCTTCTACTGGACTGCTGCACTTGTGAGCGTATATCCTCTTGCAAATGCAAGGGAGCCACTCAGTGGTCTACTTGAATCCTACCAAGGGTGGTTTCCACAACATGGCTCAATGGTGTTCGCCTTGCTCGCTACGCATGGTGTACTCCTTTCTCACGGTTCTACGGAACATTTCCTCGCTTTAGAAAATCAGTTCCTGTCTCTTATGCGGAGGGAATCCGGGTTCTCCGGTGAAGGGGAACTACACTTAGTTTATATCATGTCGTCCAATTTCGCCTCATTTCTTGAATACGGGGCGATTGATTCAGTCGTTGCCGCCGAATTTCGCCAGTACTACGGCAGAAATACAGCCAGTGCCCACGCCGATGCCATTGAATGGGCTGCATCAAAGGCGATTGACAGAACAAGGCCAAATGATAGCTCGGTGAATACGCCCCTGCCAATACTACCGTGGACTGCTTTGCATGGAGGCTCCCTCGCTTTCCATACTTTGCAACTCCTTCTTGATCGAATGGAAGACCGTGTTGTCCGCCCAGGTGTTCACGTTTCTCTAGCTTTTATCTGGTGTCTGGCGCTTCACCCGCTGGCCATTCAGCACGTCGAGCAAGCCATTCCCTGGTCGGCAATCGCAATGTATCTCAATAGCCTTTGGAGCTCTGATATCATGATCACGAAGATTGAAGAGGAATCATTCCCGCTGATCGACGGCATCACAGCCCAGCAACTGCCTGAAGACTTTTTGATCCAAGGACAAATATGGAGCCAGCTTTACTACCCCGAATACTTTTTCAGACGAGCCAAATTTGGGTCCGAGAGAACAGACGTTGAAGAGTCTTCTACGGCCAAAATCAGAGACCACCGATGCTTGTGGCTTGGAGTTAGGATTTCAACAGTTAGTGACCACTTCCAGCCTATTTGAGAAGGAAATCTCAGCGCTATGCTTATTCGGAATACAGTTCGGACGCTGGATACAATACACCTCCGACAAGACATTCTTGGAGACCGAATTTGCCCGCCAGCTCGTCTCGACCGCAGCATCTTGAGATGGTCTCAACAGCAATAGAAAAGACATCGCATCGCCATCTAGGCCTGCTTGACCGAATGAAAGTAACACCTGAGATAATTTTTGCTGCGATGCCAATCTCACACCAGAATCTTAGACTCCGAGTCCCTGGTCTTCATTCACCCGCTTGATCGTGGGAATTTCCTCAAGAAAATTGTCAAGCGCTTCGACGATAAGAAACAAATGATCATATTACACTTTGCTTCAAGGTCCTCAACTGAAAATCCAAGCTTCAGTTCTTGATTTCAAATAAAAGAAAAACTCTGTTGAATATTGAGTCATTGAAAGGGAAAATAGAACTTCGTATGGATGGATGGGAACAATTGGTGCCACGGATGACATCTTGGTAGGCCTTCAAGGCCAGATTTTTGTGATTGAGTTCAATAGATACAAACTCCGCCTCTCGTATATTTGCATACATCATCCAGCTACCTCAGTGGGCCAAGTAAATTAAATAGGGCAATCCAATATCATTTCCGCTAGTAAAAGTCATTCTAAGCGAAGTGATAATAGCCAGATAAGACAAGGGTTTCAAAGGCCCTAAATCATTCTTTTCCTGCTTTTAGTACAAAAAACTTCAGTCAGTGAATTGGTGCTGGTCAAGCCTTGGCAAGCTAGGTTCTTAGTTAGGGGCCCTAGTGGAAAAATTCGGCCGTTCACTACTCGAATCATTTTTGAGCGGAAAACTAGGTTCTAGGATCCATATACGGTGGCATATAATCTTGAACGGGTAGTAGCAAGCTACAGGACTCATCAACTGCTTACAGGGTTAAAGACTTGCTGTATCTGTTCCCTGCTTCACCACCTCTAGTTTGTAACAAGGTTGTAGCCTACATTGCCTTGTTCTTTCTCACACCGCACAGCCGCGATCATATGTAATCCGAGCACATTCATACCCAACCGATATATATTACCGCTAATGCAATCTACATCTAGCGGTCACAGCATCGGCGACAGGTCTTTGTCTAGGCCCACTAGAAATGATGGCTTGGCAGCTCGGGTCTAATGAAAGGCCCTAGGATGCTGGGAGCGACATCCTCGATCTTCCGCTTATTGGAACATCCAGTTTCAGCTGAAAACGTATCCTCAGACACGTCACAGCCCTATCTGAATGAGTCACAGATGGGTTGTAGGTTGGGTATAAATAATTGCAGGGAGAAGTCTTCTGAGAATCATTCGACGTCTCTCAAAGTCTCTATTTCTCCTGGCCTGTCTTGAGCCTGAGACTATGGATCCTGAGCAACCAAAAATGCCATCCCATGATATCAACGTGGTGAGGCTCGAGGAAGTCGACAAACCAGTATCTCAACTCAGAATTGAGAGTCCTAAGATTGGCAGATTCTCTGCCGGCTTCATCGTTGTCCGTCGAAACCCAACCAACGCGTCTACGCAAGAGGTCCTTCTCATTCAGCGATCGTACGGCGGCTCATGGCCTGAAGCCTGGGAGACGCCGCAGGGAGGAAATGAGACAAAAGACAAGACAATCAGAGACACTGCGCTGCGAGAGACGGAAGAGGAAGCAGGCCTAGTAATTGCACCAGAGACCATTTTCCCGCTCGTATACAGAAGAACTTTCGAGCACAAAGGCTCTCTGATGACTTCTTACCAATTGATTGCGATGGTTGATGGGGAAGTCGACATCACCTTATCCGATGAGCACCTTGCTTGGGGATTTTTCGACGAGAAAAAAGTCGAGAAATTCGGCCTTTGCGACATCAAAAATATTCACCAGGATCAGTACGTCATGCTTGAGGGAAAGAAAGAGATGCTCCGCCACTTCTTCACCAACACTGAAAGTCTGAGGAAAGGCGAAATGGAAGCCATCATGTCTGTGAAAATCTGATGGCTGTGCGAGATGTGTGAGCCGTGCTGCATAAAGTGTATCTTTGAGTACACTGAACGGGATATGGCTTGAACACGCTGCTTGACTACAAACGGACTTGGTCGTTAAATTTCTGTGCGACGATGTGATTACGCTGTTTTATAGATCATCCCAGTGATTGTTATAGCTGATGTTGTCTCTAATTACCCCGCTGACTCATTTTCTATCAAGGCCCCCTACTCGTATTATATATGTTGGATTGAAGCATCGATTTGGCCCACTATCCGTAGCTTTGAAATTCGGAGGGCTTCACCAAATCCGTTTCACATGATGAGACCCAGTGGCTTGTAGCACATCATAAGCAAACGATCTGGGTGTCAATGGGAGCACACAGTGGGTCACACAGCACGAGCCTTCCCCTCAGCCAGGCTATCCTACGCTCACTTCAACAGCCTTGCAGTCTACGTGGCAAGCAGTTGATATAGTCCGTGACAAGTAAATTTATCCCCTGGCCGGAAGGGACGCAGGATACACGACTCTAAAAAGTTGAAAAATCAAGTTATTATTCAAAGACCAAATAGAACCCTCATTGACGCTGATGTGAGGTTCAATGGAGAGACCTTTTGCTAGGAACAGCTTTTAACTTCCTATATCCAAGGAGTATTATCAATGTAGCATTTAGAGGAGAGAAGCTCGCTGAGTCGCCCGATTTGTTCGTTGAACCAGACAGGCAGATCCTCGTCCAACGACTGCTGCTCTTTCTTCGCCAGGATGTATTGATTTCGAATAGAAGCTAATCCCTTGAATAGGGAATCTGAGACAGGAAGGTCGATCCCAGGGGTAAGAAGCGGGTCTGACCTTTCCAGCCGATGGTAGGTCGTAACCATATAGTGAGAGGCCACGAGATTGAGGTGAGAGTCGCTCTCCACCACTGCCAGGTCATAATAACCTCTGCCGAGGTCTATGATTGCCAGCACAATTGTTCCAAGCCCATCTCTTCTAAAGTGATCCATTGGCTTGCACGAGCACAGGGAGGAGTCGGCGCACAGGGCGCAATCGAAGGGGGAAGCATAGATCCTGACGGCCTGAAGTAATAGCATTAGTTGACGTATACTGTTAGAAGTGGATCGGGAAACCTGACCGTCAAAGACTTCATTTGAAAGATCGAGACCTGTTGCCTAGCAAGCTAGCTCAGATGAAATCAAAGTGGAGAGCTCGCACCCGGCACCAAAGAAGAGGTTGGTTTTATAGCTGTACTGTGGACGTATTACGGAAATTACAGGAATACTGTTTGGCCGCCATGATAGCTTGCTCTAGTCTACCCCATGTCACCGGTTCTCTGTTGGTGCATGAAGTGACCGCGTAGAGAAAGCGCGAGTCACTTCGCGTTTTACTTTTTGCATGCAAGATGAATCCTTGCTTTTCCTTTTTTTTAATATCCTTTGTTTTTTAGGTCGGGGAGAGAAATTGGTGACGTGTCACTGGGAGTTCCAGTAAAGCCTTGGAAAGTAACGGCATGTAGGTTAGGTTCCAGGTTCGATGGAAGACATTGCATCCTTGGAGGGTATGCATTCTATGCTATACCGATTTGAGACTAAAGTCTCTGACCGCTCTCATAGGCCACACAACTAGGAATGTCCTCGGCTATCGCTGTCCTTGACTTATGGCACCGTTGAGTTGTGGTTAATTTCTTCTTCAAATTGGCATTCTGAAATAAGCCACGGCCAAGTTCTCCAAACTGTCATATTTAAGGGCCAGAGGCTGAAAAGTGGCGATGGTAAAAGTCGGGAAATATATCAAGGTGCCTAGGTTCTGCTGCATACCAATAATAAACAGACGCGTCGAGCGCTTACAGGTGGGCCTTCCGCAGAGAGTATTTTATTCAAATATTAATAATAATACTGAAACTTTGATTTACACTTGCTGGCAATAGATCATGAAATACGAGGGAGGCCAGTAGAGATAATGGAGATCAGATGGGGAGAATGCCACCCCCGTAGCGGGATCAATTCCTTGGTGCCAAAATACCTGTAACATTGTAAGAAGCCGTATGTCCGCCTCTCTCGCCCAATGATCTAATGCGCTCCGACCTTCCGTCTGAGCAGGATCGTGCACGAAGCGGGTACAGAGCAAAGCCTGGTCGGCTTCCTCGGACCGCCGGTTCTCAAGCGGGAACTGACTGTCCGCATTTCTCTCCAATAGCAAAGAAGATGTGAGCTATTCAGTACCCCTGGGAGTACTAGTGACATGGCACTCCACAGGGGCAAGGCTGTGCTGGACAAAGAGCGACCTGGCCCGCGGATTACTGCCTTTCCTTCCAGTGGCAACCTTCTTATCCTTGAAAATAAAGCACTGACTGATCGGCTTTTATGGCCGAGCAAGCTGCCCGGGCTAGAAATGATGCAAATTTCTGTTTCCCAGTGCAAAATTGATGGTATGTGGGTCACCTTCGCATTGTTTGCTCTAGTGCGTTGGGATCGAAGATAGCGTTTGCATCCGGATTCCCTTCTTAGGTTGCAACCGGAGGATCACTCCAAGGCGGAGGAATGCAGCTTTGGACAAAAATTGATTCTTTTTTCGTAGACTGAGTACAGTCATGCCAAGTGAAACTACGGTATTCGAAATATGCTAAAATGTTTGGTATTTTCCTTTGATACGGACAAATCTGCCTAAGGGGTGGGTTCGCGTGATTAGAGACTTCCGAAGCCAATGGGCAAGCGGACTCCCTGGAACAGAGTATGCCATATCCTCTTCGCTTAGCGCCTTGCTTCCATAGGGGAAATATCGCGCTGGTAGTCTCACGCATCACTCGCTGCTTCATCCCATGCTACATCCGTGGGCGTGCCAAAATACTACGCCTATTTCACCTATTTTTCGTGAGAACTCAAAGACCGTTGATTCTAGTAAGCTAGAAAGGCCAGCCTGGTTCACATAATTAATAGCATTTGTAGCATTTCAACGACGATCTTGGCCGCTGAGATAATGAAATAGGAGCACAACACAAGGGTCCGAAGCATAATAAACGACCAGAAGCAAGATAGAGTCACTGAGGTTGAGGAAGACCTCATAAGCTGGGTAGTGGGATCTTGACCGCTTGCAACCATCGTTATAAGAACGCTCTCACGGCAAAAGCCTTCGCGTTGAGAGCCGCCGTGGGATGTCCAGAAAAGGCAGATGAGAGGATCAAATCCGCGGTATGGCTGGAGAAAATCATGAAGATTCAACTCGCAACAGAAGCCTAAAATTCGAATGGATACGGAGCCAACCCTATCATACAGGTTATTTCCTATCAATTCAAAGAAGTAAGAGGTTCATGTTATAGGAAAAGACTCATGTAGAGTCCATGTGAACTTACAACATTTGGATTGAATTGAAGAACACTTTCAAAGCACAACTTACACTCAAATTTCCATTTCCTCTCTTGTCACTACTCAAGAGTGCCCAGTACGCCCGAGTTGGCCGTTCGTGATTGACCGCTGGAGCACTCCTTGTCTTATATATACTTGTTCATATTGTGCGACTTTAGAACTTTTGCGATCACGTTTCTCTGTCCGCATCGACACTAAGTCGACTCTCTGGTGAAGACCCGTAAGAATAGACAGAATAAGCACTTAGAGCTGAGAAGCATAGTTGAGATGATACAGATCAGCTTCCGCTATGGCATCGTAGACACATAGTGTCCTGCTGACCGCTGCTCGTTGGTGACGAGGAACGCTTACCTCGCTGGCTCTTTCCTTTGATGTGCTTCGCAAGCGGAATACGGCGCTCTCTTTCACTTAATTATGGTTGATGAGATCATGGTGAAGGCACGATATGGCCCAGAGGAGGAGAGGTGATGTTTGAGAGCCGAGGGGGAATCACTCTCTTCAGAAATCAAGTGCTGCTCCACGCCTTCATCTGGTTCCTGCGAGGCGATACAAATAACATGACTTCGTAAGGTGTGCATGGCTCCCTACAGAGACTCGTGACTCTCTGCATCTCTCACGTTAATGGATTCGTTCTGGTAAAAGCGTTGTTATCTTCGTTCGTAGTCTTCTCGGTACAGAGGCTTCAATTCGCTCGACTCGAAGGACAGACAGAAATACCGGTCTAATTGAGCATTCGTTCTGTCAGCTCAACTCTTCACAAGTCATGATGGTAGGGAAGTGATTGATACAGACCTTAAAATGCCAAGGCATAATGGGGGGCCCTGGGACGCAACAGTAGGCCATTCCACAGGCAACAGATGGACGGATGGGCAGAAGATTTGGACTGAGTGACGATGAGAAAGAAAGCATGTCTTGTTCAGAGGCTTGCTATTCTCTCCTAAGGCGGTGGGTAGACGAACCCGAGAGGAATCTGGGGAGGGGAAAGGAGCAACATCCAATCTTGAGGGAGGAATGGAAAGAAAATAGCGCCTATGGGCCTAGACAAACTTCCCTACCACCCGTATCTTCCCAACACCCTCCCCCTTCCGGTCCCAGGTTCTCTTTTACTATCCAATCTTCTCAGATACCACCTACAGTTGTTCCGTCACAACTTCACCAGTCGCATAATTCGTTCCTTTCCCCAGTTGGCCGCCCCTTAGGGCCTGGATGTGAAGAAACCCTGGTCCCAGTCGCTTACTTCGAAATACTTCCGAGCACTTGCACTCCCATCATTTTCCTCTATGCTTCTTATAATCGTGTCTTGCTTCTACTTGGTCATGAATGCGCTCGACAGAAGGATATGGGCCTGGGTCTGATGGGATGCTTTCAAGCTCCTCGGCAGCTGGAGACCACGGTATGATCTATTCAAGCCAGTGCGTCAAGCCCAGACTTTGTGGCAATGGTATGATGCCTTCCTCCTCCGCTTTCACGTCTCTTATAGTAAGTACTAACTGTCCGATGTAACTGATTTAGTGTCCCTTCGAAGGGAGGCTCGACATCGCTCTGTTCAGATTCTGCCGTCGACTGACTCCGATGTCCCACCGATGATTTGGACCAACCCGGGCCTTATGCATATGAGACTTGTTTCCGATTACTGTTCTTGAATCAGAACATCAAGTTCAAGCTTTTCGGTTGCTTGATTGAAATAGCTACGCAGCTATGGTCGCAATTTATGGATCTGAAACGCGTGTCAAAATCCGGAGAGTGCATGAAGACGAGCCCATACCATGGCTCAACCATTTGACTACCACTGATGATCGTATCCTCCAGGCTCGATCCTACTTCAACAAGTTCCCTTCAACTGCGTCAAAGCCCCTTCCCGTGTACGAAGACGCCCTCCCACCCCGCCTAACATTCGTCTTTGTCCACTTGCGACAAATCCCCACATTCCACCGCGGCGTTGGATGTACAGATCTTTGCTGGTCCTTGAAGAGGGGAAGCGAACATCGCATCTTGAGTCAGCCCAGGGAGCCCGTCCAGGTCTCGCTCGGCTTGAAGAGGAGGCCTTCGGAATCGCCTAATACAGATCCTTTACTTAACTTGGAAAACTCTCATTATCATAAAGCGCCTCGCTTGTCTAGAGTGGGAGATCTTCCAGCTGCTTTAGAGAGGACGGTGTGAAAAGAGGCACAGATCAGCTCATCTTTATGAAGTATCCTGACCGCCCATCTTGGAGTGGGGCTTGCATCGAAAGCATAATGATGAGAGGTACCAGTATTGATTCTATCCACATTTGCTAGCCAGAGTCACTTCTAATCTGTATCAGCTATCTGCAGGACTCCCAGCCCCATTGCACCTATCCTGGCGGAAACCACCCTCCAAATTGATCGACTCCACTCAAGTCCCATATGTTTCCATCAACATCTGAACGAAATCGCGGCGCCGAATAATGTGAGAAGCCATCTGTATACAGCGGAGGACAATTGATGAAAGAGTGACAGGAGAATTCGGCCGCACCAGGAGTGAAATTGTCGCCAAGGTGCATCGTATAATCCTGTCTCTGTCCGACATCGGAAAAGAACGTGCTGGGCAGATCTTCAACAACTCCTAGTGGCCCATATATGGGTTGAATCTCTTGGTATCTCGGCCGATTCAAAGCTTGCGACAAGGGGAGACTGTTTTTCCGAGAGGGAGGTTCGATTGGGACGAACAGACGATCTATAGCTTTACGCACGGTGTCCACTGGATCTCCGTATAGAATCCCCGCGCCGTCGCTTGCCAGGCTCCCCAAAGCCGAGACATCAGTGGAAAACACAAAGTCATTCACTGCTTTGACAAAGTCCTGCCGCAGACCTTTTGACCGCGCTTCCTTAACTTTCCGTCGGCAATTCGTCATGGAGGCTTTGATCTGGTGTATAAAAACCTCGTCGTAAAATTTGATCAAGTTTTGGATGGTTCCTAGTGTCAACTTGAAGCACATCTCATGCCGGGAAATCATATCAACGTGTACGACGTAGGCTTGTATCAGACACATGTTGGCGGAGAGCGACCGGGAAGGTCCGTCTCCCTGCAAGGACTTCCTGGAGGCTTCAGATAGATTGGCCTCACATAGTGTCCACTGGGCAGAGTCGAGCGATAGTATTTCAATGAGCAGTTTGGCTTGACCGGTCGAATTCGATAGATAACGCTTGCTCGGCTTTTCCTTCTTTAAGATCCCTGCCAGCCATTGCGAATATTCAGGTTTCAGCAGTACATGTGGTATGGCTCGAGGGGCTTTCGCGGAGGATGAGACTAGTGGTCTGTATGGTGTATACATCACAAGTCTCCGTGCGCAATAAATCACAATCTTGTTCTGAGGCAGAGTTAAGAATTGTACGGGCGGTCGTGCTTGGAGGCAAGAGACGAACTGTTATGTCTGGAGGCAAGATACGGCGCTGCATAGGCGCTACTTGGCAAACTAACGCAATGTAAGCAAGTAGGGATCAGGAAGCAACTCGCCAATCTGGTATTAGCCTTTATTATAGAAATTAAAGCAAAGAACAGATCTTGGAGCCCTAATACACGAAAGTGTCTCCCGCTCAGACACAAACTAGTCAGTCTAGCGCCTCGATCCAGCCTAGCTTCTTGCCTCGCACCCAATTACCCAGAAAGGCGGATGCGCTCCCAGGGACTGTTAGTGGATGCAGATTTAGCTGCTGACCTCTTGTACTGTGAGTCTCGTACCTTGCGTAGTGCAGTACTCATGTACCATTCAGGTCAAAAACACTCTACAGCTTTGCAGGCGAGCCAGTGACGCTTGTTTCACACCGATCGTCGGAAGCGCATTGCCTGGTTGAATAATCTTAGCTAAAGAGGGTGTAACTTTACAAGCGTGTAAAGTGAGGACAAGACCGACGTCCATGCCTCATTCGCTCCATTGGCTGCCTGATATGCAGAGTCCCCCGAGAGAAACCACATAATGTACCAAGGCCAACCAGTGCCACAGGTTTTCAGCTCGGGACATACCCGTCTGTAATGGGAATCCTGTTGGTGTTTTACAAATATATCTTTCGGTAATAATACTCGCCCCCGCAGGCCAGCAGGATCTGAACCTCTCATGGTCTCTCCGTGACCGGCCAAAGTTACCTCCAGCCCTTGGTACGACGCACTGGAGTCCTATTGGCACCAGATATCTTTTCTTGTAAGATCGGATTCCTTCTTGGATGGATCAGGGAATATTGAGGTGTCAGCGCTCTTGATAGATGCACTTCGCTTAGCCTTCTGCTTGTTCCCAAATCCGTCGCAGCTGTGCCTGAGCCGGATCTTTGAATGTCTCATGATAGTTGCTTGAAATTTATTTCTGCCTGTGTGAATACTTGTGGGAGTACCAGTCGTCATGATGAGTTCCGACATGACTCTGAAGCCGCTGGAGCTCCTGCAAATCTGGGCCCCATTTTGTTGTTTTTCATTTTTGCAGCTGCTGCTATTGCCAGGGTTTCTGAGGCAATGCTAAGAGTGGAGAATCCGGGCAGGCCCCACCACATGAGTCCCATTGTCTGCTCATCTCAGCGGAAGCTTTCGTGGTCTGTGTAGCGAATTTTGACCTGGCCCTCCACTGCAATGGCAGTGCCTTACTTTGCAGAAACGGTTTCTGCTGTGGCAATCATTACTATGTGCTCGGTAAGCAGATTGGACGTTGGACATGGTGTGGCGAGGACGGAATAAATTTCTCTGAAATTCTTTAACTGTGAAACTTAGACTTGAAAGTTGAATTAAAGCAGACTGTCTATTTAATTAAACATCGGCATCATCATTACAGGTTACTTGATCCTGTAGTTCAACAAAGTCATTGGGTTAATGTTGACGGGATGTGGAATGCTCACACTAGTCGCTTTCGCTTGTTCAAGAATATACGAATCTGCTGAGTGATCCAAAAAAAACCCAGATCGTTGATTCGGTGAGCAGATGCGGGAACAGGCCCAATTTTCGTTGAACACATGCTTCAACAAAATAGGCTAATTAATGGCTCTGGTCGTTAAAGCGTTGACTCACAAAAATGTGGATAAACGTTTAGCTCCAGGAAACTCTGATGATATTCATAGCCACCATACACGAGTTATGTACTCATGATACCCAAGCTATGTCCTCGAACTCTTTCAACGAGATGCTTCCACACTTTGCGGTGAACTATGGGGGGAATCCTAGACCTCGTCTGCCTTCTGGCCTGCCCCGCAGTCCACAGTTTATACCATGATCACGCACCCCTCACCTTCTATCCTGCGTTCTCCAAGGTTCTCTTTTTACCAATATTTGACACCCTTTCCCAGTTACCACAGAGTAAATTTGTCAAAATTTCGCCTGCAGAGCGCACGCGTCTGCTACACTGGATGATGCGAATGCGCAGCTTTACAGCCATGCCGCATTGGCAACAGAAAAATGGGTATGTTTTCTAGCTACCACTGGTGAATGTTGATTATGCTAATGGTCTAAGGAGCTCGTTTGCCAGGTCTGGTTCGAACTCGAATTCGTCGCTCATAAAGTCACCTTATATCTATTCCAAAACCGAGGAAATTGTCTGGAAGTGGGAGCAGCTAAAGCTCTGCGGACAGAGTATCAACACCGTTCTGTATTCCACTATGATACAGCAGAGTGGTTCAGTGAATAGGCCTGACAGTCAACAAAGGTTTATCTTGGTCGAAAACGACGTGACCACAGTCATGCCACCGGCAAAAGTGTCAGTTTTGCACACGGCTGACTATCACGTCGGTATTGCTCTCATGGCTGATGGCAATGATAGTAAAATCATTATTCTTGGCCTTCTAGGTAGCCAAAAGGCCTTGGGAACCAGAGCAATCATGCTTCGCTTTTTGAAAGTCCTTCGTGGAATGTCTTCGCCAGACTTGTACAGCTGGTCCACAGAATACTGGGTCTCAGACTCGGTCGTGATTGACGCAAGGTCAATTGAGGAGACAGACTTGATGACAGAAGCGGTCCGGGCAGGACATAGCGACACGAAGGCATACATTTGCCTTGGTCTTCCAGCAACCATCTTTGGGCCGTTATTTAACACGCTGATGTCGAATCATAATGCAAACGCAGCCTGCTTCTATCTCTCAATCGGATTTATCTGGATAGCTGCTGCCGTGGACTCGAAGTTTACGATGGAGCAAGGAGTACCTCCTCAAGTTGCCTACAATAACATCCTCTCGATGTTCAATGAAATGAACGGAAAATCGTGGTTGGTCGAGGCGAAGCTTACATTCCGGCTGGAAAATTCGACTCGAAGGAAGGCAGCCATCCTTGTTGAGCTATTGAGCATCGCAGACATACGCATCACGTCCACCCATAAACCCATTGTTCACTCATAGATGAAGTCGACCATAATGGCCTGAATACTTGCATGGTCGTCGTTCCACTCTGTCCTTTTCTGAGGCTCCTGCTGGGCTTTTTAATCAAGCAAAGATTTCTATTTTATGGTGGCCTCTAAGGTTATTTTTAGACCTGTCGCGGCGCTTGGACGGCCTCCAAAAAGCTGCGATCGCGATCGACAAAGACTGGCTGCCAAGCGCGAGGTAGCAGATCTGGTGCGGCAAATATGGGAGAGTGCCCTGCGAATGCATGAAGAAATCCTTCTCCCAATCGATGTCAATCTCCTACGGAACTTTCCATGCGTCGCCGACGTTGAACAGGCCAACAGTCTTCTAGAGCCATCTACTAAAGCCCGCATTTGGAAACACATATTACAAGCTTCACAGCAAAAACTCTTCTTCTACAGTGAAACATCAAGTGCGCAGGTCAGTGAGAAGATTTCCGGGCCAACGCGCCGCCAACTGACGTCGGACAGTCTATAGGAATGATACGAGAATCCACCGGGAAAAAGCCGACGAGACTTCCCGAGAGCCTTTGGAATCTGCTGCGTTCAGTCTCGCCCATCCGGACTATTGAGTAGGAGCAACGGGAGTGTTTCAGGGATGCCAAGATCTGTGCCTTGCCGAGGTCCGTTTTTGCAAGAACAACAGACAGGGCTTTGAGAGCCTGCCTGGCACTCTTGAAGGCAACAAAAGATATCAGAGTACTCTACATCAACGGCTCGACAGGAAAACTGGATGTGTTCTACGATGCCGAGAGCAGCACCTTGAAAATCCACCATAGATGGTTGGACTTTGACAACGTGCACCAAGAAACCTCGTGCCGGACATTGTTCCCAAACAACGTAGGTGGCAAAAGTGCACCCTATTTCTGCGGCCATGTCGTGGAAGAACTGTTGGCTCTATCTATTTCTTCGGTTTTTAAAGCATCCCCATCATTGCGGGTCACCGAGATGCGATACATGCGTCAGATCAGACGCCTCCTCCGGTTTTTGCCGCATAGCATCACAATCAGCTCTCATCCAGGAGGTCTGCAGGTCACATGGGAAGATAATGAGGCCGAATCATTTCGAAAGTTTGATGAATTTGGAGCCGATTACCGAGTGGTTCTCCACGTAGAGCAGTGTACCAGTGCAAGAGCGGCGCTTCTCCAATCGGACACAGGTGAGTCTGCCAGTCTACCAGCGCACGCGGGTGGATGTAAAGCTAAATTGCATCCAGTCTCAACCGAAACAGCTTTTGCACCATGTGGGTGCCGTCAGCAAAACGTTCTTCAAACGCGCCGATGGTGTGTCTTTGCCAACATGGATATCTCTACCAGGTACTATGCGATGATCTGTCTGAACGAAAGGTCGGCGATCTATGGTCTCCCTTCTGAATTGATACTTCATGGACCACAAGGATGAACTCGGTCTAGTATCGCGCAGTCCTGCTCAGGTTCGTTTTATGGATCGCCGACTCGAGCATGGGACTTTATTTGATACAAATTGACTTCTCACTTCAAGTCCAGCTTCATACCATTTAGCAATGACGCGACAGAGATATGGACCAATTGATGCTCCATCAAGCTGGGGCTCAAAGACAAAATGGCGGAACGTGTCACATATACTTCCAATGAACAAGTGCGGCGAACGTTTGCTGGGTTCGACCTATTCCGGCGCGATCGCACAGACTAGATGTGAGGCCCCATTTTCAGGCTATGAGATGTCGTTACACAATCGCGCTTTCGAAGAAGGCCCGCACGGAATTACGTACGTATCGATAGATGAGGATGTTGAGGATGAGTGAATTTATTGCCTACATCTTTGCCTAGCCTACTATCCATAGAGACGAAAATCAACCACGCTAGCTCGATAATGCAGCGCTTCGCCACCATACGATGCCTGGAAATAATACTTGCTACTTCAGCGCCGGGACAAAAATTGACCATCGTTTACAAAAACGGGACGTCTTCATCGCTATTCACATTTCGCTATAGCGAAGGCGGGTTGATCGACGAAGTGGAGCAGGAACTTGCGCCAGCCTGGCCGATCGACGGACACCATCTTGGGCGGCCGGCGCTGCGGAGCCCCGGTGACGCCGCCTTGGCTCAGCTGGCTGGGTGAGCGCTCCAGCCCCGGGAGGGTCGATTGACGACGGAATGGTGCCTGTGTTAGATGGAATATCTGCGATGGTCTCGACGGAACTTTCTTCGGATTCGGGCGAGGGCCCTCTGGGTCCACGGTACAGGGCATGGAAGGCGGTCTCGGTTCGACTAAAAAGGATTAGCATTCCGAAGCCCGGACGGGATCGTGGACTTACCATATACAGCATGATGTGCCGTGCCCGGTCTCGCGCTTTTCCAGCCACTCTTCAGTACAAGCAAGGTGAGCCAGCCCTTTGCAACTGACACAACGCAAGACCACGCGTTCATCGACATGATCCTCATCCTCGGCCAAGCAGAATAGGCAATGGATGTTGTCCACTTCGTGACTGCGAGTGACCTTGTGGAGTGTGAAGTCCTGCCCGCCAGCCCAGGTATTGGGAGTCAACGAAAGAATGGCCGGCTGAGCCGGAGTAACGCGCCATGGAACACTATCCGCTCGCAGCATCGCGGCCGTGATATAGCGATGAGCCGGTCGACCAACTCGCTCGGCTGGCCCAGAGCCAGTCCAAATATGGGCTGGCGAGGCTTCTTGGTCGCTGTGATGATCGCTGTGATGATCGCTGTGTTGATCAACGAGTCGATGGGCCCGGTCCGATTCCAGAGGGCCTCGTCTGAAGGCGGATCGTGTCTGGCGCGGGACGGCCGGTGCAGGAGGCGAACGTCGAGTGTCCGCGGCAGCACTATGTGCCTGAGCCTGGTTCCGAACAGCTGCTTCGTACCATCGTTGACCCATCTGGTCAGCCTGCCGATCCCGGTGCCATCGCTTGCAGAGGAAGTTTTTGGCGATCTCGCGGAGTGAGGCCTGCAGTGCTGCCAACCCAAATGGGATCCTAGAAAGGTCGGTCATCTTTTGATGGCCTTGGTTGATGTCTTTGATTTTGATCGAGTTCTTGCACGGTATTCCGTTTGCCGTGATCCCACAACAAAGACTGCGTTGGCCAAGTGGCCCAACCTCCATCTCACAGACCACTAATGGGTTCCAAAGGGATCGGGATGGCATTGGTGCTGTGCGCGCGGGGGGAGTGTAGAGAGAATGAAGTAGGTTCGGTGAGGTGGTCGCAGTATATCCTGGCCAGACTCTGCAGTGCCCACCTCTAGCTTTATAGACCTTCTGGCAGCGTTTACACATACCAATGTTCAAGGCAGCTGATAGTAGGTCACATCGCGGATCATTCCTCTGGCGATTTGTAAGGGCACGAGCATTGCAGGCTCAGAGTTGATAAGTGGCGTGCGGACGGATGACATTGCGTGTTGAATGTGCTGTTGGACAATGGCTCTTGTAGATCATGCCAAAAAGGACAACATGCTTGGGCTATACTGTCACATAGCTCCCAGTTTCGTAGACAGCGGTAGGAACCTTTGAACTGAGAATGCAGACAGACCCATCGCCTGTCGCGAGCAATCAGAGTAGAAGACAATCATCGCCTAGGAGCTGCTCACGTGGTCCTAGAGCCTCGTGGGGCGCTCCCAGGACTGAGATCGCTCCCCGGGTCATTAAGAGTGATCCTAGCACTTTATATGTTGTTTCTAGGCGCTCTATTGATACCTTCCAGGGTACATTCGCTGCATTGTCAAAAATGGGTGGTTTATTGCTTCGGAGAGCACAACAATTCTGTCTTGCAGAGCTTCCTATAAAGCCCTGCTTCTCAGCCTACAATGGGCCTATGCTGCGCCAGCATATACCATAACCTCAATCTAGCGCTTCCCACAATGGTTTGTGAACTATCCTGCATTCTGATAATGAGCCATTACACTGGCTAACGTACACAACGGGGTTGTCTTCCAGATCTGCCCATCGAAATACGGCTGGAGATCGCAGCATACTTGGGTGGCCAACAGCTATTTGCGTTCGCGCAATCTTGCCAAGGCCTATACTACACTCTGCGGCCGACTGTTTTGACATTCAATTTTCAATACCAAAACAGTCTTCTACTACATTTGGCGGCGGAAGCCAACGACGTTTCTCTTGCAGAAGCTTTGCTTCACTGCCACGCTAACGTCAATGCGTTTTTCCGGGGAAAGACGCCAATCATGAGGGCATTGGAACACTCTGCTACCAAGGTGCTGAGACTCTTGTTGCAAGCGGCAAAGGTAGACATCAAGGTCCAAACAAAGCTCAAGTGCACGCTAGTGAAGACTGGATCGTGGTATCGGTGAACCACAAACATGTCCATTTATCAAATGTCGCTAATTACAACACTTGCGTTAAAACCAAACAAGCTCTTCGTACTTGAATTTGTTATGGGTGCATGTTTTTCGGCCACATGTGTGTCGTGGTGAATCAACAGGTGAAGCGTCAACGGTCAGCTCAACCTACTTTGTTAAAACATGCGCGCTGTTTCACCAAAAATCGGATAGACCAGCGCTGTCTGTGTCCCCTCCACAATATATAAATGCCTCTCCCATTATGGCACGGCCCCAACTCAGCTACCTGCAAACCAGATGGACCACCCTCCTCCTTTTCCCGCCGGTCGGCCAGCCAAGCGACAGCGTCGGGCCTCTGAACAGCCAGACTATGAGGTGTATGTGCAAGACTACCAGCCACAGGCAGATCGCACGGCCATCGATCCCGAGGTCAGAATCTTCCCGACTTCCCGACAGCTAGTGAGCAAAACTAACAAATCACAGACTCCTGTTAGTCCGGCCGGCCTCCTGACAACGCAGCTCATACGGATACTCCGTGACAACGTGGACCTCGCTATGCCCGCCCTCCAGCTTCTAGACCTATACTTCTGCCTGTGGGACTGCTATATCGTCAAGTCCGCCGAGAAGATATACCTAGATGAAGAACAGCAACAAATGCAAGAATCGAACGAGTGGCTGGAAGCCGAGAATGACATTCTCATGCAGCGCTGCAATGCGCAAACGCTGATGTTGTGGGGCCGCGAGCGTGTGGTTCATGACCTTCATGCCGGGGTCGCTGCAGTCCTGAAGGCGAGCGGAGAATGGACCTGTCGCGTCGAGAGGCCTCAAGAAAGATCTCGAGTAGCTTGAGATGGAAGGCAGGCAAGCGGAATAGTGCTTTTACGGGTCTCTCACGCTCTCCATCTAACACCATTTCGATATCTCCATCAGCGTAAACGGTTGGGAACCCATGGGGACTTCCCGTTAATCCTAGTGATGGGACATCGCATCTTCACCATTGTTTACTCATTTTACTGCTAGTCTCTTGGAAATGAAAGCCCGATCTCTGTCTGTGTTGTTACTCTATGAATATATTCAAGGCCTGTGAGCCTCTGCACGTCTCTATTGCCTCCTGCGATCTTCACATTGCCAAATCCACCAAGGCCCATCTCTTCCGTACGGCGTCCTATCCAGTAAAATAGGATGGACATGAACGATCCAGTTCAGGATGGTACGTAAATGTGGAACTCTTACCAACATATGCTCACGGCAGTATAGGCTCTGACTTCGACCTTGATCTTCACGCCATCTGGCGAGAGTCGTCTGGTATACCGAGGCCGCCTCCTTGCCTCACCACGGACCGTGCCAGCAGCGGGCTAGCTTCCCTGGATTTAGCTGATCCTGCTGGGTACGAAGCTCAGGGGTCCTCGTTGGTGAAATGTTTCTTCCATCCCAACCGAGGGGATCCGTCGGGCTTTGAGTGGACTGGCCCTGATCCTCTATCAGCCTTGACTGAGTTTGAAGATATATTCCGCTTCATGTCAGGATTTCTTCTTACAGAGGAAATACACTGGGTGGAGTTTCGGCTCGCACGGCTTGATCAGATTACCGGGGACATGATCGGAGAGCATCGGTTCTTCTTGCCTCGGGTGGAATCGGTCATGGGGAACCTATGCCGGACGCGGCAGCAGATACTCATCATCATCTCTCAGACGGCTGTGAGATCGATGGCATCCAGCTTCCGGGTGTCTCTGTGGCCGCGTGTGGAACCTCCCCCATACTCTAGTCACTTCATGCTTTCCTCGCTAGCAACATTGGCTTCGACGCCATCCCTGAATCCGTCTTTGCTTTGTACATAGTCTCTTCGGAAAGTACAGGTAAGAATAGCACGACTTATGGACACATGTCAGGGTTGTTTCATCTTCACTTTCCGCAGATAGTATGTCCAACATTTGTCTAGATACCCATGCCCGGAGTCTGCTCTGCACAACACCGTCAAATCGTCAGAGAGAGCATTTTTAACCTAATCATCTTATCCAAATACATCCAGGTTTTCACCATTTTATATCTTGACGTAAAGCACGACTCAACACAAATTCACGAGTAACCCCTCACTCGCGTCGGTCGGCATCCACCAAATCGGCCAGATCGCCTCTTGAGAGCTGGTTCCAGTCATTGAGGATGCCACTCAGTCGCTCCCGAGACGATTGTAAAGCCCGGTCAAAGAAACGCAGTCGGGATAGCTGCTCGGCGTGGCGACCTTGAAGGCTGGACCTCTTATTGCTCAACTGCACGCTAGCCTCCCTCAAAACTTGATTGGCTTCATTTGTTTTCTCGCAGTCGAGATGCTTAGACACGCATGACTCCCAAAGACGGCGATAGAGCCCCACAAGTCGAGCGGCTTGAAAAGCGAGTTTTGGGTCGTTAAGTTCGAGATATGCGAGCGCCTCCAATACGGGTTGAAATGGCTCGGTCGCCAAGGCGTCCTTCGGAGTCGCCTCCTGCTGTCAGGGAGTGGTCAGCCGCGGGTCCAAGTTGTTTTCGAAATCGACTTACCAGAGAAGGTTTGGGGTCGGACATAGGCGGTGGAACAGCTTCATCGCTCTGGGGCGGGAATTCATTCAGCTGCGAGCCTTCTTCCTTGTTCTGGTCCGGCATAGACTCGGAAGCCTCCATTGTGAGCAGGCTGAAAAAGACAATCCAGGTGGAAGGCAGCATATTTTCAGTCAAGTGCTGATCCTCTTTATAGCCTACTAGGTGCAAAGGGCTTGCTGTTTATTCTTACGCTGGGTGTTCAAATCGATCATCACAATCACTTCAACTAGTGTTGATGGCTTCTTCTCCTGGACAGCCTGCTGAACCCATCACCTTCATTCTCATACCAACACTTGTTCGGGAGTCGAACCAACTTATTACGTTGTGTCAATTCTGTAAGTGAGAGGTCCTGGATTTCTGCGGTTTGAGGTTTTTGGTGAGCCAGATTTGGTGAGTTACGATTGAAAGTCCGTCAACAGCTTTCAACAACAGTTTCGGCATTATTTCAATCCAACCACTCAACAAATTGACGTTGATTTGGAATCGTCTGTCGAAACAAGGTGCGTGTTGAATAAGCATGATCAGTGATGTCTCAACGTTGAGCCATTGTTTCATATGCCCAACAATAGGTTGACCCGTTGCTTCACAGCCGTTGGTTCACAGGCGCTATCAACTAACAAATGCTGAAGCGTGCTCTAGCTCAGGACAGAGGAGCAGCCAGTCTGCCAGGAAGTTGTCAGCGTAACAATTCTTCTTCCCACTCCAAGCAACGCCTGGTGGGCCCGCAAATAATTGTTTGAGCGTACTCAGACTCAAAAACCGCCCACGACTGCATGTTATCATTCTCTTCGTCCAAGTCGTAATGGCCTTGTGCTTATATCAAGGTGTTTACCGGCATGTACATCAGCTAGGAATTTCTATACTTGCTAGGAATTTCTATACTTGAACAACACTAATGGCGTGCTGTGCTACGATATGATCATTCCTTCTGCCACTTCAATTTGCCATCAATTATGCGAGATATGCCATTGACGGGTGACAACCAACAGATGGAGCAGTACAGCACAGCAACGTCCTCGCAAACAGAAACATGCGAGGACAACACATGGTTCTCGAGCGACATCGCAACGCTCTGCGGCAGCAGTGGCGGCAGCGGCGGACGAAACTACCTCGCACATTCTGTATCCACCAAGCGGTCTGGCATGGATGTCATTCAACATGGCCAGGACGAGGCTGAAGCCGACTCTCAGGTCTCGACATATGCAATGCCCAGCGTTAAAAGCGTTTTAGAAAGCCATTCCTGCCAATACCCAGGCTGTTCCATTGACCAAGCTTTGAATATTTTCAAATGCCAGCCTGTGATCTGCTGGTTCACATGTGCACCTATTCCAGAGCTTCTAAACATGGTTATGCAGGGACGACCAACCGGCTGCTCTGAGCATGCGCGGAATTCCCTCGGGACGCGCGCCTTCCGGCAAGATGCCAAACATTGCTGCCTACAGCTACATGGAGGGCCTCCCATTGGCCAAGAGACGCCCGAAGTTGAGTCCGGTAGAATCTTTCAATCATGTTTCAATATCAAGGACGGCATGCCGCATGCCCTCACCTCGGGTCTTAGTAGCGTGCCAGCCACCATCCCGCGACGGCAGTTCAAATGCAGTCATCCAGGTTGCGAGCGCTCCTTCAAACGAAAGGAGGCTCTCACACGTCATTTGACAGTCCATTCGGGAGAACGACCCTACGTTTGCTGGGTTTCTGGCTGTCAACGCGGTTTCTCGCGTCGCGACAACCTCAGCGCCCATCATACCTCGCACGGAAAACATGGAGGGCTGAATCGTTATGTAGCCACCCTTGACAAGACGAGTCCAGTTTACGATCCTCACTATTGTGGGCAGCTGACGCCCCAAGGGTGGCCAATCGGGCATACGGGCTATAACTCATGGTAACGCTTCAGCTGGGCAATGACCAGTACAAAGTGTCCATATATCGTCACGGAGAGATAATTAGAAAGACATGAAGACGAATGCAAATAGAGTTTTACCAGTTTATCCTCGGTCGCCTGTTCACGTCCTAAAAATGATAATCTAGTAGCACCTTGAATCTCACCTCGTCAGAGCGGAATCGTTGTCCTGCTTCATCTGTCCGCCTGTGGCGAGTATTTGGTCTTCTCGGCTAAACGGATTCATCTCTCAGCTGCCGTCAAGCTCCACCAAATGTGATCTCGCGTAGTATCTCGTGATAACCAAGGATAATGCTAGATAGCGAGTCACCACGAGATACCCCCACCGGACCAGTGCTAGGTGGTACTGTCACGTCCAGTGCGACGACTGGACCGGGGAAGTTTGTTTGAGAGAAGTTTGTTTGAAAGAGGTTCATATCAATTGATGGCCGGCACTGCTGCATTGGGTCTCGCGGGGAAGCCAGGGAAGGAGAATGCACCAGTGAGCGGAGACGGTTGAGCACAGAGAATTCCAGTTTCAACTTGATGCTATAGACCACTGTTTTGAAGCTGACTTGGATATAGTGCAGCTTGTACTCCGTGAGGAGCAGTAGAATATTGAGGACAACAACGAAAACATTGACCCAAAGAAGGTGGATGATGACTTTGCGGCCTTTGCGACCGCGAATTCGGATAATGCACTTGAGAGCGCGGATCGCCTCATAGATGTAAATGCCGCATATGGCGAAGTCTTGTATACAGAAGCCTGCTAATTGGATCCAGTTATAGATCATGGCAGGGCGAGCGAAACGTGCACTGCCGAGGTTGAGGCCGAGGAACAGAACTGTCATCGGGACATGCAGGATGCACACGTTGACGATAATCATCCATAGCACCCATCGCACCTTGCTGACATCCAATACCACAAGGTGCAGGCGCGAGTAAAGCACAACAGATTGACCAGTGACCATGGCGTACCATCCAATCAAGAAAGGGATGGACATCGGCAGACTGGGTGCGTGGGATAAGAAGCAAGCCATAGCAGGAAGAGCATGCACGAGAATGCCCCACGATGCGACCTGCATGCTCCAGAAATACAGACTGCGGTAGTTTTTGACAACGTCGAACGTGATGAACACCGTTTCGAGTGCATTGTAGGCGCCGATCGAGAACATGGACAAGATCCCGATGACTGCGATGTTTTCCCTAATGATGGTCCCTACTTCTGAGGGCAAGTTGGCCATAGCAGTATCCATAGTCAGATGTCTTCGCAGGATCAAATAAATGTCGGGTTTGGGATGAAGTGGCCAAGCCTCTGGGTTATACGTTTATCGTGAAGGCTTGATGGGAGTGTACCTGTCGTAACGTCCTCGCAAACAGCCGGTGGGCTGTCGAGGGATGGGCTCTGGGATGTTGGCCAAGGGATCCAGGAGATAGATCAAAAGCCTCAGGAGATAGGCCAAGGGCTCCAGGATATTGATCAAAAGCCCCGGGAGCAAGTCAGCTCCCGGGGCCGGTGAATGCGTTCCCAGCCCCGGTTGTGTCGTTGAGGGGAACTTATTTTGAGCTCCGAGGACCAGTCTTCCCGCAACAAGAATCATCTGCCGGGGCCAGAAGCCTACATGTGAATCCAAGGTGTGCCAGTCCCAGGGGTAACTCAGTTGGATCCCCGGAAGCAAAAACCTGGCCCTGGGATCTAGAACGAGGGCCTGGGATCTTGAACGAAGGCTCTGGGAGCGCGGCAGCAGAATCAATTGTGCGTCTTTTGAAACCATATGAGATTCTTTTAGAATGCGAACTGGTCAGATGATTTACTTACCAGATATAAGCATAAAAGGCCGACCCATGCACTGATTGATGTCTTTTCGTTTCTTTATATCCCCGTCTCCTACTGCAAAAGACATTAGTCATTTGAGCGACAAAGTACCGCCTGACCAAACTTGCTTCCTTCAAGTGCCAGACTCTAGACTAGATGAGGCTTGTTGACCTTCCCCCTGAGTTGCTTATCGCTATTGGAGATGAGTTGTTTCGATCACGAGATGCGGTAGCGTTGGCTTCCACGAATCGCGCTCTCAATTCCATGTTTCAACCGCTCGCCTACAAGATCAACGTGCAGTACGAAAGCAGTTGTGCCTTGATTTGGGCAGCTTCTCAAAACAGTCCACACGTGATGAGAGAGATTTTGAGATATCCTGATGCGAATGTTAACACCCACGATAACAAACATCGCACACCGGTGTTTCACGCTATTCGCACAAACAACCTGGAAATATTGCAAATCCTTCACACCACCTCAATAGTTGATTTCAGTTGGAAGGATGATAAAGGTCAGACACCGTTGATATACGCGCTCTCCGAAGATTTAGTCTCAATTGGATCCTACCTCTTGACACTGGATAGTCCGGATTTGGCCATGGAAGATAACAAAGATCGTTCCGCTCTTTGGTACGCGGTCTATTTCTGCAATGAGGCCATGGTCATGGAACTTCTGCAAAGAGGAGGAGACGTGAAGCGATCGGATTACGAAGGCATACCACCACTGAATTTAGCCATCTACAAGAATCACCTGCCAATAGTCAATGTGATGCTATATCATATCGCAGGGCAGCCTCGGGAGTCAGAGTGGGTGGATGAAACTGCAGAGCACATCCCTCTATTCTTGGCTCGTCGCTTAGGATGGCTAGACATTGCCCAGTCTTTGCTGTCGTACGGGGCAGACCCAAATGAGACTGATATCTACGGAGATACCTCATTGCATGTCGCCACCAGGAAAGGACATGAAGAGGCTGTTGCTTTGCTGCTAGATCAAACGGGGCTGGAGGTCAACGCAACGAGCAGAGATGGAGAAAACGCTCTTCATATAGCAGCTGACCAAGGATGCGATGCAATTGTCCGGCTTCTGCTAGCTGCGCCAGGTCAGAATTATGATGTGAGAAATAATCTGCAGTGTACAGCTTTGCACATTGCTGCAGAGAGAGGTCACAGGTCGATTATCAGACAGTTGCTCGCTATACCGAATATCGATCTCAATGCTAGAGACAACAACGGGTCAACTCCTCTATCTCTGACCAACGACAGGAAGATAAGACTACTATTCCTGTTGGAGGATCACATCGATGTGAACGACGATGGGGTGGAAAGACGCAGCGCTCTACATCGGGCCGTTGAGCAGAGAGACGTGCCGAGTGCCAGTCTCCTCCTCGAGGAGCCAACACTGAATCCGAACGTGTATGATTACATGGACTGGACGCCACTTTGTCAAGCCACATATCACGAGGATTTGCAAATGGTTAATCTGCTTCTTAGTCGGGCTGACGTGGAGGTCAACACGCCTAGGTGCCCGCCGCTGTTCTATGCCACGCAACAGGGACATTCGGCAATCACGGAACGATTGATCATGGTCGAAGGCATTGATGCCGATCTAGGATTCTGTGGTTTATCGCCCCTCCAAGCTGCCGCACGAGCAGGGCACACGGACATCACCCGAATGTTGCAAAGAAAAAAAGCATTATTGCAGTAAGGCATGCAGGGCACCTGACTAGCGGGATTGACCGTCAGAATCAGGTTTGGCGTGAGCGCTGGTTCGAGGACAGGGAAGGAGGTAGAAGGGTGATTTAGACAGGTCAAGCAGAGTAGACCAATGATGTGAATAAAGCGAAGTTGCCGAATTAGTTGACAACCCAATGCAGTTGGGATTTTCTCGGGCAAGTTAGCATTCTACAAGAGGTATCCTCTGTAGGTGGCTCTAGAAATCGCGCGGAGAGGCTAGCAATTGCTTGTACGTTCTGAACTGAGACGCTCGGTCGCGTCGATGACGCGCCTGGTCGGCATTCACGTGATGGGGGCTGTCCTGTTGTCTGGGATCTCCGCGGACTGACCAAATGAGATTCAAACTATGAGGTTTCCTGTTGCAATTGGATAGGACTGGCCATTGTTGTGGCGTTGAGTATAGCTATACGTCGTGATCTACGCGGTCGCATGGACTTGACTCTCGTAGAATGATACTAGACGAAACATATCCAAACAGCCTGTTCTTCAAGAAATCACCACTTTATCATCATTCGAGTGTCAGTCGTAATGAATCCAAATAGCTGAACTTATTGCACAAATTTATCTTTAATGCTGTTGGGATTGCCGGCATTCCTTCGATTCAGTCTGCCCGTGTAAGCTTGAGTGTCTCTCGGCTACTTGCTTCTAGATATATCTCTACAGTAGTGCCTATGAAGCTGCTATTTTAGACACAACAAAGACACTATACTCGATAGCCGAATTTATTGTTGAAAGATACAACTAGACTGATTAGGACAGAAACATAGTGTTTGAGACTCCACAATATCTACAGTATAGTCAATGTGGTACGGTCACGCTTCAAGGGAGTCTTCAGCGGATCCGAGCTAGGTAGCCGGCGCGCGACCGTGACTTGCGCAAATGAAGGCGCGTTGACCAGATCCTGGCCTCACAACGCGAAACGACCGAACTGGCTTGGACTTCAAGTCTACCGTCAGTGTCGACAGTAAAGTGATGGTGATGACAGCAAAAAGCGTATGCTGTTGATTCTGGTGATCACGCTGCTGTTCGTGTCTCAACGGTTAAGGCTGCGGTTGGTAAGTCAACGCCGGACCGTGAACGAATCACTTTGTGAAAATGAGGAAACGTGTAACGAAGGGCACTCCTGGTGACAGATTAGTGTTTGCTGAGGCCCGATATGCCCGCACAAATCGTCTCCGTCAATCAACGTTCCTTCAACGACAATTTCCCGTGAACTTGACTATCCTAGTACGGCCGTAGAAAGTGTGTCTCGTTGACTCTCAGCCTGCATTTGAATTTTGCTCAACATGAAAGGAATTGAGGTAGAGGGTCCAACATGCCTCAATTTGGGCAAAAATCCTCACCAAGACAGACAATCGAACCGGTGCAATATGAGGCAGCTGGGCGACTAGGCAACCCGGAAGTCTATAAATACCGCCTGCTACCCCAGTCTTCTCTCGGACCATACACTGCCTTTGTCACAAAGAGGAATTCCTCTCAGTCCTCCGAGAATGCTATGCTGCAGCGAACCCATGATAAGTTCCTCTACCTTTGATTTCTCCGAGCTCTTCTTGGTACTGACGCGAACAGTACACATCATGATCATTCAATGCATCCAGCACCTCTTGGTCCTCTTAGGCGGTTGAGGCGTTGCTTCCTTATAATCCGTGCCAGCTAGCCAAGAAGGCAAAATTTTGCCTGACCTCAATGACTCCAACATGTCTTCTGTACGGACAAGCACCTCTACTCAGTTGCCCACCTTTGCTGATCTAACGTCAACCCTTATTAGCTTTCTGTCCCTCGACTGCGGAATGTAAGAGACTATTCAGCGGGAGGTATGTCTACTCTTGTCCTGAATCAATTCGATACTATGCTGACATGACAGATGCTGCGATCAACCTGATCTGTATGCATTGAACCGCTACAGATGGGCGCAACGAGCATCACAATCGTACACGGCCAGCGTCGATCGAGATCATTCATTGACAACCACATGTGAGCCAGCTATCCCTTCTCGGAACAAGGAGCTAATATCTGGCAGAAGTGGCGCAGAGCGAGACCCCGAGCGTTCGATTGCCCCGATACGAGTTGGGAACCCTTTTTTTGGATACTCTCTTCAATTCTTACGCACACGTCGTCGATATCTGGCATGACTCAGAAACCTGGCAGCGTGTCAACAACAAGACTACAGATGGGCTCCACCACGGCTTTTCAACTGACGCCATGCCACCGCTGCAGCTACCTCGCACGCGGTCCTATCGTCGGCAATCAGGTATGTCTGCCAAACGCCATTGGTTCAGGACCGTTCCCTCCGATCATCGGCCACTATATTGTCGTGCAGGGCAGGAAATTTAGAATAACATTGCATATTGCTGCAATGACGAGCATCGCCGGCCGATTCAAGCCAAGGGCGATGTCTGTGTTGTCTCAGCAGTCTGCTGACTACCGTGAGGTGAGCGCGGGTCAACAGAGTCGAAGATGATGAATTGTGAGTATAGCCTCATACTATCTGAAGCATACTGACGTCTTTGGGGAGCCACTTGGCAAGTGGTGTAGGATTTGCCAAGTCTGCGGGACATGCACCCTCGGACATGTACAGCGCGTCTTGCACAACCTCACCGCCTTGCCGCGCGACGCGATCGATCTGCCTGGCCATGTTACTGAGGATGACGTGCGGCCACTCCCGACCGAGACGTCCTCGAGACACCACTCGACCTTCCATCGATTAGCCGTGGTGAGCCGACAATCGGCACCGACACCATGTGATATAGTGCCTTATGACAAGCGGCTCAACGCCAGCGAATTTCCCCGACTCCTTTCAGCGAAACGAGGTCGAGTGACCTACACCTCACGATCTCAGGCGGGCAGTCCTCCGTGCCAGTCTCTCTTCGCTTCTCCGATACGTCTTTTCCACCGATGTCCTGTCACCCGCACGGTCTACACAATGGCAATGAATATCCACGGCATTGAACCAACCACCTTGCACTTTGCCAAAGATCCGCGATCGAAGCAAGCCGATCTGCGAGGCTCCATGATGTTCCGACTTTAATGATGGCTACGTCAAGCCCAGTATGCCACATGATACTCTCTTCGTTCACACAATCATCCACCCGACACGTGCCTCGGAGCATGCGACGGCTGCTATTATAAGAGATACACGCGACGACGAGGCTAAGGCTGGTATAACGACAGGCAAGAGTTCAGACGATAAATTGGATAGTGCAATTAGCGTGTTCAACTTGACCACCCCTGCGCTAACTATCGGCGTACTAAGCACAAAAGTGTATTATTTCTCCTGCTGTCTCAAGCAAAACTCGTGCTATCTCTTAAAATATGGTGTGGATTCTAGGCGTGCGAGAGCAGCGGCAAGGAAAAAAAGAGAGCAACATTCCAATTGGCGCATCTTGGCCTTCCCGAATTATGGAAGACTAGTACGCGTTACCAGCGGCCGCAAGTTTATCACGTGACGCAAGGGGTTCAGCTTGGATTCTGCTGAAGAAAGTCGATTTCAAGATTCCAAAAATCAACACGCAGTTCTTTGTATGATTGAAAAATAGAGGACTTTCTGTGTTCAGCGATATCAGTATCACATAACAGAACGCTGTGGTTGGGCGTGGAGAGCTACGAGAGAAGTGATTATGGACGAGGAGTAGATAGACCGGAATCTCTTTAGGAACGGCAACCAGAACAGACCCGAACAACGTGTACACCCTTCAGGGCTGGCGTGCCGCTCTCCGTGCATCAATGACCGGCTCAGCTTTCAACATTTTGGACTTTACATGGCAGATCAGACCGGCCATCGGCCCTGCCATCACCACCGACAACCTCCGAATCATTATTCCTTTGTTCTTTGTGTATAAAGAATGGCCCTTAGGAGAATGTCGGCTTTCTTTTCTCGGAATAGATGGTATACTACTCTATGTCTCACATCGCTCCGTGCTGCAGCCTGCAGGGCTGTCTCGAGGAGCCTAGCCTCTCCGAGGCGCTTACTAGTCTTCAACAAGCCGGGCTTTGAATACTCCCCAACCTTCTCGGCCCTATTTCCCTGCCAATATTGACACGAAAGTTGAAAAATTACTTTTTTCTTGGTTACCGTCGGCGGTGCATCTGAGATTCGGCAATGAGGCAGCTAGACAGCAGCATTTCTAGCGGTCCCTCCCCTTTCCAAGTGAGTGGTAGCCAAGTGAGTGGTAGTGGAATTAGAGGCCAAACATGAAGAACTTGCTGTTTCGCCTGCTGAATGGAGACTGCCTCCACCATGTTCATGCCATATTTGCAGTGGACAGCCCCCTACAAACCATATCACAACTACAGATGACTTTCTGCGCTCCTAACTCTACGCCTCACCGGCTCGGTTCCGTCAACAGTGTGTCTCCTAGCCCAATCAAGCTTTTCTCATAGCGCGGGTCATTTCCAGTAGGATTACAACATTTATATTTTTAAGCCGGAAAACACAGCCCCTAGTTCTCCTCTATAATGCATGGCTCAGTTCTCGCGACTTGTTCGTGACATGTTTGGTGACGTATCGCGTACAGTAGATGTCAGCTTGTGAATTGAGTCTTGCCCTTACAAGTGACCTCGAAAGTAGCCGTCTCTACGGACTATGTTTTTGAAGGATGGCTGTGTGTTGTGGATACCTGTAGACGTACCTAGTCGTCCCTAGACCGAGATTGGACATTTCGCTTTCATGACAGCGAAGTAGCGATGTGGGCGGCTGCCTAGGAAGAACGGCTGTACTGTAGTAATGTGGCCAGGGCAAACGTTCTTTGGAAGTGGAAAGCCATCGTCTAGATCCATAGAGGCATATCTATCGTGTCAATTCTTAACGCACAGGCTGAGTGACCTAGTGTCGGCATTCAAGTACAGTACTGATTAGACTGGCGACTGTTTCTGTTAGGATATACGCATCTTTCAGTGCGATCTCACCGTGTGATTCACCAATCACCTGGGCGTTCCCTGAGTACGTTCGTTCACCTTCCAACAGATCGTTCGCCACTCTACGGTTTGTGCGCTGCTCAACTGTTTCTTCACTGGGCACTTGCTCAATGGCCAAACTGTCTTTTCAGTTGTCAACTCTTCGTTCACCGCTCAACTGTTTGCTCACTACTCAAATGTCCATTCACTGGTCAACTGTATGTATTATAGCCAACTGTTCGCTCATCACTTAACTGTTTATTATCCGTTTTACACTCCATTTCTGTAGAATTAACTTCGATCGCACCATAATGTGTGCAAGTGAATCAAAGAAGGTGTAGAGACAATGTGTAGGGTGAAGTGGCAGTTCGGCCACTAGACCGCTCTCACCGCTCGGTGATCAGGATGAGCAGTTTCTTCACGCCAATTAGCACCATTCAACTTCGACGATCAACATCAACGACGACCAACTTCAAAAGTCACGGATTGCCACAACGACCATCCTGGCACAAACGTTACGTCTCTGTTGCTCTATATCTGGAAGCCAGATGTCGATTTCTGTTGCGGCGAAGGGACTATCGGACCACAAAATATTAAGGCCGACGAATCGAGAATCTATCATCTGATAATGAAGACACCTCAATTGTTATTCTATGGGTAAAGGATTCGACCGTTTCAACCAATGATGATGATCTTTTATAATGAGAAACGCGGATCGTTGCCGATCTCATCTCCTCATCTCATAGCAAAAATAAGGTGGATGATACCATACCTACAGTGTTATACTTAAGCGCTGACAGTGATTGCTAAATTGACAAGATGTCCTTGAACGACCGCCGCTTGCGTAAATATTGAAGAAGGCACCACGTCAGGATGCGTTCATCGGGGTATAAAGGCCGTATTTCAGCGGCTCTATATTTTAGTGCAAGACAGACCACGCACAACGACAACCTGAGCAGCACTCGGACCCGGTCAAATCATCCTCGTGGAGAGGTGATCCCATCGCAACATCCTTCAAGGTTGTTTCTCTGAGTTTCCTTCCCTCTGACGAGATTTCATCGAAGCCAGTGTCTTTCTGACACGCTTCATCTCCTTTTTGAGGATCTCCACATCATTCACGACATGCTCTATGCCACGAGATTCTCCATCGCGAGAATTGCGTTTTCGCACAAACTTTTTGGCCTTCCTTTCGATTGACCTGTGCTATATGTCAGCTTGGAATATCATCTCGACCTTTCAAACTCTGAGGCATGGATGATCTCCGATTCACTGGCTGGATCCAAGTGATCAATCTGCAGCATCCACCAGACGAATAGGCAGCGGGAGTCCAAGAAGAAGGGCAAACGAGACACTTACTGTTTGGATGCTGGTTGGATATGGTCATCCTCACTGGACTGCGTGAACACGGGTGGTATGTCCCCCGCCACCGGCCCAAATCGGACTTTCTGGTAGCGTCTGCTCTGTAGCTCATCCTTGGATGGCACTGCACGATCACAGCTCTTCAGGATAGATCCAGGTGGCCTGATACAAGATGAGACCACCGAGCATAACTCCCTATCAGAACCATCGAGCCATTTCTCATATTCTGCCAGAATCCTGCTAGGGCCATTTGCGGAGGTTTTATTGTCGTGCGACATCATGTGGTAGGCAAAGGAAAAAGCGGAATGGGGTGAAGATGCATAGTAGAAAGAAGATTCCAGGGGGCTGTGGTTCAACCTCCCTGAAAGCGTTGAATCAACACCTTCAACGCCCATCAAAATGGCATTACCCGTCAATAATGCAGCCCATCAAAACATTACGACTACTGTCGTAGCATATTCGCACCGTGGTGGTAAGCATTGTGCATGACCGATTTGCTTTACAATAACTAAGAAGGTATGATCAGCTGATAGCAATTGTTCTGCTGTAGCGAGTGCAGAGGCTATCATGTCCCATGGTCTCAATTGAACAGCAATATTGCTATGGCTCATTCACGCCCCTCCCGATTCTCAGCTCCGGCTCCCGGCATATCATACAGGTCTTGACTTCTTCGACTGCTTTGCCGAGCCATCGAATCCGGATCTCCAGTACTGCGGTAAGGTGCCTGCACATCGCTAGAGGACCCCGAGTCGTAGATGACCGCTTTCACCGCTCGGTGATCAACATAAGCAGTATCAACAAACCACCATCAGCTTCAACGACGGTCACCGTTCGCTCTCCATCGTCAATCATCATCGTCACTCACCATCAACATCACCGTCGACACTTTCCAGCAACACTCACCAGCACCAGTTATCATCAACGCTCACGTCAACACTCACTAGCATGCTCATCTTCGCCTCCATGGCATATGCGTTCTATTGCAGCGAGAGGGCTGTCGGACCGCAAACTACCAAGGAGAGTTGGGGATACAGCACCCAATAACAGGAAAGGTTCAGTCTGGAATTGTACGATTCTGGTGATTGTTTTGCATCTATCTAGGGATGGTCTATCCTTCAGACTATGGAAAAGATAAAGATCTTGCGCAGGTCTTTGCTTCTTCGAATACGTTCGTGATACTCGAATACTGGTCCCTAGCACCACGGAGAGGTGCCTGCGCGCCGCTAGAGGCCTTGTTATCGCAGCGTTCCCCTGCGAAGTCCCTTGGTTGCGCAGCTCTTCCCTGCGGAGGTCCTTGGTTGCGCAGCGCTCCCCTGCGAAGTCCCTTGGTTGCGCAGCTCTTCCCTGCGGAGGTCCTTGGTTGCGCAGCGCTCCCCTGCGAAGTCCCTTGGTTGCGCAGCTCTTCCCTGCGAAGTCCCTTGGTTGCGCAGCTCTTCCCTGCGAAGTCCCTTGGTTGCGCAGCTCTTCCCTGCGTGGACTTTGGTGACGCAGGTTCCTGGCTGCGAAGCACATTCTTACAACACAGGGCTCGTTGCTGTGAGGAAGCGCAGGTCTTACATCGCGGGGCTCGTGGTAGCGACAGCCGTGGCCACGGAGACCCTCAAGCCTGCAGACAAGAGAGGGACACCATGGCACATCGGAGTGTGAGGAGCGAAGTCCTGATTTTTTCTCGGTTGGGAATCTGACTCCCTTTATGTCCACTCGGCTCCGTCTCTACGCAGCGACCGCTTGCGCACATCTTAGTCATGTTCACTGCTGGTCGAGGCGTGTGGAGATGTTTAAACGGACGTTGAAATAGTGTTTTTGAGAGTTGGTGGCCGTAAGAGGCACGTCTTGGCTGACCCGTGGTTGGCCTCAGTTCGCCAAGAGGCACTGCCCCTTGGTTCCATGAGAATTACCCATCTAGAACTTCTTCGATTTCTGCGGTCAGATACATTCAGTAATTCTGTGCGAGAACACTACGAAGAAGAGACTGAGTCCATGGATGCGCACCGCTGCTGCAATTAAATCGCGCAATGCACGTAGAATTGAGCCAGTGTACTGAGCAGAGGTAGAGAGGACTCAACGCGATGATGTTGCACCGTGTGTGCTACGGACGGATAACCATGTTTCAACAGATGGTGTAGATTTCACTCGGATGGGCGAGATCGCATGTTGAATAACGATATAATCAACGGTCTATACAACCACGCCTCTGGGTTTGAACAGGACACCTCTTGTTGAGGTTCAACTTGTGATGACTTGGTTTATCAACGGAGGAAAGCAGAATATTGCGGTGCTTGAGTGGTTGCAACGTGAATCATCAAATTTAGCGACAATTGCAGCAGGATAGTGCACCTGGCAGCACCCGAACGCGAGCTAGCAGCGCGCTCAGTTCTGGTGTCCTGCTCAGTAGCGACTCTGCATAAGGCCGAGTATTTTCTAGGGTCACTTGTCACCTCAGTTTACTGTATCTATGTGCAGTCATGAGTGCTATTCCAAAACTTCCCTCGGCTGATCGACGACAAAGTCTTCGGAGTCGATTGCAGCGTGCATTGGCCCTGTCACCCTCCGAATCCGAAGATCCTCGAAGCGACTCAGGATTGGTTGCGGGTGATACCACAGAGGAAGAGGTCCATCAGGAACAGAATGACTGCCCTAGCCCCGGGGATGGGGCACCACCCTGGGCAGTATCGAGAAAGATGCTCAACCTGACCGGAACACGGGGCCAAACTTTGGAAGCGCTGGAAACACCCGGACAGATTGATGCCTCTGCAAACTGCACCGTGATTGCCCTCCAATGCATCGCAGAGTGAGTGTCCAGTCTCCCCTGGCATCAAGTATTGTGGTCTGCCTGCTTACGATCATCAAACTGGACACCCGAACGATGTCAGTCGTACCGCCTCCGGAGAAAACTACACTGCCAACATCGTTCTCATTTATATGCAGGATTCCCTGAGCCACCAAACCACTTGAACGAAACTACCTGCAGCGATCTGGAGGAAATTTGCAGTCGGCTGGCGGCTGTGGAGGCAGCTATAGAGGTGACGACGAAAGCGGGGGAGAACACTGCGGCTGAGGGTAAAGCGACCGGGTGAAATCGTCGTTGCTAGGAATCGTTCCAGCTAGAATGCGATTGCCTTAGACTCCTTAATATCAGAGTCCTGTGTCAAGTCTTTCCACTGAAGTATCCCACTATAGTCCTCGTGGCCTAATGTGGATAGACTCTCGCCTTCCAGCTACGAAAACACCAAAGTCGTTCTCCGGTGTAAAATTAACTTCTGCCTGCTGTCTAGAACTCGGGAACTGCCACGATGTGACGTTCCATTTAAGCTTTTCGCTGCCTGCCGATCGATTATTTTTGGACCCACCCGCTCCTCTTTCCCTCGCTTCATAAATCCCGACACTTATCTCGATTTATCAAACGTCAAATTGAAGTTTACCCAAGCCACAGAAATATTCAGGGAATCTTCAGCGATGAAACTAGGCAATTGACTACGGCAGGCTATGGCAAGGCAACATTGGTTCGACACACGTTCCTTGGCAGTCCGCTTGTGGCACAGCATTGTAAATCGCACGACCCGCGGAACCCCTCCAATTGACTTTCGCTAAATTTGGCTGGGTTGGTCCGTCTATTATCTACGAAGTGGCAACCTTGGTTGAGCAAAGCGTGCGAGCAAACCGTAAATTTCTATGTGGAACTCGCAGAGGGAAGCTTCGCAGCGCTTACGTCGAGTTACCCTGTGATGCGTGAACAATCTTCTCGTTCTACAACCAGGCAAACTAAGACATGGAGCGTGGACTGCATTAATTCCTGAGTTCTCTTGTTGCCACATCAGGAAAGCTGCGTGGGGAGTTCGGGGGTGGAGAAAGCGGAGCGAACGACGATTAAGCCACCCGGTTGTGGGCCCTGCTACGAACCAAATGCAGCGGCCATGAAACCAACCAAGGTACTCCGTGCTGCGCTTGTTAGCGAAATTCACTCCTCGAAAAAGTCTTACATCGACGAATCCTGCCAAAGTGGTACATGAAACAACGAATGAATCTACTATTTTTATATGTTGTCATAGTATGGCGGTAGTGCGAGGATGCTATCATGAACTATTTATTTGTGAGGTAATGTATCATCCAAACAATGTAGACCCGCTAAAGTAGGTTTCGGGTTCTATACTTAACCACCCGCCCTTCACACAAGCGAGCTATATACATTGGCTGGAGCGGGCTCTTGCTGAGTAACCAGTGGGAGATTACCCGATGCGGAGAACCCGGGGAGGTCACTGTGGCTTAGGGTTCCCAGTGGGCCGCCCTGCTCGGTCCAATCGCCGTGGATCACTCCGGAGCCGGGCAAATAAGATGCCAGCCTGCGGTTCTGGAAGGCCTCAATCGTGTTCCAGAATCGCGTGGTCGCGGACACCAGCTCGCCATGTGTCTGATGCAAGATCAGCTGAATATCATTCCATGAGACCTGATCCTGCATCGTGGCGTTCGAGGTCTCCACCTGCTGCTGCAGTTGACAGAGTTCTCTTTGAAGTCTCTCGTTTTCAGCCACGGCGGTTTCCCTAACCGTGATGGCTTCCTGTAACTTGGAAGTCTCTCGGGCCTTTTCGGCACGTAGCTTTTCCAATAGCTGAGAGCCCTGAGCTCTCTCGTCATATTTCTCTGCGAAAGCCAATTGAAGATCCTTTTCAAGCTTGTCCATCATAGCGAAACATTTTCGATGAGTGGCTTCGCGGTCTTCCCTCCGGGGCTTTTTCATGGAATGTCCCTGGAAATATGGTCAATCAAAAGTGCATAATACAAGCCATGCTGAGTGCGGTCGTAGGTACCCTAAGACATAAACAAGCGACGAGGAGACAAATATCAACGTACCGACTCTTTGTAAGTCTTTCGTCTGGGTCCGAGAGCGCCACGGTCCGTGTAAGACGCAGAGTCTGCCGACCGAACAGAATAGGGAGATCCGACACGAGACCTCCCAGCACGCGATGTGGCTTTGGAGATCCCATTGTCCGGTCCCCTGTGTGAGCCTTTGGGGTCCCTTGTCATGATGTGTATCTGAGTGGGCACCTAATGATTTGGCAAGTCGTAAGAAGAATGAAAAAGGTGCATCGGGTGAGCCCTGGGGAATTGAGCTTTTAAGAGCTAGGTGGAGAGTCAATAGACAAATCTGAAACGAGGTCAAGGCACAGTCTGTCCCTGCCAAGCAAATGTGCCTACATCAAGATCATAGTCTAGAAACCGGAGTGGCCATTTCCACACCGGACTCCTGTGGGGTGCTAGCGCGAAGTACGATTAGACTGCCATTTGATGGTGGATGCAATGATCGACCGGCCCGCACAGAAATCGACATCGACGCACTTAGTGATGCCGCAACATTGGCTAGAATACAAAATTTAAAGTTGTTTTTGTACGCAGGAAAAGCCATCCAACCTCAATATGATGCCAATGCATGTTTCGCCCTACCGCCCTTCGAAAGATACAATCTAGTTAACTATAGTCAGTCTCGCCTCTATTTGCAGAGGACTGAAGTTTCGAATCTTACTTTGATTGACCAATGCCACCGTCGACCATAGCAGATCGCTACGATATCCATCCTCGTAGCTCATCAGACTTTACATCGAAGGATCTAGACCTTGCTGAATCAGGTTAGGAAACCCGAGTGTAGTACCTATGGCAACCGCGTGAGACATTTCCTGCCGCCAAGGCTCATTATCTAGGATCCCCATCCCCATCGATTGTTACCTCCTGTAAAATCATACTCCAAGGGCACATGGGGCTTAACCACCGCCATAACCACCAATAAGGCACCATACGAGAGAGAAGAACCACGGAAATCCCCTCTCAAGGCTGAGCTCCCATGGAATCGTGCGAGCAAGAGGCCTCTGTCTTAGGAGCCACAACGCAGGTATGGTTGGAGCAGCTGAAGTGCTGGGAATAATGCATAGCCTGCTGCATCTTTGTCTATTGCCCATCTACTGGGCTTTCTGCAATTGTTCCTGCTGTGCTGTTAGCTTCCTTTTCTGTAGTCGACTTCGACCGCTAAGTGGATAATACTTACCGACAACTACTGCGATCTCATGCTTCTATTTGACGTGCCGAGGGGACCAGAGAAATATTTTCTGGGTCATAACGAAAGCCGAGAGACCAACTGAAATCAGCATTATGGGCTCGAGCATGTGTAGATCCGGTATTCTAGTTCCCAGGCACATCAGCAAATGTCCATACGTCTGTCTGACTGGTTGCGAAGCTAAACTCTAATTCTACATGTACAGACGCATTTTCTCACCGACTGGGCGTTTCCATGGTCCGAGATTTGTCATTTGTGCCATCCGGATGGTTTTCGTCGATCTTGCATGACACATGGCGAGGTGGTATCTGCGACCACGCGGTTCTGAAACGCGATCGACGCCTTCCAGAACCACAGGCTGGCATCCTATTTGCCAGGCTCCGGAGTGATCCACGGAAACTGGCCCGATCAAGGCGGCCCGCTCGGAACTCTGTCACAGCGCTCCTTAGGATTCTCCACAGCTGCCAATCTCCCGCTGGTCACTCAGGAAGACCCCGCTCCGACCAATGCCTACAGATCGCTCGTGATGCAATTTGAACATACCAGACAAAGTCATTCGTTGATTCACATACTAAGTTTTTCAATGTCAAACTTTTTCTTGGAGTGATTTTCTCCGGCGTGTAAGCAGTGAACGCATTGTTTCCTGGCCGCCAAGTTTAATTAGCAGAAGGGCCCACAATCCGGCCACCTCCGCCACTCAAAATCCCCACGTTTTTTTCTTTTCCCAAGCGAACGCGACATGAACTTCCGTGGTTCATCTATGACGGTGGTTCTCATGCATGACTTACAAGACCGTACGTTCCAGACTCTGCTAAGCTTTGGCTCTGCTGCGAGCTGCGCACAGAGATTTAGAGTTTGCTCGCAGATTTCGCCTGACTTCGGAATGCGCTCGCCCCTCCCCAGATAACGGACGATCGAAAGGAGCAAAGTACAAACTGATATCATTTGATTCCTGCTAGTAGCCGAGCCAAACATAACAAAAGTCAATTGTATGGGTGCCCGCGGATCAAACGATTCACAGTGCTCTGCCACAAGCGTCGACTGCTAAGCAACGTAACGATCCGCGGGATTCATTCGCATGTTTTGTTTGTGGAAGATTCTACGAATACCGCCTTGGCTTTGGTGATTCTCAAACTCGGCGTTTGATGATCCGGCGTAGATCTCAGGGATCTACGAAGCGGGGAAAGAGGAGCAGGTGGGCCAAGAAACAATTGACTAGCGCGAAAAAGCTAAAATGGCAGGCCCTCGTGTTAGTCTGCGAGGTCTAGCCGGCCAAAGCAGGAGCCAACTTTCTACACCGGGGAACAAATCCGGTGTCTGTCATGTTTCATAGCCGTACCAATATAGCATGTGGAGGATGAGAGCCTGGCAGTAATTGGTGCTAGGTGATGAGGGTACATAGATGTGATATTCACGCCTATCCAAGGAACAGAAGCTGTTGTAATTCAGAGGTATGAATTGATTGTCCTTGTACTAAAAGGAATGGCTGAGACTACATACACAAGTAGAAGATCAAGTTGATTTTCAATCAACTAGGTTCTTCGTATAGATAACACGGGAAATAATTCCGATGTGCGGCTTGATTCCTGATCTGCACCAGCCCCATATCACAACAGAAGCTTTTGTGGGACAGAAGCTGACACACGCGTCTAATAGTAAGACATCAAAAGCAATCACGTTCGGCTGAAATGGCGTCTAGGAACGACGCGTGCGCCTGGTCGTATTACCCTCGGCCGTAGTGTTCTCTCCCTCTTTTGCCGTCATCTCTATGGCTGCCTCTACGGCGGCCAGCCGATTGCGAATCTCGTCCAGGTCACTGCGGATAGTTTCATTCCAGGTGGTCTGGTCGCTCAGTGAGCTTTGCATAGACCTGAAATCATATTAGCGGTGTAGTTCTCTCCAGAGGGTGGCAAAGCTGACTTCATTCGGGTGTCGAGTCTGATGATCGTAAGCAAGTAGGCTACAAAAATTCATCCTGAGGCAGGTTATGACCCTCACTCTGCCATGCATTGGAACGCGGTCACATTGAATCTCCCCGAGAGATCAGGCTCTTGCGGCAGACTCAGCTCCACTCCAAGTCTTGGATCTGAATTCCAGTCATGTCGAGCATCCTCCTCGACACTGTGCACGGCGTTGCCTCGTCTCTGGTGGCTGCAGTAGTCATTCTCTTCCAGCGTGAACTCGTCGTCCTCTGTGGTATTACCCGCAGCCGATCTTGACGGGCTCCGGCGATCCTCAGAGTCGGAGGATGACAAGGATAACGCACGGTGCAATTGACTGCGAAAGCTTTCTCGTCGATCGGGGTGGGGAAATTTTCGAATGGCAGCCATACTTGCACGCGAGTAGTGCTGGAATGTTATAACGAGTTTCCACAACTGGACTGTGTTTCACGGGTGACGCCTCGCTCTTTATAAATACTGGTTCGTACGACCGGAGCTGAGCCATCCGCTTGTTCGCAACGAAAGGTTACTAGGCCCACTTTCTTCCATACATACTTTCCGCATTTCTCCCTTCATTTGTTGGCCAATCAGTCACGAGAAACATCCAAGCCTTGGGCCGTTGATGCTCACCGGTAAAGTCAACTGGAAAATATCAACGAAAAGAGGGCTTTTCTGTGAAACGTCTATTGGGTGCTTTTCGATGCAACACATGGTGAGGTCCGGGCTGAGAACTCATTGTTGCGTTGAGTGAACATCGTTGAATCTCCCTACCAGTTTACTAAGAGTACGCCCACAAATTGAGGGCCTGTTGAACTTCAACAACTGAGCTTAGTTGAAATGGTGGAAACTTGAATATAGGTCCGATATTTCAGCATCTAGACTCGCTGAAATGGCTCACCAGATGGACCCATAGGTCACAATCGAGCTTTGGGTAATACCTTGCGAGGCAGCTACATCCTGATCAGCTTTTAAGTGAGCCCTGGGGGGAGTTTAATCCTCACCATACCCGTTCAAGTGAGATACACCGTTCTGCCATCAACTTAACCGGCCCTCTCACTGCCACTACTCAACAAAGAGCATGTCTCCGCGTAGCACGGTGGGCTGGCCCGAATGGGAAGAGGAAAACCTTCTCCCGTGGTTGGATGAGAATCGGAACTTGTCGTGGAAAGCCCTGCAGGACGCTTATTATGAACAGTACGGGGTGAAGCGAAGCCCTGATTCTCTCCGAGGGAAGATGTACCATATTCTGCGGAAGCAAGGCGCCACGGTTGCCCGACCTTCTGAAGATGCAGGCCGCCGAAAACAATCAAGGGCCATTCGCCCGCGAGTGGAAAGTAGGCACTCACGGCCAAAGCTTCCAAACAAAAGTGCGGCCCGAAGCAACATCGACCGGTGGTTTGAGACAACTCTCACGACCGAACCTAGCTCTACCGACAGCAGCGGCTCAACGAAATCAAAAAAGTCAGGATCAGGTACGAAACGGCCTTGATACATCTCTCGGTGCATGCTGACTTTTATCATAGAATACGCAACGCCGGTGCCCACCTACTCAGCGCCTAAAAAAAACCAGTCGTCGGCTTGGATGTGGGAATATGTACATCGTGTTTGCGCGACTGGGAAACTAGATTTCTAGAGTACACAGCATGAACCGATTGTGAGAAGTTACAGAAGAGCAGCAATTCAATGTTATCTATGGGAGGGTACAAAAGCAATACGTGATGATATGTAGATTTAAATGGCACGCGTCAGCTCGCGGAACAAATTAGAGACAAGATCAGTCTTTAGGCATTGAAGAACCAAAATGAAAGACTGTACTGCAAACTATGCTGTTCGAACATGCTCACTGTTGTACTTCATTTCATCCAATGTCCTCGACATGCTTTGTTAGCCTAGATGGGATCGTCTTGGAGACTCGCTTTCTCTTGCGTCGCTCAGGCAGGAGTGGCTGCAGAGCAATGACCGTTTGTTTAAGATCCTCCACCTCACTCTACAAGATGCGGATATCGTCGGCCAGTCTTCTCTTGATGAGTCGTTTAGCAGCCTTGCTTTCCGACTGCCTGCATTGTTCTATCTGCGCCTCTCTCGCGGATGAACTTTTGAAGGGCCCTTGCTTCACTTCCCCTGGAGGTCTGAACATGGCTGGTTAGAATTGAAAATCGGAGTTACGTAGTCTGGAAAGTATTCACTGACCGGTTGTTTGCACATGTTATAGGCTTGTATAGCCTGCATGGTGAAGAATCGACCAGTTCCGTTTCTCGATCGGGTTTGTGTAGAGCCTTGTTGCCGTGGCGGCTTCCAAGTTGCTCTTCCCTGTCAGGTAATGCGCCAGCATGCTCCATTTGAGTTGACAGAGGCGTTTCAGATTGGCGTTCCATCGCAGCTTGGTAGCATGAACTTTCTTTTGCCCTGGCTTCATCTTCGAGAGATTTGGCTAGCCAGGCAGTATATTTGCCTGGCTGAAAGGCAGAGGTCTTGGTTGCGCGATTCGTCATTCCGAACGTTATATCCGTCAAAATAGATTGAAAAAGTAGGTGAAATGACTTCTCAGAGAGTAGGCTGGCAAAGCAAATTTTCAAAAGGAATAAATTTGGGTCCGAGGTCAACGACGTTGCGCATTTTAGGTGCGGGTTTAGAAATCCGCGGGATCATTGTCTTCTTACAGTACTAGTCTTTCGCAGAAAATTGCTAGAAATACTCACCGCAGAAGACGCAGAGGTTCTAGATGGTGATTCTCATGGAACCAAGAGGCAGTACCTCTTGGCGGAATGTGACCAACCGCGGGTCAGCCAAGGCGTACGTCTACCGAGGATGGTAGAGAGGCTTCGGGCAAAACTCCATTTACTAGTGGCACTAGGCCTGAAGAAGTAAATTATACAGTGATGCGAGAACAAATTTCTCTCTATAAATCAGACGACCTATGGCATGGGCATGGGCTGCATCGGTTCCTAAGTTCTCTTATTGCGAAAAAAGGAAAGCTGCGTGGGGAGTTTGGAGGGCGGAGAAAGCGGAGCTCAAGACGATCAAGACCCACCCGGTTGTGGGCTTTGCTACTAACCAAATGCAGCGGCCATTAAACCAAGGTACTCTGTGCTGCGCTTGCCAGCGAAATTCACTCCCCGGAAATGTCTAACATCGAAGGGTTATCTGCCAGAGCGGAACAGGAATCAACAAATGAATTTTTCTACGAGTTTTTAGTGTTGTCATAGCAAGGTGGTAGTGCGAGGATACCGTCATGAATAACTTGGTTGTTTCCCAGGGGCTATCTTCGTGCTTGACAAGATGAAATATGGTCGGTGTTATGCCCGATATTTAGTTACATATGTATGTCGGCTCAAGGAGTATGTGCTGCTACAAGAAATATTCGCTGTATAAGTTAGATACCGAAAGTAAATCGATCATCCCCTAGCATTGTGTATTGAAATTTGCCTGAAATATTCTAGTATTGCTGCAGAAACATGCTCGTAAACATCATAGTCTAAGCCGAATAGGATACACCAAGCTCTCGACGTCATAACCGCATCCGCTTCTGCCCCGAGGCAGGTTCGATGAAGCGTATCTTCCTCTTCGTGTCGCGCACGCACCAGCAGTGCCTTGCCGGCGGCCATTGTGGCGTTTGATGGTCTGCCCGGCCAAAGTGAGCAAACGCTTGTTGCTCGTCGAGGAACTCCTGTGTAGACTTTGGGAAGCCACCGATCTTTTCACAACATGTACTGTTGGCAATATTGATTGAGAACCGTTCTTCAAGGCTGGCAACGCGAAAGGCAACGCGTTTTCTGAAATATCCACAAAGTTGACAGCAGTCGGCTGGATCCACAACTCCCAAGGGACGGTCCTGACCAGCCTGAAATTTCGCACCAGGGGTCTCAATCAAGACACGGGCGAGGATCTCGCCGGCCCCAGGCCGTGAACAAAGGATGGATCCTTCGCAATGGTATCCAACGTGGCTGGGAACTGGAGTTGCATCTAATTCGAAGAAGAACATTGCTGACGCGAGAATGGTTCTCACGAGCTCATCTGGAACCACAAAATTCATCTTGGAGAAGTCCTCCAGCGCGCTGGTATCGTCCAGTTCGGGGAGCGGACCATGAATGGCCTGATCAAGTCGGAATACATCTGGTTTCGAGTGATGCGGTAGGTAGTTCAGGGCTTCAAAAAATCCTTGCTGTCCATCCATCGAAGGGGAGGACATCATGGCGCGGAATAGTCGAGGGAGAGCTCCCTCCCAGGCATTGCCATGTCGTGAGTTATGATCCGGGCTAGTCGTGGAAACCCCTGTTCCTACCGATAATAGGAGATCGTGTCGTTTCGAACTGGGCCAAATGATGCCTGACTCCCTTAACGCAATGGCAAGCGGATTGTTCGCGCGGACCCCGCCGTCCTGCAAAGGGACGAAGCCTGGCAAGCGTCTTGTCTGGAAGTAGCTTTGCAATGTCAGCTGCAGTTGTCTCAGGATCCACTCACAGTTCTGCACTTACAAGGGAGCTGCAACACTGCACATAGCTCTGCCGAAAGACAAGAATGGTTAGCTATGTCCGATTCAAACATCTGGTAGGTAGAGACCGACTTACACATCCGACAAAGAAGGATTTTCTTGACTGCTGTTGGGGACCAAGAACTGGTAGGCGGCCTTCGCACTGCGCTGACCGGTGCCTCGGTAATTTGCCAACACGCAGGCCTTTCCGTCGGACGTGCGGCTTGCCACGACGGCAACCCGGCATCCTGCAGGGCTAGCCGTAGCAACATCAAATATACGACGCTCCGGGGTGACCGCCTCCTTCAGGGTCTGCGACAGAGTTGCTGAGTCGTAGAGGCCAGTGAGAATCAAGTTGAACGCAGACGCGAACCACTGAACGAAGCGAGGAACCGGGATCCGTGACCGCCGAAAGATTCTTCGCGCTAGGTCCGGGAACGCTCGCAAACAGTCCTCCACAGAAGAGTTGTTGAAGAAGATATCGATCGCCGTCAATGCGCCTGAACAGTGAACACTATTAGCATGTTGGTAGAAAGGAAATTTATTGGGCCAAGGATGGTGCATACCGACACTAGTTCCGAGGCACAAGTCCGGGAGAAATGCGATGGGTACGCCAATGCGCTTCTCTAATGCTCGCAGAAGTCCCAACTGGTACAAGCCGCGGACACCACCACCGTCGAGACTGAGGATCACCGGGTGCTTGGTAAGGGGTAGTTGGCGTATGCTAACGACGAACTTTTCGTCGCACACAGGGCATTCAGCCACGTCCCAAACATACTCCCCGAGAGAACTCGACTTGCCGAAAATCACGACACAGGTGTCGCAGAGTGCGTGTTTGCATGGCATCATGTGCTCGGGTGGACGATTCAAACAGACAAAGCAGGTCGTGGTGGAGCGAAGACCACCCCATCGGCGAAAGAAGCGACGAAGTACATCTTTTCGAACGGTCGCGGATGTATTTTGGGAGGTCAATTGCAAGAATTGCTGCTTGAACCTGATTGAGATACTCTCGCAATGGTGGTTGGAGGAATCGTCCTTCGAGATCTCGACACAATGCTTCTCATAGAGTGCGGCAAAGACGAGGGTTGGAGAAAAACCTATAAATGTCATTCAAGAAATCCAAAGTGAGGTTGAAGCTCTTACCGTGCATTTCTGGGGGGTACGCATCCATCAAGAAAGCAGAGACTACAAATTCCTGCATATCTTCTTCGGGGCAGCCGGAGGATATCAATGCACGCGCACTTTCCCGTAGACAATCACTCATTGATTCGTTTCCGGGATAGCCTCTTCGGGCTTGAGCCAGGAGATCAAAATGTGGTACGTTCAAAGATCGTCTGTAACCTTGGACGTAAGAATTCCAGAACGCGCGGATATGAGATGCCGAGAAACGACAATAAGTAGAGACTTGCTGAGTACGAATGGTGGATAGGTGCTCACTAATGAGGTTGCGGAGTGGTTCGAAGGTGACCGTGTCGGAAAGGCCACACCTTTGACGTAGATCGAGAACTGTAATCTCCCCGGTCTCGGCAACTTCGTGGAAATTGGCAAGCATACTTGCTGCAGAAATGTCGGGGCCTTCTCGCTTGGTCAGAACAATGACTACCTGCATAGACGCAGGAACGGGGTTGCCGCCGATTGCCAGCTCTCGGAGTGGTTGTTGGAGCAGGTTTTGTGCGGACTGCATGTCGGATTCCGAATCCACAAACAGGCACAAAACTTGGGTCCACGGTAAGATGAGTTGTGTTTTCACTTCCTGGTGTAGTTTTCCCGACGGATAGAAACTATCTGCATCCGGTATACTGAATTTTCGATGTCTTTTGGTGGAGTGTTTCAACCACTTTGAATCTCCCAAGCTTTTTTCGAGACATAGGCTACTCTCGGCGAACAAGATGGGATTTTCTGTATGACCGCTTTTCACGCTGAGGTGAAGACGGACTAATCCAGCGGGGCCTTTGCGTGTGACATTGTTGTGAGGGTAAAGGACTCGCAGGGCTTTCAGGCGATTTGAGCTTCCAGCAAAGTAAACCAAACATGGATACTGGCGTTTAGGATATGGCATGCCCTGCACCAGCTCTTCCAGACGGCCCGTATCCACCAAAGTCCAGGATTCATCTTCATTCACAAGATCAAGCCATGCTGCCATTGGGCCGTCCGATAGTTTGAGCAGCAGATGGAGATTAACGGGTATCTTTATACCGAGCGACGCCAAACTCAATCCGAGGGGGAGGACACCATATGTGCCACAAGCCGCACAAAGATAAAAATTATACCTTTTTCTTTGCCTCAGGAGTTGAGACTACGTATAAAAGAAAGAATGTGCATTTGAAAACATTCATATCATGACGCTTCCTTAACAACGGTCGGTGAGCTCGGCGTGCAGCACTTACCATTTTCTGTCCAGTTCCACCTTCTTCTGCAAAGAACGGCCATCATATATTGACTGATCTACTTTACAAAGCTGCGGGGAAAATGAAGATCGATGCTTGGTATCATCGCAACATGTAAAAGCTCAGGTGCATGAGTATAAATTCCTAGCCCGCGTCGATATCTCCAATTCACAATACCCCTAAAGATTCTCTAGCATCATATCTCTACCCGGTCTCGTGACAGCCTGTTATGCCTAGATCTTTCAATTCACGTATTCCTCTTCCAAGGAAACCTGCACATGTCCGCAGCTTCCGCAATGATGACCACATTCCTTCAGTGTCAAGCACGCCCTTGCCTGTTGGTAGCAGCAATGAGACCACCTATGCGAGAATGCTAAGAGAAGAGGAGGAAATGGACCTGATCTTCAACATCACTGTCAGTGCGGCCAACTGGGCTCTGCTTGCCGGTTACCTGGTAGTTCCTGGCACATTTACCTCTCTTCAAAGCTCAGGTCAGGTGGAGCATGCTTTACAAGCCAACAAAGCCGGTCGGACGGTGTTACGCACGATCCAGAACCCTCCATTACTCTCTATTGCCTGTTGTCTCCTCGTCGGTGGTATTGCGGCTTTCGTATGGCTTCTCCATTTTCCGAAGCTCAGAGGCAATTACATATGGTTGATAAATAAGCTTTTCATGTAAGCTCTTGCATCGCACAAATATCAGTCAAGACGACTGGGACTAATTATATATTAGGCCGGTGTCGATGAACGCTGTTGCTGGGATGTTGACGACGATTGTCAATGTTTGCGCATCTCAAGGAGGAGACTGGTCCGTCATGGCCATTGTAACAACGGTCGTTACTGGAACGACTCTCCTTGTCTCCGTGGCCCTGTTGTGCTTTTATAAATTCTACTTGTTGGAGAAGGTTAAACAGGAAGACGCGGTCTTGACACGTGTTTTGCCTTCGCCAAGATCACAGCATTGAGTCGGGAACCTACTCCTAACCCGGTCATGGCCGATGAAGAATATTAGAAAAAAGGAAACCGACATTCGGCTCTTTTGGATCTTTTCATATTGTCATTTACTTCTGTTGAACACGCTCTAGGGCAATAAAGTTAGAAAAATACAAACAACTTTGTCCTAGCGCATGATTGAGATGACATACAGGTTTTCTCAGATGAATATAAATTTTGAGATTGAAGGAGGCTCGCCGCTGTGAGATTGCATTCTGCCGCTATAGAACTCGATAATGTATCTTTGGTGTAGGCAAAGTAACAACGAATTTGAGTTTGTAAACACCTCATTTTGGGAAAATCAATTGAGAACTAGGCTCCACAATGTGAAACCTGTCGGGATATATCCTTCTGTCAGAACAAGTTAGCGGCGGAGAGATAACATCCCTTGCTTGGTGTGCGCATTCTTGCCTGCGGCTCCGATGTTGTGACGGCCGAGAGCCGGCGTGTGGGATCCAGGGGTGTTCTCCAGCTAGACTTAGAAGACACATCTATCTTACATGAATCAATTGACCTGTGCTTTTCAAGCATACATGCTGTCCACTTAACTGTGTACACAGTACCTAGCTGGTGATACCAACAAATCCTATCCTCCGACAGGCATTCTTTCTGTCGTCTCGCCGGCAAGGTGTTATCTGAGTCGAGTGTTCCTAGCTCTGCCGCACTTTAAAAAATTGTAGATAACTAGACGAAACATTGCGGGCTGCCGCAAAAAGTTTTCTTCTCATGATTGGATCTTGGCGCTTGATAGATATTGTGGGTGGTCTGGAGCAAGTATAAATAATGCTAATAGAGCACATTTACTTTCATGCATGAAAAGATTTCGCACCCATCGACGGCCATGACTCACAAAACGTTCAAGGTTTCAAAGGATGGCGGTGGCAAGAAATCTTGCCCAAGAGCGACTGGAATCAGTAGTCATATCAGGCATGATCAATTGGAGCAAATGGTGATGCGCCATTTATTCTCTCTGGAAAAGACCAAACGTGACACGGAACAGCCATCCATCTCTCATCATCACGAAGCGCAACACCCAGAGGAACGCCACCATGATCCGTTCTACCAAGGCGAAATTCACAACACTCGAAAGAGGGATCCAGTTCCAGCGAGTGGCCACGTGAGAGAGTCAATCGTGTCTGGCAATATTGAAACCACCAAGAATTGTTGCACACTCAAAGATGATGTGGAGTTAGAAAGCGCGACAAAAGATGCAGCGTGATGTTCTTGTTTTGGTTCATTGCCTTTCCTTCTGTCGCACTTCTTTCTCTGTGTGAGAATCGAACTTCGAGCCGCAGATTGACAGATGCAGAGAATACAATGTACTTTCCCTTTTCAATATATACAAAGTAGTACAGGATGATCGAAATTAGTTTCACCACTTTACTTACAGGCGTACTTTCCTGGACCCTACTTCAAAACACGTTAAGACATACTGGGAACAGTGTGATTCAGAATATTAAAATGTATTGTATCACAGTCTATATGGTAAGCCGGCTCTTAAATAATTGGAAATCCAGATACTGTAGTGGTGGATCCAGTAATAGTACGCACCGTGTTACTCGCGTAGACCGACAATACCCCGTCACCAGCGATTAGGATCGAACCCACTATAGTTATTTTGTGATAAGCTCTATGGAATTGTTCCAACGAAGGAAGGAGTATAGTTGATAGGCTTAAAGATGAGGGGTACTCGGGCAGTGACGTATTTCATTCGAGGTTCACTACCGAAGTCTCAACGTCATATTCGTTAAGTGGCGCCGCGCCCATGTCAAGCATATATTGGGTTTGAGTGAAGATCTTCCTTTGCTTGGTACTTTGGTGGAATAACTGACTGACTACTGCTTGCTAAGTGCCAAGATGGGCCACTTGATTCAGATGCGACAGAAGAAAGTACTACAGACGAAAGGTGAGTATTTGAAGCTCTATGCATGACACCAGTGGCATTTAACAACATAAAGCTTTCTAGAAAGACATATTCTCCTTTGTCGGTGGCAGAAGCAGCTCGAATTTTTTTTATATCACGTTTGCCGCTCAGTAGCTCCTGCCTTAGCTGACCAATGTCACTGGTCTTGCCCCGAAGCTGCTGAACTGAGTCGGCTTTCGGAAAGGGTCACTGAGTTTTTTTGTTTCCACCACAAGAAACACTTCCAATCTTGTGGCATAACAGAATATGAAGGTGAAGCCTTCTGCTCTGACTTGCACAGGATTCGTCAAATCCGGCATTGTGCTGTACACCGGGTCCCAGTGAGTGCGGCTACTATCGCTAAATATGCGCGGAGTGCACAGCATGTGTTGGCAATTTTGAAACGCCTTGGTGGAACAGAATTTCAAGAAGCTTTTGGTGGATTAGTATGTTTGACTATTTTGTCTACCCCACCTTATGAATCCTGCTGATTCTCTATTTCTTTCGCTTTTAAAGGTAGATCAGTCTCTTGAGACATTCTGGGATGTTCGAAGCCCCATTATACCGCAAGCAAATTTTTGCCGGCCAAGTCTCCAGCAACAGACTGATGACAGTGCTCTAAGTAATGCGTCCTTAGAAGAAAAAGCGGTAAATATCAGACGTATGCGCGAGCTTCAGAATTCCGCAATGGAAAGGAAACTGGCAAATATTGCGAAAATGGGGGAGGATATTGAGATTGCATATAACCAGAAGGCGGCTCGCCGCAAAAGGCTATCTCAACAAACTGATGAATCTCAGCAAAGGAAAAATCAACGAGCACACCGCAGCCAGCAGGAAAGAGATGAGGCCGACGGGAAGAAAAATGAACGAGCACACCGCAGCCAGCAGGAAAAAGATGAGGCCGACCGAAAGAAAACTCAACGAGCACAACGCAGCCAGCAGGAAAGAGATGAGGCCGAACGAACGAAAAATGAACGAGCACACCGCAGCCAGCAGGAAAGAGATGAGGCCGATCGAAAGAAAACCGAAATAAAAGAATGATATACTGTAAGCGTATATAGCTTTATGAAAGTGATATTTGAACTATATTTGAACCGCTTGCATCAAATAATTGGCTAGACAATATTGTACAAAAGTCAAATAAGAGAAATGGGGTTGCTTTGACGATCCACTCGAAAGGCGACTTTGCTCATCGTTACAAGCGTCGCAAAAAGGGCGGGTGCGAGTAATAGAGACAGACGCAAATCGGGTTTGGATATGCAGGGAATTTTATCCGTAGTGTGTGGTACAGTTTTCGCCCAGTCTAGAGAAGCATCTAGTAGGACTGTTCGCCGGGTGGTAAGTCCATTCGGAACCTGGCACTCACGACGGATGGCGATGCATGACGCGGCGGAAGTACTACTAAAACCTCTTACTTCGCTTCGAGTGTAAATCCAGCTTTACAGGTGCCTATGCCAACGAATGCGGGGATTGGAGTGGAATAACCAGCGGCGGTTAGGCGACTGAAGTAACTCGAAACACAGCTTGCAGAGTGGGAAACGGTCTGCGAACAGGACTCTTTCTCTCTTGCACAATGGAAATGCAGCTTAGCGAAGGGACTGTTTCAAATTAGCATGTTGCTTATGGCAAAGGGAGACTACCAGTTATATCTGTTCTAGAGATTGATACTCGCTAATACAAACGCTGGAGTTGAGCGGTTGACAGACTGGAATGCGAGATTTGGCCTAGTGAACGGATGAGGGAGATCCTCCGATCATTTAGCTTGTTTGCAGGAACAGTCTTTTAGAAGTTTTAAAGCCTTTCAAGCCTGATACGGTAGCTATCTTTGTGATATCATATATAATTGTACCGAAATACGGCCAAGGAAAAGAGTCAGGGGTAGGGCAACTATGATAGGCATAGCGTTTTTCAAAAGAGTATTGGAGAAAGACTTTATGTGTGCAAGTGGTGAAACTGATTTCGATCCTCCTTGTACATTATCTCCAAAGCTGTTGGAACCCCCTGAATAGTCCTGCAACTCAGCTTGCTGTTTGACCATGTCTACGACACGGGGCGTCCCTTTTTATTCAACACAAATATCACCAAAATACTTCAACAGGACATAAGGAAAGGGCACAGCGAGAATGGTGAAGATGAGAGTAGTGAGAATGATGAGAGTGGTGAGAGATAAACACCAAGACAAACCGGTCCTCAAGAGCTACTCAACAGAGCATACGATTGAATTAGCTGCGCAGTTGACTTTTTCTGGGTTGACAAAGACTGACTGGCTCAACGGCTGCTGCTCGTCCAAACTCCAACACTACCTACATATCTCTAACATTTTGATCTTAGGACACACGCAGACGTCGAAAATGCAGCTTTTTATAGGAGTAGTGAGTGGGTGGTTCAAGGCAATTGATTTGTGAAAATCATCCGATTCGGGAATTATGCACTGTCTATAGCTTTATTCATACATTTTAGCACTAGGGGCCGAAGAAGAAATCGTCTGAAAGCCTGCGGTCCCTGGAAGTATAGGCCCTGGAAGTCAACTCAGACTTGAAAAATATAAAACCCGAGTGCTGCCCCAAACTTCTACAAGAATCCCTTAGTGCACCAACCTTCACACTCCATCGCCTGGTCTCCAATCACTCATACAAGCTAGGCTTTGGATACAACAATAGGTCTTGGCTAGCTGCAGCAGAACCAAAAGATTCTACCTGCTTTCTCAGAGCACAAGGAAAAGCTTTGACGGCCATATATGATATGATACGTGACGAAGAGGCCCATTGCTTGAAAGTAATTCACCGATTCCAACACGCCCACTGCAACCTCAATCCGCATCACGCCTACCCAATCTGCAGTCCAATCTCGGTTAGTGCTTTATCTGGGGATGCTTCTGCCTATGCACTAACGTCATTTAGTATCAGGATGTTTCCATGCAACAATGAGATGATTGGGAAAGCTTCCATTGCATGTCCTGGGGAGGAGATTGCCCCAGCTGGAAAATCTGACGCAACTGGAGAGCTAGATTGGAATACTGCAGCCTTACCTTTGTCATTGATTATTCCCACATTTCCCCTTCCGTCTCTTAGCGCACCTGTCGTCACTACTGCATCTTCTGCCAGTGTAGCTGGTGCTCCAACACCCTTCGCGCCCAACATGACAATAGAAGGATCCGCCAGTAGGGCGGTTCCCAATGCCGCGCGATTTTGGGCATTCACCGTGGTGTTTCTTCTCATGAAGAATATCCTCCTACGCGGTCGGTGATATTCTCAGTTATGATTTGATTCATGTGACTATTGTCTGGTACAGCTGCGCTTTATGTACAATAAACGAAGCGTCTCCTCAATTGTACGTCACTTCCTTTCAATAGGCGAAGGTGCAACTTCTATTAATATCACTTGCATTCAAAAAATAAGGATCTGTGAAGCTTTCCAACCGCTCACGTTTGCGAATTTACAGCTTTTCCAGAAACATCATATTAAGTGGTCCGTGAGCCTTAACCGAAGTCGTCTTCAGTTTGAATCAAATGCACGGCCAGGCTGTTCTTGCTCTCTGCTACATTTTGGAATGCAGTCGTAACCCTACCGCTGTCCGGGTTCATACCAAGTGGATTGGGGTGAATGCCACTCTGGGTTAGGAGCAGATTTCTGACCCGATATGAACCCATCTGAGACGCCCACCATAGCGGCGTGTTGCCATACCTATCTTGAGAGTTCAACTCTAGACGGTCGTCAACGAGAAGCCTTATGGCCACATCATATAGATCATTCATAGCAGCATAATGGAGTGCAGTTCTTCCATCGTTATCTTGAATCTGAACGTTGACACCTTGCTGCTTAAGGAGTAAAAGAGCCGTTTCTTCCTGTTCCCACTGTGCTGAGACATGTAACGGCGTCAAACCTCCAATGTTCGTCTCATTGACATCTGCGTGCTCAGCCAATAGATAATGGACAAAATCAATGGCGCCGTATTGAGCAGCCCAGCGTAGTGGTGGTGAAAGATTGCCAAATCCTACCCTTTCAATCCAGTCCCGTTGGGCATGCTCTAGATACGCCAGGAAAAGCTTCACTATTTGGCCCCCAGTTGGTTGATTTGCTTGAAAAACTGCCTGTTTGAAAGGCGTCACACCATTTTCATCGGCCGTGAAGGCGTCGGCTCCAAAATGTAGCAGTTGTCGCACTACTTCCACGCGGCCTCTGTAAGTGGCATGCCACAACGCTGTCCGTTTCATGGCATCGGGAAGATTGACATTTATATCATCACGTTGAAGAAGGTTGGCAACAATATTGGGATGTCCCTTACATGCGGCGTAGATAAGGGCACTTGATCCTCTGTGTTGGGCGTTTACACGTAGTTTCCGGTTTCTTAAGAAAATTCCGGTTACAACGTCAGACCCATATCGAGAGGCCACTATCAGTGGTGTTCGACCTTTAACTTTCGAATTGATGTTTGGATCATAATAATGAAGGGCTTTCTTTGCCAATTCGCCGTAATCTCTCTTTGCTGCCCAGTGAAGTACAGAACTTCTTTGGTGCTTAATATTGAACTCGTAAAGGCTTCGATTGACGATGAAATAGAGCGCTTTGCTAGCTTGGGCAAGATGAGATATATCGGCTGCTCTTGATAGACAGGCGACTATGCAAATGAGTACCTCAGGGGGAAGATCTGACAGCCGGTCCTGAAGGGTCGTCAATATGCGTGGCTGGTCGAACATCTGTGGGCACATGATCGAGCGGAACATATTATTCTCGTTGAAAACCGTCGTAGAAATCGAGCTGAAGACTGACTTGAGAGTAAGAAACAGCGAAGAAGGCCTTATATACTCAGCACTAGGGAGATTATATGCCTTTTGCAAGCCGTGTGAACTTATTGCGCAAGTGGGTCCTGGGAAGCATGTGTTCCTTATCAAATAGTGGGGATACATCGCAGTGATCAGCAGCCATGTTCTTGGGATGAGTCGGACCTTCAATATTCTTTATTTGCTCCATGAAGGTATTTTTAGCCTTCACATACTTTACGGCGAATATTATAATAGTAAACGCGTTCGGATATTAGATCAGCTATGGTAGTCTCTGGATACACAACATAGCGCAAAAAAGCAAAGCAATGGGGCTCTCTTTCATTTCTAGATAATGTAGATGCGGTATGTGAGACCCTCAATAGTACATCTTTGGTCGATATTGTGTATCGCTTGGCTGTTCCTAGTAACCCTATCATTGGCTCCCGGGAAGTGGGGGGGTCCTGGGGTCCATGAGATCACTCCCGGGCTAATAGCTTGCCACCGCTTTATGTTGGTGTAATTGAGGCTATCTTCGAGGAGCCAATGTAACTATTGTGGGGCCCTAGTAGTCCCAGGTCTATCGTGCATTGATCCTAGCTCATGATATCTATGGTAATGTGGCAGTCTACGCGGGACAACTTTGCAGCCAATACATAATATAAATATGCATTCTTGAGTAACATGCGCCTCTTTCTCTTTTTAAACGGTCTGTACCTGCGGTCTGCTTTCAATTCCTTTCACAAGTGATGCCCTTGATCTCATTATATCCTGTTCCTGCTGTGAGTTTTTTTTTTCTTGACTATTTTCCGTTTGATCACTATAGTATGCACTGGTGTCTTATCTTGAGTGGACGAGGCGCGTCGCTGAAACAGGCATAGAGCCTAGGGAAAGACAAGATCGGGTGTCGCAAGATCACAGCCTATTGGCATTGAGATAGCCAGCCAACACTCTCAACCCGCCTCCCCGCGCCGCAAATGAATATACCCGCCATCCAGTTTCACCTGTCTGATACTGCCTCGGCCAAGCCGCTCATACTATGGGGGCAAGAAGCGGTTCCACTGCTACATTCAATGAAGGCTGCGCTTCCAATGTCCCCTCAACTGTGGGGCATTTAGGCCTGCAGGAGCCAGCTGTTTCAGAGCCTTACTACAGAATGGCTATTCCAGTATAGTCAATAAATTTCGTTGATTATAAGTCCAATTGCTAACTATCAACAAGACTAGTCTACCACCACCGCCAAATTTTAATTTCATTTCCTTTAAAAGAAACGACAGCAAAGCACACACTTTTCATGAGATGCTGCTGATATTGAATTACCTCTTTATCTCTTCATTGCTTCCCAAAGACGAAGGGGCGTTGTGGAAAATCATATGCCGCCGCGCTTGTGATTGGGAGAAAAGTTTTATCTTGCAATACGACAACCTGCAGCGTTGGTTAATTAGCGTGCGCAATGTTTTGTGCACATATAAAGGCCCGCATACAATTTCTCTAGAAGATGTGGAATTACAAGCGAGGTATTGTATCTTTTTAATCGGGCTGCATACAGCACCTAACTCAAGTTTTCATGCCGAATGCTTTCAAAATGGGAGTTCACCGTATCGGCCTTTTGGTGTACGGGCAAGCGTTGCATTGATCTGCCTTGTTTTTGGAGGAGTCCAAGCCGCGGAGATCAAGGGCTACGAGTCCGCGAACATTTGGGCCTGTGACCATGGCTTCATTTCCACCATGTTTGGTCGTCTGCGGCAATCTCCGCTTTTTCAATCGGGATATTCAATGCAACGTCTAGAATCTGCGATGCTTAGTCTCCAGCAAGCCTTCCAATTAGAGGAAATTCGGGTTGCTTCAGTGAAGCCACAGATTATTAATATTGCGAGTCAAGCAGAAGTATTGGGATACTACCATCGAGCTTTCTTAGCTTTGGACCCCATGCTCTTGTCCGATATTCGAGCTGTCATGGAGAGTGCGACTGAAACATTTGTATCGTCCGGAAAGCATCGGCTTTGGAACACGGAGGATAAACTAGACAGAGGTTAGTGAACTGATCGCCACGTTGGTGCTTTCATTGACCTGAGTGCAGCTACTCTGGCTTTTCGATTGGCTGATATGTTTCACGGCACCTGTCCAGCGGAACGCCTAGACATGGCTTTCAAAAAGGTCGGGGCCCTTCGGCAGTCAAAACCTGACGAGATTGTCGTTTCCGAGATGTTTCATATTAGGGAATTTGAAAAAGCCTACGGAGGTAACATACTTAGTGAGTTTTCGGTTTCCTGGGCCTAAAGCAGAGGTTAACAAATTCGAAGCTCCTTTTTACGTCTTTGCTTTCCATGTGTCACTGTATGCTTTCAAAATACTCAAAAGCCCTAAGGAAACGAGTGGCAGGGCCTTGGGAAATATGAACGTTGAATCGGAAAGACTTATCGCAGAGGCTTGTGACTACAAAAAGTAAAGACTATTAGGAAGATCGGATTTGTCATGCATTCACACTCGAATATGAGGTTTGCAGTGGTTTCCTTGGTTTTGACAAAGAAAAGATTGCATAAGTGGAGAACATCTCATATCTCATCGTCTTCCCAAGAGTACCATAGTACAAGGTACCTAGTAACCTCATGTTCATCCCGGGTGACCGAGTGCTTCGCGATAGTTTTGATAGCGATCTTCTCTCCCTGTAATTTATTTCCCTTGCTTAGTGGCTACATCCGAAGTTTTTGGCGCTCGCTTACCTTTAAACCACATTTCCTATCGCATCGACATGAGGGACAGTAGTAAGAATTAAAACCTTCTGTCGACTCAGCAGAGACGTCTGAGAGATTTTCTGTGTCTGACACGATGAAATCTCGGTCCTCACTTGTCTCTGAGGGTACCACGGACGACTTTTCGGAAGAAGCTGAACAGGTGTCCTCGGATTCCCAAGACAGCAGCCTATTCTCGTTGCTGTCCATGTTGGTCAAAGAAAGTATATCGTCGAAGGGGGGCGTCTAGTTATCAATGCTGGATGAATTGTTAAATATTTGTAGATTTTTGGCCAGGATCCAGCTTTCTTATATACCTAGGAATATACATTGAGGGCTTTTCAGAACAACCCTAAGAGACCGCGAACTTGGAGGACTATTGTTTAAGTCCATGTTGTTTTCGAAAATCATGATACCATATCTTGCGTCTCTTCACCATGTTGAAATCTGAGGAGCCATCGAATGAGAAGCCAACGCTTCCTGTTTAGCCAACCTTTCACCAATTTAGCTACTATCCTCACCATCCTCACCATCCTCACCATCCTCACCATCCTCACCATCCTCACCATCCTCACCATCCTCACCATCCTCACCATCCTCACCATCCTCACCATCCTCACCATCCTCACCATCCTCACCATCCTCACCATCCTCACCATCCTCACCATAGCCCTTTTCCGATCCAAAGAAATACTGGTTGTGGTGGTAAGAGAAGGTCCCCGGGATTTTGTGAGCAATATGGTCATACTGGGAAGGAAAATTTGATTTCAAGGCATATCAACGGTTGACGCCGTATCTCATGCAGCGACAAGATTTTTTCTACTACATTTCGCCCTTAACAATGATAGTTTTGATATATCTGGACGAATTGGCAAGGCTTGCGATCAGAACTAGGATCGCAGATCTCATCCCAGGCCATAGGCCATACTAGTCGAACTTGTAAAGGCCAATCATGTTTCTTGGAAATATGAGGCACTAAGACGTAGTGATAGCACCCAGGAGCGAACTATATTTCACCTGCGAGATCTTTACCTAAGTTTTGAGCCCCGCCAAATGAACATTCAGATCAAAGCTACCAGATTGCAAACGGTAAATATTAGAAAAGCTCTAATAATATGTCAGATGCCCATGGGGATGAGTGAAATATCTCAAATGACTTTCTCTCAACAAGCGAGAGTGATACTACGCAAAATGAGTGATATGAGTGACCCTAGTATTACAATACCATAACGACGGCTCGCCATGGCTGTAAAGTCGTTACATTGAACGTTCTGCCCGCATGATGGTCGAATGGATCATTCTGCCGGACGAATGAACCGCGGATCATTCTGCCGGCCTTATGGATGGTTCTGCCCGCACATTGTGGACTGGATCGTTCTGCCGGCCTTATGAGCACGTTGGTTCTGCCGGAAATATTAAGCGATAACAGTTCTGCCGGCATTACAAAGTCACGCACATGATGATATACGCCCTTCGGACTCATTTTCCAATGCCCATTTTGCGAGACGGGCAGTGCGTAACTATTTCGGAAAAGTCATCCGCCTGATAACACTGTAACATCATAACTGATCATCCCTCAATTCGTCAAGATTGAAGAACGCCGAAAAACGGGTCTCAAGGGAAAAGCTTAGGGAACAGTACTCCGAGCCAAAAGAGTGCCCTGCGACACAGCTTCGAATAATAAAGTAGATCACATAATATTCTCAGGGTAGACTCAGGGTAGGCTCAGGGCGGGTCCAGCGAATAGTTCTCAATAATATACACAATATCAACAGAATATGATAGCTCCCTCTCGACGAACCTACAAAGAGGCATCGGCCACTTGTCACAATTACAGAGTATGATGCTTCATGGATATACAATTTGTTGCACCAACAGGAGGAAAGCAGGATTTCCAGCATTCTTTGATCATCTCGTTGGTATACTAGCTGCGGCAGCACAGCATAAGTCTAACTACTTGGACGAGAAGATAAGATAGGTGAATAGCGATCGACTGCCCGTCTGGCCCGAGGTGGGCCGTATCTTTGTCTCGACAGGTCGTTGGGATCGGGACTTTCACTATCCATGAATTGAAATTGAGATACGGGGTAAGACGTCCTGGGAGACTCACGTCTAGCCGCTGACCGTCTCTGCGTAATTCTCATATGCCCAGAGCCACCCTCTGTTCTTTTTTTAAGCCGTGTGCAGTAACGTACTTGAAGGGCGCCTTTTGATCTTCCAGGAAAGTGTTGTGCAATTTGGTCCCACGACATATCTCCTTTCTCTTTCAGCTCAATCAAAAGTAGGTCATCCTTACTCAAAACGCGTGCTCCCGTTGACGTATTGTTTGCTTTTGGTTTCCGGGCCTTGCTCTTCATCAAGGATTCTTCATGGACCTCCTTATCGCTGGATCTTGGACCTTTGGTCCGTTTGTTAGAGCAACTTTGCTCTCGTTGTTCTTCGAATGTGAACGAGTACACAACTCTCGATAGAAGGATTTGTCGCGTTAGGAAGCCACTCACTGCAATTGTTTCAGTGTCTCGTAGGCTCGTTGGGAACTCCTGTTCTTCCGATATTTCGGAATCACCAGCATCCGCATTTGACAAGGGTAAAGACTCGTTGTATATAGCGCGAGCAGGCGCAACGCAAGTCACGCTTCGCCTTGCTTGTTTCGCGGGCCGCGAAAAGGTTTTTCGTCGCTGCGATTTGGTACGGCTTTCCACGTAATCTCTATCATCTGGGTCATCCGAATCATCGCTACTATAATCCGAGGCAATATTGGATAGGAGTTTTCTTTTGCCCACACAGCTGTTTTGCTGTCTTGAAGCGAAAGTTCGGTGCGACTGACTTCTTGAATACCCGTCGTATCGAGTCACTGTGCGCTTTTGCCTAGAAGAATCTTCTGTAATCTCTTGTGGGGACTCCGGTTGTGAGCTTCTCTCGCCGGTTCGCACTGGTGGCGAAACTGGACGCGCCAAGCTCGTACTATCTGGAAAAGCTGCACAAGGCTCGTCGATAGACAGTCGCCTGCGTTCGTTATCACAAGGCGCTTTCTCTTCTGTGGGTAGATTATTGTTCTCTTGATTGTCCCCAGTGATGGATGCAATGTCTCTATTCTCGGCCTCCACAATGTCTCTCGAGACTTCTGTTTGAAAGTTCAGGGCATCGTTGGCTGGCTGGATGTCACAGAGCGCCTTTACGTCTGGAGAATCGCAAGGCTCTGGATTTCCAACAGCCGCACCATTATCGCCAACCGTCGTGAGATCAGGCATTATCTCAAAACTGCTCCCTGTGCGTTGGATCAGGTCATCCTGGCTGTTGGCTTGATCTGCATACATCTTCGTGAGCTCTTGGGCTAGAAAATATCGGCTGACAGACTGCTGACCTTTTGAAGATAATCCGGTTGTTCGTTCCGTAGCTACTTCTGCTAGGCCTGGTAGACTGCGCGTGTTGCACAGAGATGCGTGCCCAAGTTTAAGGCGATGTCGTGAAGACTCAAAAGGCATAGGCGCATTGGGGCCCCAAGAAGCAGATTCCTGAGTACTTTCCTGAGTACTTTTGTAGTGCGAGTCATTGTGCATGCCTGGTCTCAGAGTGGAAGTTAGCAACGATCCGACTCTTTTTGAAGGCAACATTGAAAAGAGAAAGAACTAATCAATAAAAGACCCAAGTAGGTCGCATAGGAGAACCAGACGCGTTGTTCGACAGTATGGGCTCTGTATTGCACTTACCCCGGTTGTCAATATCCATCTTACGTTCGGCATCCGGGTGCTCCACTATCCCATCATCTTTTGTCAAATGGGATGCCGATACATTCTCACAATCAGTTCGCATCGTCGGGATGCTACAATGCTCTTGTCCACGTACTTCCAAGTGCTCACAACCCGCGCCTAATCCGCAGTCACCGCTCCAAGAAATGTCATTGGGTGCCTTTGTTACACTGCCATGGAGGTTCTGCGGGTGAGGTGACTGGGCCTGAAAATCTCTGGAGCCCCAGCTAGACCAGGGTGGGAAAGAATAGGCTGGATCCAATCCAGCCGTTGATGAAGGCGTGAGACTAGGAGCTCGTGGCGGCTTTGGCTCATCAGGGTGTTTGGCAATTGGAGGTTTGTATGGAATAATATCATCCAGATTGATCGTGGTCATGGTGTTCGATCGTAGAGGTGGTCACAAAATTTAAGACAGATGTCTGATATTATTGATCGGTTCTGAGTCCAGAAACACTCTCCCAGCGAGGGGAAAGGAACATTTTATATCCCGGCTGTAGGCTGCAGCTCACATTTCATATAATGGCATCGCACATGGCCAAATCAGCGCCACGTGCCCTCGTCCGCTTCAAGCACGGGCTTTCTGCATTTCTGACGAACGTAGGCACTTGAAACATCCCTTGGTGGTATCGTAGCATCGCCACATGTTGCGGCATTTTTCCCATTGGCAGGTGTCCCAGGAACCTGCAATAACTTTTTTAATATCTTGTTGGAATAAACCTATTAATGGTCTATCCAAGCTTCTGCAAAGGGAAAGGATTCGTCTCGAAAAACTGCTTGGCAGAGAAATTATCCCCACCCCATGAGCTCCGCCCAGCTTCTCAACGTGGTTCGCATCTGATCCGCATGGTGTGATGGTGACTCGGCGTAAAAAGACCGTGAAACTGCGAAGCTATTTTTCTGGCCGAAAGGGATGTAACATGGAAGCAACAGAGGCTGACTGAGATCATCTTCAAGGCATTAATTGTCGCCAAAAACACAGTTGGCTCAACAAAGCTTGAGTCGATACGTGCAGAAGCTTGCGGCTCGTCCACGTCATTTTCCAGTCTCGGGTGGCCGGGCTCCGAACTGAACCAGTTTCATCTTGCCCGGATGGACTAAAGTGGCAGGTAGTAACGAGGCAGCCTCATAGGTCGGGCTCGAGTACACATAGCACCTGAGCACGGTGGAGACCTAGGCTGGCCATAAGCCATGTTCATCTGGGCAAATCAGGCCGGCGTGAAAGCAGAGAGGGTGGAGATGGACGAGCGAGGGTGACGACGCTGGTTTCAGCCGAGACAGGAAGGAGGGTACGGTCTGACGAGAGTGATACGGTATTATTTCACCGTACGTGTTCCAGTGGGCGGGCAGCCGGGGGCAAAATGGATTGAGAATGTGTCGAGAAAGGGTTGAGCGACGCACCAGAGGTTATATACTTATGACGGACAGTGTGGGCAAGCGGTCTGCATGGGCAGAACTGATCTAGGAATAGCGAGCAACGCTAACCTAGAATGGATGGGTAGACCTAAGCTGGTCCCTGGCCAGATACGGGAAAGCGCCGCGCTAGACTCTAAAGGGACCCACTAAGCCCGAACAGGCAAGCTAGACCCTCGCGGGTCGGACACCGAATACGGGAACGCGCCGCGCTATACCCCAATCGGCCGCGCTAACCCCGAATGGGCCGGCCCCGCCAAGCCGGATCACGAGGGCGGCCGATTCCAGCCGGGCTGGCACAAATGGCGATTCTACCTTTAAAAATAAGCGTTAGCGGAAGTACCTACCCTAAAGCGTTAATTAACTTAATTATAGTTACCTACTTACGGTTTCCTAGCTATAAAACTAATCTCCGACCGTAGTATTCTAATTAGGTAATTACCTTTTAGGCTATATAGAGGCCTATTACGAAGCTAGTCTCGTTAAAGTTATAGATATTATTCGGTAGGATACTATATTACTAAATTATAGCTTATATAAGGTTAAACTACGCTTAAATAATCTTTAGATCCTCTTATTTAGCCCGCTAGTAATTATATCGTCGAGAAAAGCGAGCTTTAAGCTCTAGACGGCGCTAGGTAAAGTTATATACCTATTTTTCGCTAACGGTCTAGATAGGGGTAGAACTACGCTTCGTAAGTAGAATATTCGCTATTTCTCGTACGTAAGCTTACGTAGGGGCTATACCGCGTAGATCTAGCGATAATATCCGTTACTAGAGTATATCTTCTTCGATTTAGGTCAATTTATGACTATTTACGCGAGATTTAGCGCGATTTGTGGTACCGCGAAGCCGACGCGTAAGCGTATAACGATTAACTTAAAATCGATCTGTAGCCTTCCGAATAGTGCTAATTTCTTTATTTTTAATAGCCTATATAGCAAGCAAGAGGCGACCTTCTTGTTCGACACAATCTTGGCTTGATCTGACATATTTTGGAGGCATGGTGGTTGATAGAAGATAGATTATTGCGGTGGGACGCGAAAAAGTGGTTGGGTGGCTCACTCGCTTACATGGCTCACTCGCTTACCGACCACGTTAGTGGGAGAACCGGTGACATAATAGCATATGGGTGGCCTTAGGCATGATCTAGAGCCTGCAGTGCCTTGCACATCTTCAAGACATAGTTGAAGATAGACAAGTCATCTACCCAATTCATTCAGGTTGTCCCCTCATTTCTTCTATTTATGATGCAGCATTAAGATTATCCCGTACTGCCGATCAGGGCATCAGTGCGGCCTCATCCAGACCGTCCTCTACGCCGGGCAGGCAGTGTGTGTGTGTGTTGTCCAGTCTGCACCGCTAGACAGCCATCGAGCCGTTCCCATTTCGTTATGTTATACCACTGTATATTCACTCGGTCACGTAATTTCAGTAAGATAAACCGCCACCACAACAGGATGGTCGTATTTGCTTAAACGTAAGACTAATATACGTGCTCATACGTTGTTTTATCCCCTTCTTAACCCATGGTGAACCGTACATTTTTTACTAGGTGGAAATTTGATTTTTTCGCATCCTCCATCTTGTCTGTAATGAACCACAGACATACAGTGAATTTGTAGATGCCGAAGTACGAGGGAGGGACGGTCTTTTTAACCAAATTCCCATCAGAATAGCGTTCCATGATATTACCACCTGCGCCAAATTCTATAATACTTTTATTAGTCTCATTGTTAGCTGGAGAGGATGATTCCTTACCAGCAGTCGAAGATCTGGCTGCCGAGGATGTGGCGGCCCTCACCCCAGCAGTTGGTAAAACTGGCAGGTCAATCGATCTATTTCCCAGCGCTGATGCGAAGGATATCTTCAATTGCAGCTGGTTTTGGAGGCTGATCCCCATCGCCGCGCCAGGCAACGTGCAAATCCGGCCTTAACAGAACCGCGTCCCGCTCCCAGATCTCACGGACATATGCTTCATCCGGAAGATGAACCGTCGATAATGGTACCTTGAGCTGAATCGCGATGGTAGCGAACTTCTTTGCATTCAAAGCATCAGCCGTGAAATCAACCAGGGTGTAGTCAGGACCCAAGAGATCGTAGATCGAAGTTACACCGTCGCTGAGGAAGACGTGGGGTGCTCGGGCCCCCGGCCATGTTGAAGGATAATAATTTCGCTGAGTCCATTCTGGCTCCTTTTGAGGTCTGCTGTCATAGACAATAATAGGAGACATATCGTTTCGGTATCCCATCTCGATACCAAGAGACTTGTTCTCCCCATCGTTTGCGAGGACATGTGCGCGGATGCGGTCACGGAATTCCCTCCCTTCTAGGGTATTACTTCGAATGAGACCCGGGGTCTCCTGGCGAACCCATGTGACGTACTTCAAATGAACCTCCGCATTGCTGCCGGACATGGCGACGTTCCGAAGCGCAACAGGGCGGCGCTCAATCTCGTACGAGTCTAGCAAGGCTTCACCCCCTTGAGAGTTGAGAAACGCGGCTAGTTTCCAGCCGATATCATATGCGTCTCCCACACCCGTGTTCATGCCATATCCTCCAAATGGAATATTCTGATGTGCTGTTGGGTCGCGTGAGTCACAATATTTAAAGCGGTTTTTTGTCTTCTCAAGGGGCTATTACCTGAGTCTCCCGCCAGAAACACCCTCTTCCCCTTGGACCGGTATTGGTTCGCAACCGATAGGTTGGCCCTCCACGTACTAGTGACGAGGATCTGGTCGATTCTGAATTTTTGTGGGGGCCCAGCGTCGCCCAGCGCGGCATATACCATCTTTTCAGGATTGAGATTGTTTATGTCAGCTTCGGATGGCAAGGGGATGTGCATTGTCCATAAATCCTTCTCGTCCTGATTGATGACCACCGCGCCCTGAGACAGAAATAAGTGCCAGAACTGTCCCTGCCGATGAAGGACGTCCAGGTCTTTGGACTTGAAGTGCACTAGCAGCGTCGGCACAGAGCTATAATGCGAATGCGCGTTAATATCTGTAGATATCAGAGTGATGTGTGATGTGGTGGACACACACGTACATTGGAGTACCAGTGAGCTCAATCCCAGCTGACTTTCTCACCCGGCTTCCTGCTCCATCGCACCCGATCACGTACTGGCTGGAAACGATGTATTCAACCCCAGAATCTACGTTCGTGACGGCAGATTCTACCCGATCATCCAATTCTTTGAAGGATTCGAATTTGATTCCTGAAAAGCATTCGACCAAAGGCTCTGCTTCCACAATAGGTTTGAGCCAGGCCTCGAATACGCTCTGCGAGCAACGCAAATAAGGTTGGTTGGGCAGAGCTCCGTCATTCTTCTCATGGATTTGTTGCCACATATTTTCGGGCGAGGGGAGATCCTAGAGTAAAAGGCTTAAGCTCTTGTTGTTGCTTCTTTTCTTCTTCACTTTGCTCGGAAGAGAATGATAAAGAGCTCACCCATTTGGCAATAACTTCTCCTCCATCAGAGAGTCCTGTACTGAACAGACAGTTGAGGGAGAATTGCTGCGGAACGCCTAACAAATCCCACCGGTTTTAGGAACAACGAGTCAGCGCTGACAGGCGGGACCACCCACCTTGTTTTCTAAGCTTTTCTGCTAAGCCAAGTCGAGCCAAAAGCTCCATAGAGCGCGCATTGGTAATGTCCATTTTGGGCCATCTGGTCGTTTCATGATTCCTTTCGACGAGGGCGGTGCGGATCCCACGCCTCGCTAGCTGGTACGCTGTCACCAGTCCAATAGGGCCAGCGCCTACCACAAGCACAGGGGCCTGAACAAGAGCTGGTCTGCTTTTGCCATCCATGAGGGAACCCTTTTTATCATCATTAGCCACATTCGCCTCGATAATTGTGCTCATGAGAAGTCGCTTCGCACCATGTTCTGAGAGCGATCGAGAACGATCCTTTTTTTTCCCTAAGAGGTTGGCTTCGACGCAGTCAAGATCACTTGTGAATAATTACGAAAGCTCATTGGGGAGGGCAGCGTACATAAGCTGGACTCCCTCGTTGTATTATAATAACCATATCAATGCATTAAGCTTTCCCCCGTCTACGTGGCGGAACGGGCGGTCTGTAACCAGGACGGGCAATTGCCCGTCCATATCAACCGCGGTTAACCCCCTTGTTAGTCCCCGCTTTCCCCCGTCTAGATGGTGGAACGGCCGGTCTGTAACCATAACGGGCAATTGCCCGTCCCCATTAACCGTGGTTGACCCTGGTTAGTCCCCGCCGGCTCTTTCACTACAACTGGACTTATACTAAGATCGGCCGTTGCTTTGCTGAAGTCTAGGTGGATTTACCGGGGTAAAAAATATCATCCAGTAGGAAGCGTTATGTCTCGGTCTCAAACCAATTCGGGAGCCCTCTGAAAGAAGCTGCACCGATGAAGCTGCTCTAGTATCATACAAATCATGTGACTTTTGAGATGAGTCAATGCATGTGCCGCAGCCATTGACTAGCTGTGCTGATTGAGGAGAAGATAGTTGATATCCAAAGAAGGAAGAGTTGTGCAATCCAGACCCTGCAGGGTAGAATGCCCTGCCCTGCCTACTAATTCGAGCAGGCGTGGGTTCATGGCAGTAGAAAACTCTCTGTCGCGGAAAACAATTACACCCTAAATTCTCCATGGTGCGGGTGTGTTTTACTGTCCGGACGTTTTCAACACATCCCCTGTCCTGCATGTCGCTATCTTCAAGACTCAATGAGGGCGGCACTTCCTTGACAGGCAAGTCACCGATACTGTCCGACCCTCGAATGGGAGGCGGCCTCGTGTCCTTACACCGAAGGTTCTACGGGTTTTGTCCAAAACTGTAGAGTAAGTTTTTCAGACTAACTTTATCTTAAGGGGAGCAACCGTATTTAAAATCAGGGGGCAATTGACCTAGAATGCAATATCATGATGAAATCCCTTGTACAGTGCACATGATTCTCTCTCTCGCACACCAACTATGTCGCCACCCATTTTTTCTCTGCCGGTTATACTTGCCATCATTGGACTCCTCTATGCCTTCCTTACCATTGGCCGAAGAGAGAGGAACCTTCCACCTGGTGAGAAGCCTGACTCCAAGCATTGACGACTCAAAGGGGCTGATTTGAACGAAACTCTTTTGCAGGGCCATCAACACTACCCATCGTTGGCAATGCCCATCTGATTCCTCGCAAGGGAGCGCACTTTACGTAAGAACCGGAACCCTTATTCCTAGGGCAACCCCGCAGCCGAAAGCCCTTTGAGACTGACACCTCTACCAGGTTCATTGAAATGGCCAAGAAGTATGGTGGCATGTTTTCTCTCAAAGTGGGGTCGAGTACGATTATTGTCCTCAATGACCGACGGATTATCAAAGAGGTACTGGACAAGAACAGCGCCACATCCAGCAATCGACCACAATCATTTGTGGCCCGCACCATTACAGGTGGCGATCATCTGTTGATCATGGATGCTGGATCGCAATGGCGAACGTTTCGGAAATTGTTGCATCAGGAATTTATGGCATCCAAGTGTGACAAGGAACACATTCACACGCAGAATGCCGAAGCGATTCAGATGCTACGCGACTTCCTCTTGTTTCCGGAAAAGCACATGTTACATCCCAAGAGATATAGCAATAGCATCATCATGTGTCTCCGTGGGTAGAATCCAACCCAATAAGGAGTGACGGTCATGGTTTGCTAACTTTCTTTTTTTTTTTCATGCAGTCTATGGGGTGCGAACGCCTTCATTTGATACGCCTCATATGCAGAAACTCTACGAGCTCATGGATCACTGGTCCTCAATCTTGGAAATTGGAGCGACTCCACCAATAGACGCCTTCCCTCTTCTCAAGTTCATCCCGGAACGATTCTTCGGCAACTGGTGGTCTCGAACTCAGGCAGTCATGAGAGAAATGGAAAGTCTCTATGGTGACATGCTGCGACACGTAATGCGACGTCGACAGACCAGCGGCACTTTGAAGTGCCTCATGGATAAGGTTCTCGATCAGAACGGCAAATTCGGGCTCAGCGATCATCAGCTCTGCTTCCTCGGCGGTGTAGCCATGGAAGGCGGATCGGACACTTCTTCTTCAGTAATTAATTCGTGCATCCATGCCTTGGTCCAGTTTCCTGAGGTCCAGAAGAAAGCCCAGGCGGAGATCGACCGCGTGGTGGATGAAAGTAGTACTCCCACCTGGTCTGACTTCGCGGATTTACCGTATGTAACCCAGGTTGTCAAGGAAGCACAGCGGTGGCGCTCAGTTGGCGGCCTGGGAATACCTCATGTACTTACCCAAGGTAAGAGCTTTCATTGATTCCTTTCTGGATGTTGCGGTCATTAACCTTGATAAAAACCCCAGACCAATGGATTGACGGCAAGCTTTTGCCCAAAGGGGCCGCCATCTTCACCAGCGTGTGGGACATCCACCATGACGAAAATCGATATCCAAATCCCGATGCGTTTGATCCAGACCACTATGCAGGCTACCACATGCTGGCCTCTGAGTATGCAAATTCCGCCGACTATGAGAATCGCGATCACTATTCGTTCGGGAACGGGCGCCGTTTATGCCCAGGAATACACCTAGGGGAGCGAAATATCTTCTTGGGGATCAGCAAGCTTCTCTGGGCATTCAAATTTGAAAAAGCTGTTGACGAGGTTGGCAAGCCCATTGAGACCGACATCAATCCTGTCACAGCATATACTGAGGGCTTTTTGATCACTGCAAAACCATATGCCTGCAAGATCACCCCACGCTCTGAGAAGCGGGTAGAGACTATCATGCGTGAGTTTGCTGAGGTGGAAATGACTGTGTTTACACAATATGAGAGTGTGTAGCCTTCTGTATTGAATTCAATGTTGTGATGCGAGCCTTATGACTTATGTCTTATGTGGGATGAATGTCACGTAAGTCAAGTGTCATAGAATATCATTTTTTATCTTCGTGCTAAGGCACTCAGTATTAGAAGCTCAAACCAATATGGCATCAATCCAACTATGGAGGTAGTATAAATTGAAAGACTAAGCTTAGTCTGAGAAACGAAGGAGAGAATCAATCTGTTGCATTCTGTAGTTGCTAGGGAGATGTTAAAAGAAGCAATCTAGCTGATATATATAAAGGTCCATACACACAAAGAAGGGCGTTTACAAGTTCTAAAACAGGAAGGTGGAGACGAATAGGAGACGACTGCCTTCTCACATTTACTCACTCAGAATAAAGCCCTTCGAGCTGTATAGCCGAATAAAGTTCCATGAATTCATCCAACTACCTAGAGGAGAGTCTATTCACAGATCTATGTAAGGCGACTTCAAGTCCCTTGTTAGATGAGATCACATCGAGAAGCTTGGCAAGGCTGAGTACTAAGCCAGAATAAGCTCGGCGATCAATGGTCGATCCGTCCCGGATTCTATCACCTGACAGCTTCGTCGGGTCAAGTCTATCTATGATCCAACCTTTACTTCGTTCATTCCAAAATCTCTCATCTGAACGATTTTCGTTCACTACTTTCCACTCCATAGCTAGCAGCGATGCTGATTTTCCCCTCCTCCATATTATCAGAAGAGGAGCTTGTGGCACCGTTTGGGCTGCATTGGAAAAGACCCCTGCGTTCAAAAGGGAGAACGTGGGCCCGGACAACCTTTGAAGAGTGACTTTGAAATACACCAACGCATTCTCTAAAGCTTCCAAGAACCATCACATCAGAAGGGAAACGCAGACGCCGAGAAATATCTTCCTCACGCCTCCCAAGTTCCAGCCTGTCATGGCTTTATCAGTGCAGAAGATCAGAGCTGGTGGGCCGTAAATTTTCGGAGAATCCCTTCGACCATACGCCATGCAATATTATCCAGTCACAACGCATTCCACCATTTCCCGAGAGCATAAGGCGTTTCCTCATCGACAAGTACTGTCCAGCAGGGAGAGCAGGCCAAATATTAACTAATAAAGCCGACAAAGACAGTTTCATCAGGCCATACCTCGGTCGAAGACGAACACAAAGCCTGTGCTCCCAATCTCGATTCAAGGCATTCTCGTTACCCCATGGGGGTTGGTGGAATGCATTGCATTCTATTTAGGGTTTCGGCTTTACTATAGGAGAAAAACGGCGCTAGTGAGTGCATTCCAATTGGGTTTCTCGAGTGCATTCCATTTGAAAATATCGGTCGGATAATCCCAAAAACTTTAATAGTTCTAAACTAGCGACCGCTTTATACCCGGTTTCGATTTGAAGATCGTACGATCAAATGAAGAGGTAGTTACAGGGACTAGAAATTTGGACCTTTTTTTTGATAGGGTACGCTTTAGCTAGTCGTACGATACTTAGTCACCCTTAGGCTAGGGGTTTATATAAGCTTTCTATAACCCTAAAACCCTACTACTTTCTTAAAGAAGGCCTTCTAGTAGTTATACTACCTTAATTAATTAAGGTAAACTAAAAGGGTAGATTATATTACGTTTAGTTAATTATCTGATATATATTATACGATAAATATAAAAGAAATTATAGGTTATATAAAGGCAAATTTACTTTATATTTTATAGTCTTATAAATATATATATATCTATATATTCTATTATAATTCGCTAAAGACGTATATTTAATTATACTTAGTATACTAATAAGATTAATAGATAATAGAATAGGGGAAGTCGCCTTATTACAGTCGATAATAGGCTTAATAGACTCGGATAATAGGACTGAGGCAGTCACCTTAATATACTTAATAGTCTTAGATAATATGGCTCAGGCAGTCACCTTAATACAAACGCACAATATGCTCAATAGTCTTATATAATGCGGCTTAGGCAGTCACCTTAATGTGCTTAATAGTCTTAGATAATGCGGCTTAGGCAGTCACCTTAATATAAACGCACAATATGCTCAATAGTATTATACAATGCGGCTTAGGCAAATACCTCAATATAAACGCATAATGTGCTTAATGGTCTTAGATAATGCGGCTTAGGCAAATACCTTAATACAAACGTATAATATACTTAATAGTCTTAGATAATATAGCTTAGGCAAACACCTTAATATAAACGTATAATATACTTAATAGACTAGGATAATAGACGTACTTCGGATTAATATATGTTGGAATATAGACCAATGCTACATAGAAAGATCTATCCTTATATTCAACATGTAAGACTAGTCCGCACCGATCACATGACCCATTTCTTTTTGCACCAAATGAGGTTCTGACGACTTTTGATTTTGGCCCGCGGCCGACTGGGCAATGGCCCATCGACCTCCCCGAAGGATAGGCGGGACCATTTTTCCTTTAGGGGTAAATGGTCCGTTTCTAGGCATTAATGGTCCGTTCCTTCGGGGGTGCCTTCGGGCATGCCTTACCCGCGGACTTCGACCATGGTCTTCGGACCTCGGTGAACAGACTTCGGCCCTCGGCCCCCTAAGGATAGGCATACCACTTTCCCTTAGGGGTAAAATGGTCTACCTTTAGGCATGTATGGCCTAAGCCTTCGGGGGTGCCTTCGGGGTGGCTTAGACCGACGATCCTTGACCTATCCCATGGGGGTAATTGAATTGCAATGCATTGCATTTTAGTCAGCAGCCGTTTGTATGGGTTAGGGTTTCTCTATTCACTGCATTGCAATTACATTGTGATTGCATTAAAATCACATCCGCAAGAGAGATCGTATACAGAATTTCGTTACTTATAGTTTAGCTATTCGATTTCTATTTCCCCAAATTTAATATTCATCCAACAATATTAAGAGGTAGTTACAGGGGTTCGAAGTTAATAAATTATTTTGATGGGGTACGGTCGGCCGCGCTATCACTAGTATCACCCATTTTTAGCTAACAACCACACCCAGTTTATTATATAGTAACTAGCAGGGATTAGCGATTAGAAATTTAATTATAGGATTCAGGGGTTACTATTAGTGTCCAGTTTTAATTTTTGCAATATCTAAGCTATTCCTAACGATAGGGTTTTCCAATATCCGTTTAGCATTAATTCCGCATCGCGTAATATATATCCGCGTTTTAGGGTTTAGGGTTTAGGGTTTAGGGTTTAGGGTTTAGGGTTTAGGGTTTAGGTGTTTAGGGTTTAGGGTTTAGGGTTTAGGGTTTAGGGTTTAGGGTTTAGGGTTTAGGGTTTAGGGTTTCCACCCGGACTTAAGCCGATGTCCCGGAGCGGATCAACTTCGTCCCGCCGATTTTTCTTTTTTCGATTGGAGCCGCATCACCGCGACTTTTTGCGAGAGCCGTCCGCCCCCAAAAATGGCCACAACTTCAACCGCCTCTGCAGTTCACCTCGCACCATAACCTGGTCTACCGCCTGGTTCTCTCGACCCTCACACCGGCCGCACCGTGCACATCTCGCAAATTCACTCTTCCTCGCCCACGAACCCCGGCTTGTCTCCTCGCGAAATTTCCTTCATCCTCCGAAGCAGTCACCAATGGCTCCCAAATGAAATCTCGTACACCGGTACAATTCTCGTGTACAAACCTGGTCTCGTTACCGGCAACTTTTGGCTGGATCTGATGCCACCAACTGGCATCGATCAGACATGAGCTTCCTTCAAACTGCAATCGCGGCCTGAGCTACTATCTCATTCCACTCTGTCTCCTGGCGCCGTTCTCCAAAGCCCCGATCAAGATCCTCTTCACCGGTCTGGTGTGATCACATCCTCCACCCAGACGGGCGATATGTCCGTCGACAGTGTCCGAACCGCCATTCTTCCCTTGTACAACCAATTCGGCATCTTCAATGCGTTGAGCTCCAGAATCCTGAGACGATCGAACCCTGGCCCCAATGGCAGGGTGGCGGCAGTGAAGTCCAGCTCACTTTCGATATCAGGTCCGTCTGCCTGAAGACTCTGCATCTGAATGAACCCCGGCCGCATAAAGCGTATTCGTGGTGTCGCCTACTCCGTCAGTGTGTCGGGTTCAGCAATGCCCGTATGATCGAAATTGCTCGTGGTATCTTGAATCCTCTTAGTCCGGCACTTACATTTTCTCCGACGTCTCGTCTGCGCCTTTGCTCCCGGCTCCCGATAAGAACAACCCTAATGCGAAGAAGAAGATCGGTCTTGGTTTCGGTCTTTCTTTGTGGTGGCTGGAGTCTTCTACCGGCTGTCTTTACTCGGCTGATGTGGCCTCGCCGCCTTCCGGTAGCCAACCTCCGGAAGATATTGGCAAGCAATGTGCCTTCCAATTGCTCGAGACTGTTTCCAAGAGCGGCTGTGTGTCTCCTGCAGCTGCGACAACCATGCTGATTCTCATGACTATGGGATCTGAGGATGTGGGCCGGTTGCAGGTTGGCCAATGATGTCATTGCGGACCCCAATCTGATCCAGCTGGCGCGAGACCTGTCCAAGTTCGGTGCCCCTGGCCGGCCAATCGAGATGCTGCGGGCGAGAATGAGGACGGTGATGCGATCGTCAGTGTGGTCGGTCGTGGAATTGGCAACGTCGGCCGAAGGTCGCTTAGAACTATTTCTCATAGCTCCCGACGCATCGTTAGCTCTTGGTTCTTTCACGGACCAGAATCTACCTTTCAGTTTCGGCCTGGGCTTGAAACCCACGTGCCTCGTTGGATGGAAGTTCTCTCAGAGGCGACTCCTGAGTTGCATGACATCCTCCGTCAAATGAGCCTGGGCACCCCTCAGGGGATTCAGCCTTTAATCGCAGGCATTTTGGCTGGCGCTTTCAAGCCAGTCAACATGCACGGCACATCCAGGACTGCTTGCCTCGAGAAGGTGTTGTCTCACGCAGGGGACCACATGCCTGCATCTGGCCATCTTCGGTCTAAAATATCATGATACCCGATGTCTCATCTGTCCATCTGAGATCAAGCTTTGTATTTGGTCTGTTGCATTATATAAGGTGTTTGGTGTATATACTAGAGAACAAAATATTGAGATGATTTTTTCTATACTTGCAAAAATTTTTTCAGTTGTGTGAATTACGACAATTCTGAAAGCCTCTTCAAACTCGTTGCCAGTTAGTTTCATATGTTCATTGGTAGTTCAAGGCGGAGCGGTACCTGGGATCTCAAGCCTACACCTTTGGAGAAATAGAAGTCCTGGTGAAACAAAAACAGTGTATGATATTAAGTTTGCTTGTAAGGACGCTCGCATATACTCAAGACTAAAGTCGAAGAGGAAAAGGAAATTGACAAATGCGCCAACACCGAAGACATGCCGATATCTACCCACCGCAAACATGTAACACTGAAAACGGGGACGCCATAGATGACACGGGCTGAAAAAGAAAGGAGAGAGCGTTGGGGCTGAAAGGCTGTCGAAGAACGCAAAAAATGCAAATGAAAAGAACGGCAACGATAGTGAGGAGGAACAGGACGGCTTACTCCGAGCAGTCTTCATCCTTTCCAGGATACATGATATCCTGTCGAATAACAGCTCGGATATGGTTGACGAAGACATACAACCACACTGGTAATAACACACAGAGACATAGCCGATCCGAACCAATTGATAGCAGCACTCTCAAATGACTTGCCCAGCGTGATGGTAGCAAGAGTAAATCCCGTGTTGGGGAAGACCATCGCCCACCAACTAAGGTGGAACGCAGTAGGCGGCGATCGAATCACCACCAGGAGCATAACGCAGAAGAACCAGAGGCTAAGAGCCCACAGGAAAACGGCCGCAGCCAATGCCAGCATCGCGAGCATACGTACGTCGGCTTCGGTATCTTCGCTCCCCATTACACTGAGTGTCGTAGGCAGGCCTTGCGCCATGCCGATGAGGGCTAGGGCTGTGAATGCCGGTGGGCCGACGCAGATGAACATCCCTGGACGTGCATTCGCGGGATGGAAGGCCGGATTCCATCAGTCGGCCGATGTAGTGCGAGTACATCGAAGCTGATGCTGAAGCCGGGCCTTGGAAGGCTATCCCGGCTGTGATGATTGGGATAGCGGAGTGGGAGGAGCTGCTCACGATGACCGAAGCAATGGTGCCGCTGAGCATGATTGGAAGGCTGGTAGGATCCAGGAGGGGCATCATGGTTTGTAGAGGGTATGTCACTGAAGTGAAGAGGTAGGAGTATTGGAAGACGGCTACGGCGAATGTGCAGGCGCAGTAGATCCAGAAGAGAGAACTTGGAGGGTTTTTGAAAACGCCGGTGCTTTGGTTGTCGCCGAAGTAGCGTTCCAGACCAGTTATCATTGTAGCAATGGAAAGCCAGAATGTAGGGAAGAAAAGACCCTCACGGTCGTGGCTGAGGGACTGGAGAAGTCCGCCGTGCACATTGAATCTGGCTGCCATCAGAGAACAGACGAGAGCGAACATGACGAGGTTAATCACGTAAACAGCCAGGCCGATCACAGTCCAGGCCTTTGAAGCGGTTGGGTTGACTGGCTATCAGGAGCGCAAGACCGCCGGTACTCATCGTCAATGTATACCAGGCCCGGGTGAAATGGCGAAGACGTGGGACAAATCCCAGGCGGCATTGCTTTTCAGGATTTTTGAGTATCGAGAATGGGTGCGTTGGATGTTGAAGAATTAGAGAGTGTGGAGGAAGCTCGTAGCATTCTGTGTGTAGTAACGCTGGGTTGGACATCGTGACAGGTACATGGAGACGTATTTGTATAGGGTATCAATTGGATGAGGCGAATTGAGAAGAATAATCGAAGAATAATCAGTATGAGTTGTCCTTTGGCTTGAAATGCAGAAAGAAGAAAACAACAGAAACAGCCAATGTCAAAACGACGTGATATGAAAGTAATGAATTCAAAGTCAACCTATGGAAGTGGTCCATATGAATGTCAAACTCTAGGCAAAGGCAATACACATTGAGCAGGATTCATCATTGATTGACCTGATCATCATCGAAGGCCTTGAGGATCCATCAGGCCAAGATACCAAGACTTTGTATTATCTTCTCAACACGGCGCAGGCCTCAATAAAGCTCTCGTCAAGATCTGACCTACCAGCATCGTCATAGCTATCACACGTCGCGGCGCGATAAGAAAAATAAGAATAGCCCAGACCCGTCGGGCTTGGCGCTTTCACATCAGGGGAGAACGCGGATGTTTCTGGGTGGCGCAGGGGTGATGTGCGAAGACGCTCACCGCTGTCTGGGCATAGTGAGTCTGTATAAAGAAACTTCGATGCCTAGGCGGAAAAGCGTTCGGTGACGCCAAAGAGTATTTGGAAAGTTTGCAATAGACAGGATGATGTTTGGCCGGTGGGGCTTTTACTGCTTTTACTGCAACTACTGCTTCTACTGCCAGCGCCAGCACCACGCCAATGACGGATATTGATTGGCAGGTGTCATCACCGGCCCTTGTGATTCTGATTATCCTCATTGATTGCATTCCAATACCTGGATAGGTCTTCCTGAGCCTCTGGACTTTGGCCTTGAGGATTTGGGATTGGATATCTCAAGTCATACCTGTCTTAGTGATCTTTTCTACGAGCAATAAACGATATACTCCCCGGAGCACATGGTATAAGATGAGGATCGATTGGTCAACTGAACATGAGCTACTACTCATTCCCACCTGAAGGGAGCATCACTCGAAAAATAACTGTTGAGAGCAATCAATTGCTGATGAAATTAGATGTGCTCCAAAGCAAAGTATTCACTCCCAGCGACTGCTCAATGGCGTGCTCAATTCTCAACGATCAAAGCGGCGAGGGGTGATCACTCAAACGGAAAAGGGCAGCCAAGAAAGATGATCGACGCCGCATCGAAAGAGCGCGACCGCTGCCAAGCTTTTCGGTGGCTGTGAGAAGGAAAAGAGAAAGGGAAAAAAGGGGAAAAAGTGGAATTGAGCAGATGGAATGGGGATTGTCGTTGTGGACGTGGCGAAGATCCGGCGGATGCCAAGTGGATCGTTCTGGATCTATCAAAATATCGAACGTTTGCATTCGCTGCAACGTCACCATTATAAGAACGCAGCTGCCTTCCCGCGCTCTGTAGGAACTTGAGGAACATTGCCAGAGGTCAGAGCCAACATCATTTCCGAACAGATGCGTCTTACTCCAGGGATTTCGTTCTTATTTTTGCACCTTACCTGATGCTTGGCGACCTTGCTGTTCCATCCCTACTGTGTTGCTCCCAGTTTCCTGCCGTTGCATGATCACTGTACTGATTTGTGATATTCTTGATGGTTTTCCTTAGAATGGAAACATCATCGACATTCATTTACCGCTGATCTTTTAAAAATTTGATTCCTCTCCTCCTCGGCGAAACGATTGGAGTCACCAGCGCATTTGCTACCAGCCAAAACCTCAGTCCTGGTGAGATGAAACTGATCGTGAAAGGAAGCATGATGTAATAGGAGAACACAAGAGAGCGGGTCTCGCAAGGACATAGTATCAAGAAATCAAGAGCCAAAACAGAGTTATGCCAAGACCCGGACCACTTCTCGGCATCAAACTTCGAGACCCAATCACACTCTCCCTCAATGCATCGCCCGATCGAACCAGGTCAGAGGCCAGCTCCGGCGTCATGTCTAACAGGGCCGGAGACTCTTCGACCACAGAAGTCACCATGGCCCGCTCCACTTTGCGGAAGTCGACGGGCCGCAGTGTGGGTGTTGCTGCTTCACTGTCCCCGGGAGAGTGATATCGCGCCAGATCCACCACTTTGCATGCTGCATAGTGCACCACCAGCCGTCGCAACTCATTCTCCCGAAGCTGCGTTGCCGATGTAGGGTTGATCGGCTCCAGCCGGGTCGTTTTGGTGTAGGCGTAACGCAACAGATCAAGGACCATCGGCGCTTGGTGCGCAGCCAAGCCGCCCGAATTCTCGACCCGAAAATGGAGTCAGTTCTCTGTGTCTGCGATGGAGAGTTACAAAAGGTTTCGGTGCAACTTTTGAAGGCACAGCCACGCCAAGGCGGGGATGAGATGGCGTGTGGCAAAGACGTACACTTTGGCGTGGAAGGTCAGGTATGGAAGGTCATTGGAACTGAGACCTCGACCGTGGGCAGAGAGGTCTGCTCGTTGTTGTATTGCAGAGCGGAGGGAATTCGTCCCACAGGCTGAGACCCGGTGTGCGCGGTGACGAGTCGGGCTGTTTGGCAAAGGACATGTCGATGACAGGCTTGGGGGTTGGGATTCGTCATGCTGCTCCTCCACTTCATCTTCCGGCCATGAATCTCGGCTGATTCTGGACATCGCCATCAGTGGGATATGCGAAGGGCTGCTCCAATCTTCCTGAGCGGGCTCTACCTCCGTGTCTGCAGGTTGCTCTTCTGCAGGCTTTGCGTCCTCCTCTTCAGGTTCGGCAGTTGGCTCAGCTTCGACTTCTTTTTCCTTCTCTTTGTGACTCTGCCCTCTGGCGGACTCTCCTGGCTCTGGGCTCTGCCTGCACGGAGTATCAACCACCTCTGCTGGATATTTCGGTGGAGGTGTTGATGGCGGTGTCAAGTTGGCAGCAACCTCCTGGTCCATATCAGTTCTTGTTTCAAAGTCTTCTTCTTGCTCCTCTTGCTCATGGCCGGTGTCTCTTCCCAGGTTCCTGAATCCCCATCATCGGCTGCTGGCTCTGGATTTGTCTGGATCGGGGCTTCGTCTGCAGCAGGCATCAGCATTCTGGCCCGGATTGAGTGGATACGTTTGCTTCATCCTCGAGAGGCTCTGCCGGTTCGTTCTTTGTTGTATCCTCTTCTGCCAGAAGTTCGTGTTCCGTTGTCGCTGCCTGTTTCACCTCTTCACCAGCGCCGTCACCCTCAATCACAGGCTGGGCTCTGGTTCAGGCTCGGTAGGAGCTGGGGCTGCTGGTTCGGCGGATCTAACAGACTCTGGCGGCGATGGAGCCGGTGGGGGAACGGCCGATGAGACTGAATTCGAACGATAGGTTTCCCTCAGGAGTTTGCAGGGGCTCAGTGCGGCTTCGACTACACCTTTCAAATATCCTCACACGGGGCCGGCAGCAGAGGCACTTGTATAGTCTCCCGTGTATGCATATTCACAAAAGGCAACAAAGGTCTCGACATCCTCATCCTCCAAAACTGCGATACGATGCTTCGATTCCCGGGTATGCCCATTGTTCATGAGGTTATGAAGCGGTTTGGAGACTTGTGCTGGGCGAGGGCCGACTGGATCGTTAATTTGGTATGTTTTGGACCGACGAGAAAGGTAAAGGAAGCCTGAGTGATGTGGCAGCGGACAATCCCTCCGCGCGTCAGCCAACTTCTGTCGTGTTTGGGCGGGGCATGTCAGCACACCTATTATAATCAGGGGGATCCATGGGAGCTGATGCTCTGACGATGCTTCCCAGAGAAATAATAACTTAAGCTCGCGATAAAATATGATGCTTAAATATGGCTTTGGGCCAAGTCGGGGCACCAAGGTGCGAGTGTGAACCCTCGGGCACGGCAGACCCAGGTGGTGTCAATAGTCTGCTACGTGTGCAGCTGTGATGGGTGAATACAGTAGAGACGCCAACGTTGACCAGACCGACTGGGACGCTGAATTTATGGAAAAACGTTACCAACCAGAACGAGATGGAAGGCGAGCTCAGGGAGGGTCAGAGAAGCCGTTCATTTGCATCGCCATGCATGCTGCAGCTTCCGGTTCTTCCCGGGGAGAACCCCCGTGGACGAGAGTCATTCGATGGGAAATGTGCTAGGGCGATGTCGGGTTCGTACCCAATCCGCGGCCGAGGACCTTTACGGGCTTCGTTCATCTGATCTTCCGGCTGTGGTTGTCCAATCGCCTTTTCGTTAGAATAGTGGTCTGCAGTTATCTTTCTCTGGCACTGATAAGGGGGCGGGTGCCGTGTTCATTTACTGTAATCTAAATGACGGTAAAACTGCCGCCTCGATTATCGACTCCCCAGGCACAGGGTGAGCTAGTCACCCCGCCCCGAGCTGCTCCTAAGCAGCCTAATCGCTCACTAATACTTAGGCCGACCGGCCCTTTTTGATCTTATGCTATCTCGATGGCGAACCAGGCTCCATAGATCAATACTTCACTTAATCGTCGTCGAAAGTCGGGTTGTCTAACCAAAGTCGCATTTTCTCCAAGGCAAAAGATTGGCAAAGATATCATGTTCCTTCTTAGAAGTGGTATAGTCCTCAATGGAAACCCTCAATCCAACCACTCGTAAGCGTGGCCATGACTTGCTGAAACGAGATCTCAGCTGTGCGGGCCCGAGAGACTTGACTCACTTTATACACGATGTTGGAAACCTGGTTGTTGACCTTACTTTGATACCTCTGTACATCCCTCGGAACACATGCCACCTCCTGAACAACATGAAGTTAGTTCCCGATCAATCTCTTTGGGAAAGAAGGAGATTTAATTTACAGCGCAGAGCCGCCCTCTACTGTTGAGTGGACTGGATGAGCGTCGTGTTAGTAGATATTTTTCAGTCAAGTGAATCAGTTTTGGAATATTTGACATACAAGGAAGTTCATCACAGGACATCGTCTCCGCTTGTGAAAGCTCCATTCAAGGGCCAAAGGGATGTCTTCAACTTGGAGCATTCTTTGGCCTTTTAGGCTACATGCTTCGTTCCAGTTATTAATATTCTGTCCTTCTTGTAAGTCAAGAGCATGGAGTTAGGCGAAACGTGTTCTTTTGCTGAGTTTCGGTCCAGGTATTTCTTAGACATTTTTGCAAATACCCCTGAGTTCAACATAAGGCGTATCTTCCCTTGTATCAGTGTTGGGGTTCTCGATTTCAGCATCTTGGAACCAGTCGGAATTGTAAAATAGCGCCGGTGAAGGTAACAATATGTGCTTGTGCCATCATTACGCTTGGTAGTCAAAGTGGTGCCCTCGGAATTCTCACAACTCAAGGTGTCGTTTCCAATTGAAGTTGTTTTGTCGGCACACTGGCACCATCCACTAAAGATTGATGACCAGTTGTGTTTTTGACTAGAGCAGAGTCTGTGGAATCCCGCTTTCTTTTCACATCCACATCCTCGAGTAGGCCAAACAGGTTTGCTCAACAAGTACGATCGGATCTTCTGGAAGGCGAGATCATACCGATCGCCCCAGTATGCCAGGTCACCAAGGAAGCTGAAGATTCAAAGTTAGCATTAAGTAGGGAATCAACTTAAGTAACCCAATAAAACAACACGAAGCATTGGCTTGCAAGAAAACCGAATAATCGTAGTCTGCCCAGTAGCAGAATTCTGCTGAAGACCCGTTGGACAGACCTGTGGATGCCGAAGCACTAACGCCCAAACTGACAGTATTCTCCACGCCTGCCGTCACGTAACCTTCCATCTCATTACCACTGAGAACAGAAATTGCCAAACTTCACCTGAGGGGTGAGAGTCAAAGCCAAGTTACCCGATGCTGATGCAGAAGCTTCGAATTGAGGGTGACGCTAAATTGATTTGGAGCATCCTTATCATTTGGTTCTGAGAGAGGACGGGGGAACGCTGGCGGCCTTGCCATGATCGTCTTGTGGGAAGAAGACTTCGGCCTTCGGGAATTCCACCACAAGACCGGTATTCAGTTGGGTTACTTATTTGCCCCTTCTATTGGTTTCAGCGCAGTTGTATGTCGATTCATACACCGAGTCAATACGAAGTTCCGGAGTTCCTTGAGCACGTCGCGGGAATTGCCCGAAGCCATTAATTCACGCAATGATGGTCGCCCCTTCTATGGCCTTGTCCACGTTTCACCATGCAGATGAAAAGCTTTACTGTAACAACTCTCCTCTGGGCATGAGAAAGATGGCGCCTTTGAGGACTTTGGCTGCATTTGCAGTAGCATTGACGCTGCAGGCTCAGTATGCTGGTGTTTGGGGAAATGCCGATATAACATTTACACATCCGATAATTTGGCTGGTATCTCGGCTTCCGAGGATTGTGTCAATGCTATGGCCAACAATGCCTCGTGCTATGCAGGCTTGGGCCCGGGCAGTCACTGACACGACATCATGGTCAACCAGTGCACTTTCAGAAGTTGCACTACTGATTGCTTCTCCGCTTTGTCCAGCTATTTATCCTCTGTAGACGAAGCTTGCGGCGCAAATACTCAGTACAACATTTCTGGCATCTCGCAAACTGCCTCTGATAGGGAAAGGAAATACAATGGCATTATAATGCGACCTGCTCGACTGATGTTTCTTCGGGCATCTATTGCAACACTCTCTTTCAGGATGCAATCACAAATGGCACCACGGATGTCAAATGTAGCGAATGCTATTTGAACTACATTTCAACTATAGTCAACTCCCAATGGGGTCAGGACTTTTCTCTAGTCCTTCTGCTCTGGAGAGACAAGTATCTTCTTGCTCCACAAGCGGATACTCTGTGACATATACAGCGACATCACTTCCTCTTCTACGTACTCCATACTCTGCTACTCTTGCTGCTAGTCGCTGCAATACGACTGACCCCGATCAAACTGTTTACGAGGTCGAATCTGGAGATACCCTGTGTTGTTATTTCAGCAGCTCAAAATGTCTCTACCATGGCATGATCAACTTGAACAGCCTTGATATGGGATGCACATATCGTTGCTGGGGCAGAAATCTGCCTTCCTGATACGCTAGTTCTGAAACCCGCAACCACAGCTGTGTTTGTTTCCCACTGGTCTATTCTCTGAGGTGATAATACTAATCATATGTACAGCTCTGTTCCCACCGACATGATTTTACTACTCCTTTCAACTGCGGTCACTGGTATCAGATCCAAAGATGGCGATACCTGCCAGGCTGTAGGCAGCAAGTTCAGCATCTCACAATATGATTTCGATTTCCTAAACCCCCAGGCGCATTGAATACGACCTCAGCCTGGCAGAAGTCTGTGGAAAAGGGAACAGCTACGTAAGCCCTTTACACCAGAAAAAACAATGACACACTTCCTTTGAAACTAACAAATCCTTCACAGTGCGTACAAGCAGTGGCTAACATCAACACCTACACCAGCTACACATCCAACAGCAGCAAGAACTCATACAACTCTCGCTAGCACCATCAATCCCAATGCTACCCGGACAGCAAACCATAGCACCACACACTTGTTCTGGTCATATCCTCGGCCTAACCACCACTTCCAGCCTGGAGATATCTGATTCCGCATGGCTTGCATCTCTGTCAGCCTACACGCTCTGTGACCAGGGTAAACTCAGTGTACAACATCACCGACGACGATTTAACAGACGATATGTGGGCAGATGAAGCCTGGCTGTGAAGAATATGAGCGCGTCTGCAATCTTCCTATCAACGACACCTTCCCAACAGTTGGATTCAACTTCAGCATCACACTGACAGATGACGGGGGTGTTGAGCTCTACGTTGTTTACTTCTAGTCAAACAGCTAGCCCTCACGCATCGTCTACGGCCACTACTGCAACTTCTACTACCGCGGCTGCAACTCCAACAAGTACCATCTCGGAGAATGGTCTGTGTGGTCCGGACAACTCGGACTGGACTTGTCTCAGATCTCAGTTTGGTGATTGCTGCAGTAACTACGGCTATTGTAGTAGCTCGTCGGTGTTCCAGTGTAAATTGTAACGCTGAAGGTATGGCTCTGTTCCATGATCTTGGCTTGGGGTTTAAACCTTTACGGCTTCAATGTTGCAAAATTTGAAGCTTTGGATTAGCTTACTCATATACCGTGTCGACAAAGTTCTGGAGGGCAGGTTTAGTAATTTGATTCTGTATATACTGCTAGTAAGTAGTCCTTTAGTATGTAAATTCCAACACTTGTATGTTTAAATGAGTTTGATCATAGGATCTATGCATGATCATGATATGCATACTATATTGGAGATTTCAATTCTGCGAATCACCTGTTTGATTTCCCTTCAAATTTTTGTAGTTTTGTTGTTCATACTTGTAAATACGCTAAGCCTTCAAATGTTTCAAGTGTGTCCCCGGGTACTAGACCGAAAACTAGTATATAGCCCTCAAGTACTAGAGGGAGTCACTATAGCACGCTAACCTCAGAAGGTTGGATCCATACGAAAACCTTAGAAGTCAAAGAACCCTGTATCTCCGGGCTCCGGACCACTAACACCACGCTAATAGTCCAGATTCCAAGATTGCACGCGGGGAAAAAAACAGATACGGATAGTGGAAATAACCGTTCCATGTCCTCAAGGCTTAAGAGTGTCATTGAGTGCCATCATCAAACTTGAGCGTTCGTCACCCTCCCCCCCCCTCTTTCACCCTCACAACTCCCACCACACCATTCAAGCATGTCCCTCAAAAGGTCGCATAGCCAGTGGCCTGAAGGTATCCCCTCAGTTATTCGCCGACACGAAGAACATGTCGATTGGGACAGTCTCGGTGCCACCACTCGTGCATGGAGGTATTTTGCTCGTGAGCGGTGGGTCGGCGGCGACACCGCAGATCAACAGAAACGAGACCTGATCGAAGAATGGGCGACAGCAGACCAAGAATTCCGAGATGCATGACTTGATTAAATAAAGATTTTTGTGGGGGTTTTCTACCGACCCCGCAATAGGGCTATCAATCTCGAGCACCAGAGGACGAGCCTAGTTATTTCGAAGGCCCCGAACTTAAAGTAAGCAACATCCCCTGCTTTTCCGATTCTGATATTGATCCGAGAATAGGACGAGTCTTTCATTAGAAGTGACGTTGAAGGTTCCTGCATGGTCTACATCTATATCACTGAATTAAACGAAGGTAAACAAGCCCTACTGACTAAGTGTAACTTGGGTTTATTCCCATGGGAGGATGGTTGGGAATTTCTAGCATCCGGAATTGTGATGTTTTTGCCCTTGGGAGGGAATCAAGGCGATATTCTCGACACTTTCCAGCTCCAGCAAAGCGTCGCCCGGCCCGATTTTCTCGATATGCATATGGCGCTTGATGAAACGGTGCTTTTCAGGGATTGTTATCGCAAGCCGATTATTGATGACCGAACCCTGGAGACAGAACTGGGGCTTTGGGTTCAGTTCGAAACGAACGGTATCTATAAAACAGCCTACTGGGCCCAAATTATGTCGGCGGAACATGCCGAGTATTATCGTGACATTGGTCCTGGCAATCAGAGGTCGATACTGCTCGCGTTGCAGTAGATTGAGAAAGGATACCCTGATCTTGATGAGAACAGGGATCCAAAGTTTATCTTAGAGGGTGAGCCGTGAGTCTTTTTGCTCTTAGTTTGGGGGATTTATATACTAATCGGTGCTTAGGGTCGATATGCGGAAGCCACTTGTGGAGATCTACCAGGGTGATGAAGTCGATTGAGTGAATGACTATGCTCCTGGCTTTCGTGAGGCAGAAGAGGAGGGTAATGACCTAGCGATCGGATTTGATTTGCGACAGATACTTGCGAACGATGGAAGTCCCTTGACAATCACCATTCCCAGATGGGAATTGCCGCTTTTAAAGTATATAACAGTATGCTATTTGCAGCGGCCAATGTTAACTCATGTCTATATCCCCCCATATTAGGATGGCATCTAGCATGAAAAGCATTACGACGTGGTGGTTGTTAGCGCCGGGTTCAGTGGCCTCCAAGCCGCCTCCCTCGGTGCGGGCGACGAGCTTCGGCGTTTGCGTGTTGGAGGCGCCAACCGCGTCGGCAGGAAGACTTTGACTGTCGAATGCTGTGAGGAAGATTCAGTAGATGGTGCATCCTGGGTCAATAACACCAATCAGAGTGAGATGTTCAAGCTCTGCAAGCGATATGGCGTCGATACCGAAATCCAACGCGACCATGGAACACCCGTCATCCAGTCCGCGGACGGGTCAATTGCCAAAGTGCCATTCGGGCAGCTGCCAGTACGTCTTGCGAGTTCAAATTTGTGTTCCCTGATTGTTGATCGATCATGCCGTAGGAAAACCCAGATGTGTTAGTAGGACTGATTGAAACGTGTTTCAGACCACATGCTCGCTGATCGACTTGGACAACCCGACCAAAAGTGCCCGCGCCAGAGAGATCGATCAACCCACTTCCGCCAATTTTGCATTCAAGAATCCCAGTCGGAGGATGCATTGGACATCGCCAACTTGCCATCCACATGCCTGGTCGGGAGTGGAGAGTGACGAAGTTAGTGCCCTATTCATGCTGCTCTACTTCAAAGGTGGCGCTGGCATCGACAGCATTGTATGGGACTGAAAAATGGTGGGCAGTACCTACGAAATCGGCAAGGTAAAGGCATTGTTTGTTAATCATCATGGACATGTGAACTGACGGGACCAGGAAATCAAACAATCTCCAAAGAATAGCAGAAGAACTTGGTCCGAACTCCGTCTTTCTCCGCATGCCGATCCTTCTATTGACCAGCTGCGAGATGGATGCTGTGCGGTTCACACAGAGGGCGGCATAAGCTTCCCCCTGCAAAGGTAATCGTCTCCATCCTACGACTCTATATCGTCAAATTGCTTTCAATCCTGCGCTGCCGAAAGGAGGGCTCTTCTGAGCGAGAACAGCAACGGATATTATGCTAAGGTGATCTACGTGTTTAAGGAGCCTTGGTGGCAAAAAGCTGGTTTCTCGGGTGTACTGGACTCCGACAAGGGCCGATCATTTTCACCCGAGACACAAGTATTCCCGCAGACAATCAGTGGTCGATTACTTGTTATTTATTGTGGGTGATAAAGGTAGGAGCTGGTCCAGTTGCCCCGGAGCTGTCGCCTTCAACAGGCTTGGGAACAATTCTGCCGGGCCTTCAGCATTTATCCGTCCACCACCTGGCTGCATTGGAAAATGGAGGAATTGGATCAAGGAGCCTTTCTTCTTTGGTGCTCCTTGCCCGATCCCGACCCCCGAGGGTGCTCACAAAGGTAGGCGATGAATTGGCCACTCCTGTTGGACGGGTGCATTTTGTAGGCACCGAGACCTCCCGTGACTGGCGTGGATATATGGAAGGCGCCGTCGGTCTGGCCAGCGTGGAGGTGCAGAGGTGGTCAAGGCATTATTAGCAGAGCCTGTAGCTCATCTATAAGGTGGCTGTTATCTAGTTTTATATTTGTGTGCACCAATTGTGATCGCCTCAATTGCTATCTGTAGCCACCAGGAAGAACATACTCCTCTACTAACAAGATAAACTGCTCCTGAAGACGTTACCCATGTTGCTTTTCCTGTAAGCAGGCACAATAGTTAACATGAGAAAATATCAAATGCAAGTGGAATGGAATGCCCTATTACGTTCTTGATGCTTCCATCCTCTTCGCCTTCTTCATAGAGTGCCTGATTATCATCGATACAAGTAAGATCCCTAAGAAGCTATGCATATCAAGTACGCCCACCTCCACAAAAGTAGCCGGTAGATTCTCGTGTCCCCAAACGTAGAGTTATATAGATATCGGAGGTCTTAGATTGAGCCAGGGTAGACTTCAATTTAGGTTTAAGTTCTGGACCCATTACTATCTTTTTCATTCCGTAGTTTTCAAAATCGGTTTTTACATTACGCTCCTGACTTAATCCATCAATACATAGTCATGTATCAAAGGTATCAAGTGGATCTCGATTGGAAGACTCCTCTCAAATCTATGCGATATATGTCAAAAATGCCAAATGCCAACAGTCATAATACAGGGAGATTGTTTAATATAATCAGTTGCCGTGCACCAGCCGAATCTCCGTGTTGCCGGGCTCCCACTCGCGCAATCCTGTCGCTTTATACTACAGGCGCAGCCGAATGCATTCTTCCCCGCCGCCTCAATGTCGCCTTTGTCAAAGAATCCCGCTAGCGCCCCTGACTTACGCCACGCAATACGCGCGTCAATTATCGTTTTGACGTTGATCTCGGCTTCTCCTTCGGGCGTTGCGCCCCACCTCCTCAATGGTCTCCTGCACCTCCATCACCTCCATAAGTGTCTCCGGGTCGAGAGCATGCTTTAATCGCAGCGTCTTCAGCATCACATCAATGCGTGCCATTCTCGGAGGAAGGTACTGTGCCCGCTGGAGTGGGTCGGCAAGTGTTCAGTATGCCTCGTTGATACGGGCCGATAACGCCTCGGCGTGCCTGCTTTGCATCACCGGCGGGATATTTGTCGGGGTGAATCCTGTTTTGCAATTGTAGGAACTCGCGGCGGGTCCTGATTGAGATGGAGAAGGGCGAAGCGGGAGGAGGGCCCGCAGGAATGGTTTGAGGGAAGATGGTGTAATAGTTGGTGATATCCAGAAGACTCCGACTATTCCGGACTCTCCTGTTGGTTCTGCAGACGAATTTGTAGAGGCATAGCGCCGGCCCAGACCCGGTGAAGCCGTGAAGACACCACGAGATGCTGAGGTGAATATCTGGGCCGAAGCTTGGAAGTGCGAAATCGGGAGCACAGGCAGCAGTCCGAATTTGTACTACGCGGGGATGAAAGAACGATGGCTTGCGCTTGTAGAGATAGATCGTGTAGGTGTGATGATGGAACGAGAGGTCGTCTGGCGGCCAAAGTGCCGGGCCAGGCTCGGTGGGCGAAACGCCATTGTGTGATGTTAAGTTGAGTGAAGCATCGGAGATTCCTCCGCAAAAAGCATATCCTCTTACGTCATCCCCGGAAAACACACGTGACTTTATTCAAGATATGTTTGACTATTAACGTTGCTCAAGGCCGGTGTTCGAAATACTTGTGTGGATTATTTTGACGGGTGTATCTTTGAAAATTTTCTCCCATGGTCGGGTGAGAGTACATGGCATAGCCTCCAGCTTCGAGAGCAGCTTGAACCGCGGGCCAGTGGAAAAAGTTGATGAGATAGGCAGACTACCAATTATTCGGTACCCCAGAGCTTCACTGTACGGTCATGACCACAGCTAGCAATCCATTTAGCGTCATTGCTGATATCTGTGCTGAGAACGTTGCCTGCATGTCCACTCAATGTCTTGACCAGTGACCAGTCATCGGCGCTGAAGACATTCACATTCTTATCGAAGCCACTGGACACGAAGAATGTGCCAGCCTTCTTAGGTTGGACCTGATCCGGTCTCACCCTCTTTCGATGTGAAGCTCCATCGACCTCCATTTGGCCATTTAAATGATCCGTGGGCTCGGCCTCCCTCCCTTATACCATCGGAGGTCAGATACAACACTCTTGTGTGCACCAATTCCACCCGTACTGCGTACTTGTCGCAGATCCCAGCATTTGACCCATCCATCTGCAGCCCCCGATAGCACTCGATACCCATCCACACCCCAGTCCAACCCGTAGATCTCCCGGATGTGACCTTCAAGGATCATGACCGTCTGTCCTATCCGAACATCCCAAATGCGGCCAATACTATCCAATCCACCGCTCGCGAGTAGAGATCCATCGCTGTTAAACCCCACAGCGTAGACCTCCCGGGAATGACCTTCTTGCAAAAGAAGCTCTGTTGTAGTTTCCACATCCCATAAGCGCCAGGGTAGTATCGAAGGATGCCGACGCTGCATATCGCCCTGATGGGTGGAATTCTGTTCGGCAAACACGGCCAGAGTGACCCGACAATGTTGCCAGGGGTTTTTCTTGGTCGAGTGACCACAAGTTAATGTCTCCTTCTCCTCCTCCGGAGATCAAGTTTACCGAAGACGGTGAGACGTTGGATTCGGGTAAAGTAGCACCTGGGAACCATGACAATCCACCAACTCTGTCAGTGTGTCCCTTGAGAGTTGGCCTTCTCCTCCAGATTGGGAACTGTGAGAGCAGCTTGATACCTCCGCTCCAGTTTCCTGCCGCAATAGTTGGCCATCTGGTGCAAAGCGACAAATACTGATAGGCCGGTCACCCGCGATCTGAGACCCGTACAGGTCAAACGCTCTTAATTCTCTTTGACCTTCTTTGCGATACTTCACGTGCGTTCGAAGTGGAATGTTCGACTCGTCCTTGAGTCGCGCTCACGAGCCTTTGCTCTCGGCAAAGAAAATTGGGCGATGTTCTTGCGGGCCTCCAGAAGCTCGTTCGTGCCCTCTGTATGTAAATTCTTCTTGTTGTTCCCCCCTCCTCCTCAGGCTCTTGCATTTCCACATCTCCCTCTCCCTGTCTTCCTGCTGCACTCTGCCAAAGTCTGTGGTTAAAGAACGCCGCCTACTGCGTTGCCACCACCTCACGCCTCCGCACGCTGCCGCCGCTACCGCTACCACTACCTGCCCGCGCCGCGCCGCACGCACTACCTGCACGCTGCCATACTGCTGCACTGCGCCTGCACCACCACCCTGCCTGCCCCACCACTACCCGCACCGCCGCGCACCGCACACCTGCACCGCCGCACCGCACCCGCCCACGCCTACCTGCACC